>CM053034.1:7403897-7543897 GCA_028564925.1 Lithobates sylvaticus | reverse complement strand
AGGGGCCTGGTCCTTTGGCTGCCAATTGGTCCGGGGCTGAAGTGGTTAATATAACACACGGACTCGGATACAATGTAGCAGAGCTGTTCCTGATTGCGTTGTATCGCTCCCACTTGCACACAGTTGGCTCGGCGCCTCGCACACCTGCAGAAATCTCTCTGCAGCCAGCAGGTGACGGGGCGGTTCCGCCGCACCCTGAGACCTTCACATACTTGTAAAATTAAAATAAAATAAAACGTTTCAGGTACTGCAGCGCCTGACAGCGAACGGCGGAGCTGACGAGAGACAAATAGGGGTCAATCACGTGCTCTTCCCCCGTAAACCTTTCACCGTCCTTTGCTGTAATTTTCCTCTAATGTGAGCAGATGGGACGGGAAGTTGAAGACACAACAATGTAGCAGATCAGGTTTGGGTTGTATTATTGGCAGTGTGTACAAAGTTTAGACCTGTGTTTCCTTGTACCCGCTCAGGCAGGGATCGTCTGTAGACAGTAGAATAATCCTTCATTGTAGATCCTGCCATCAGATGTCGTCACACCAGACGTAGAGGGATTTACTATATCTGCATAGACAGTCCGAAATCCAGGGTACCCTATGGGGGTACTATATAACCCCATAGGGTATCTTATACCCCCATAGGGTACCCTATACCCTATAGTTTGCCTTGTTGTAGTGCAGTAAAAAAAAAAAAAAACTACAACAAGGTGCATTTTCTGCCCAGAAATGCATGTAAACGCACCGCAATGCACACAAAGTCGCTGTCTGAGCTGCTATGGCTGTAGTGATGTCCTATTATGTAATAAAAGTCACCGAAGATCTGATGTGCAGCCGGTATACATTCCTGGTACAGTGCTGATTGTAGGATATGTACCGTATATACTCGAGTATAAGCCGAGTTTTTCAGCACATTTTTTGTGCTGAAAACGCCCCCCTCGGCTTATACTCGAGTCGAGCACTTTTCTGCAGCAGAAAATTACATTTCCCGACCCGACTTTGGGGCCCCGTATCTCGGGGACACTTGGTGCTAGGAACCCCAAATTTGGATATGTAGTGCTAGTTCCACAATTTTGGAGTTCCTAGCACCAATTGCTGCAGATGGACACAGTTGACCGACTTTGGGGCCCCGTATCTCTGGGCCACTTGGTGCTAGGAACCCCAAATTTGGATATGTTGTAGTGTTAGCTCCACTGTGGTTGAATATCAAATTTGGGGTTGTACATTGTATTTGTATTAAAAATATATATACCGTATATACTCGAGTATAAGCCGAGTTTTTCAGAACATTTTTTTTGTGCTGAAAATGCCCCCCTCGGCTTATACTGTCAAGCACTTTTCTGCAGCAGAAAATTAAATTTTCCGACCCGACTTTGGGGCCCCGTATCTTGGGGGCCACTTGGTGCTAGGAACTCCAAAATTGTGGAACTAGCACTACATATCCAAATTTGGGGTTCCTAGCACCAAGTGACCCAGAGATACGGGGCCCCAAAGTCGGGTCGGAAAATGTCATTCTCTGCTGCAGAAATGTGCTTGACATTTTCCCACCCCGACTTTGGGGCCCTGTATCTAGGGGGACACTTGGTGCTAGGAACCCCAAATTTGGATATGTAGTGCTAGTTCCACAATTTTGGGGTTCCTAGCACCAAGTGGCCCCATGATATGGGGCCCCAAGATCGGATCGGAAAATTTAATTTTCTACTGCAGAAAATGGCTTGACTCGAGTATAAGCCGAGGGGGGCATTTTCAGCACAAAAAAATGTGCTGAAAAACTTGGCTTATACTCAAGTATATAGGGTATATATTTTTTTAATACAAATACAATGTACAACCCCAAATTTGATATTCAAGCCCAGTGGAGCTAACACTACAACATATCCAAAGAGGGGGTTCCTAGCACCAAGTGGCCCTGAGATACAGGGCCCCAAAGTCGGTCAACTGTGTCCATCTGCAGCAATGCCATTTCGGGACCCTTTGGGTCCAGAGACCCCAAGGGGTATGAATACTTTTTCAGGACACTGCACACTGGTATTTACCCAGCTATAGACGTTATACTGTAATGCTGGTGATCAAGGACTTATAATGTAACTGTGATAGTGTGGCGGACAATCTGGCGCTAACAGACGGTACACAGAACTCCGGTACACAGAGCTCCGGTACACAGAACTCCGGTACACAGAGCTCCGGTACACAGAGCTCCGGTACACAGAACTCTCCGGTACACAGAACTCCAGTACACAGAACCCCGGTACACAGAACTCCAGTACACAGAACCCCGGTACACAGAACTCCAGTACACAGAACCCCGGTACACAGAACTCCAGTACACAGAACCCCGGTACACAGAACTCTCCGGTACACAGAACTCTCCGGTACACAGAACTCTGGTACACAGAACCCCGGTACACAGAACTCTCCGGTACACAGAACTCTCCGGTACACAGAACTCCGGTACACAGAACTCTCCGGTACACAGAACTCTCCGGTACACAGAACTCCGGTACACAGAACTCCAGTACACAGAACCCCGGTACACAGAACTCCGGTACACAGAACCCCGGTACACAGAACCCCGGTACACAGAACTCTCCGGTACACAGAACTCTCCGGTACACAGAACTCTCCGGTACACAGAACTCTCCGGTACACAGAACTCTCCGGTACACAGAACTCCGGTACACAGAACTCCGGTACACAGAACTCCGGTACACAGAACTCCGGTACATAGAACTCCGGTACACAGAACTCCGGTACACAGAACTCCGGTACACAGAACTCCAATACACAGAACTCCGGTACACAGAACTCCAATACACAGAACTCCGGTACACAGAACTCCAGTACACAGAACTCCGGTACACAGAACTCCGGTACACAGAACCCCAGTACACAGAACTCCAATACACAGAACCCCAATACAGAACCCCGGTACACAGAACCCCAGTACACAGAACTCCAATACACAGAACCCCGGTACACAGAACCCCGGTACACAGAACCCCGGTACACAGAACCCCGGTACACAGAACCCCAGTACACAGAACTCCAATACACAGAACCCCAATACAGAACCCCGGTACACAGAACCCCAGTACACAGAACTCCAATACACAGAACCCCGGTACACAGAACCCCGGTACACAGAACCCCGGTACACAGAACCCCGGTACACAGAACTCTAGTACACAGAACTCCAGTACACAGAACTCCGGTACACAGAACTCCAGTACATAGAACTCCAGTACACAGAACCGCGAGGGTCCGATTCACATCGAACGTTTCCACATTGAGTATTGAACAGGTGTCAGGAGGCCGCTGGATACATCGACTTTCTCTTTACATATCAATGTTATTCTTATTTTTATTTTCAGAGAAGCCGAGCTCCACAGAGCAGTTGGACCGCATTTTGCTTTCGGGGGTTTTTAACGTACGGAAAGGCAAAATTCAGCTCCATAAATGGGCGGAGAGGCTGGTCGTTCTGTGCGGGACCTGCCTAATCGTCTCTTCTGTGAAGGACTGTCAGACGGGGAAGATGCACATTCTGCCCCTTGTGGGTGGCAAGGTGAGCTGAATGTACCCTATGTATGTATTATTACTTCATGAAAAGCTCTTCTGTGGTGGATCGCTCTTCAGAGGGTGTTTGACAGGAGGTGAGAAGGCATTATGTCACCTCCTCAGTGCCTGTTTCAACCCCCCCCCCGCGCCACAACCACATGTATTCCACACAGTTACGGTGCAGCCCAGGAGCTAGGTGGGTGACCCGACACCCCCTCTCACGTCGTGCATATGAATATGCCGCGTGCCATCGCCGGTCGGGACCCCCGTGAGTCCGGTCGCGGGTCCCACGGACTCGATCGCCACGGGGATACCCGCGATCGTCTCACAGGGAGGACGAACGGGGAGATGCGGAAGTAAACAGCATCTCCCCGTTCTGCCTAGCAACAAGTGACACTGATCTCTGCTCCCTGTGATTGGAGCAGAGATTAGTGATCAGTAACACACAGCCACGCCCCTGAATTTCTGAAGGATCGGCCGCCTGTGCCCTGAGCGGCGGCTCTAAGGAGTGACGTCACGCGGCTCCGGCCAGTCACACAGCCCCGTAGTCTGCAGCCCCGGGAAGGAAGACGGGCGAAGAAGGATGTGGCCTGCAGTGGGGAACGACGCAGGCTTCGTTTGCAGGTAAGTGTCACATAATGTGCTAGTATCCGACGCATACTAGCACATTATGCCTTTACTTTGCAGGGAACAAAAACAGGGGGGAAAATAGGAAGAGTTTACTTCCTCTTTAACTGTGTGCCTAGCTTGTGCTTACTCACTGTATGGAAGGTGATTTGACTAGGGGAAGGCAGAGATCTGTGTTCCTTGCTTTGCAGAAATACAGGATCAATGCCTTCCCTTCTGACAGAAGGACAATCTGCCTTGTATACGTAGGCAGATTGGCGTTCTGCCTATGTACTGTGTAATCGGCGGTTGCCAACAGACATCGTGTCCGTGGGCTCCCGCTGTGTGTGATCACAGCAGGAGCTGGTTGCCGGCGGCACACGCATGTGCCCCAGAACAGGAAGACTTAGATCACATACTAGGTACTTGATCTGGCGCAGAGCAGCCGCCCCGCCAGCAGTGAGACCCCTTTCACACTGGGGCGTTTTTCAGGCGCTTCAGCGTTAAAAAAAGGCGCCTGTAAAGCGCTTGAAAGAAGCTTCATCTGCAATCCCAATGTGAAAGCCCAAGTGCTTTAAGAGCCCTTTCACATTGCCAGCGCACGAAAAACGCTCGTAAAGTGCCGCTTGAACTAGCAGCGCTTTACCAGCGTTTTTTGAGCGCTAGTGGGGCGCTTTTAACCCCCGCTAGTGGCCAAATAAAGGGTTAAAAGAGCCCACAAAGCGCTGCTGCCAAAAGCGCTTTTCGGGCGTTTTTCAGGCGCTTTTCAGGCGCTTCCCATTGATTTCAATGGGAAGGGGCGCTTTAGGAGCCGTGTATTCACCGCTCCAAAAGCGCTGCAAAGAAGCTGCTTGCAGGACTTTTTTTGACGCCCTGCCAGCGCAGCGCCTCGGTGTGAAAGCACTCAGGGCTTTTACATTGGGATCGCAGTTGCAGCTTTTTTCAGGCGCTTTACAGGTGCTTTTTTTTTTAAGCTAAAACGCCCCAGTGTGAAAGGGATCTTAAATGTACGGTGGGCGGTACATTAATGGTTAAAGAAAATCTCCAGTGCATTCAAGGCAGGATTTTTTTTTTTTTTTTAAACAAGGTAGAAATCGGCAAACAAATTTTAAAAAAATTTAGCAGGAAATATAAACTCTGATATGATGGATGTGATTTAAATGTCTTTATTAGGCGGTTTGTCTGGATTTCAGCTTTAAAATAATCTTGATTTCCCTCCCCCCCCCCCCCCCCCCCATCCAGATAGAGGAGGTGAAGAGGAGACCGCACTGCCTGGCCTTCTGCTCTGCCGAAGCTCAAGCTCCCACCTACCACGTCAGCTTCGACTCCGCCCCCGAGTACCAGAGATGGCACCGACAGGCTACTAAAGTAAGGGGGGGGAGGGGCAGCTGAGATATTAAAGTTTTCTTGCTAGTTAAAAAATTATATCCAAACCCAGTGGAGATAACACTACAACATATCCAAAGATGGGGTTCCTAGCACCAAGTGGCCCAGAGATACAGGGCCCCAAAGTCGGTCAACTGTGTCCATCTGCAGCAATGTCATTTCGGGACCCTTTGGGTCCAGAGACCCCAAGGGGTATGAATACTTTTTCAAGACACTGTATACTGGTATTTACCCAGCTATAGATGTTATACTGTAATGCTGGTGATCAAGGACTTATAATGTAACTGTGATAGTGTGGTGGACAAGCTGATAGGTGACACTGTTGAGGCTTCAAAAAGGCTTCAAAAATGGACACTAATGAGGCTGCAATGATAGGCGGCACTGTTAGGCACTGATGAGGCTGTACTGATGGGAACTGATGAGGCTGCAAAAATGGGCACTAATGAGGCTGCACTAATGGACACTGATAGGTGGCACTGTTGGGCACTTATGGGGCTGCAATGATGGACATTGATAGATGGTACTGATGAGGATGCAATGATGGGTACTGATAGGCGGCACTGATGAGGTTGCACTGATGGGCACTTCTGGGGCTGCACTGATGGGCACTAATTAGGTGGCACTGATGAGCCTGCAATGATGGGCACTTATAGATGGCACTGATGGGGATGCAATGATGGGCACTGATAGGTGGCACTGATGAGGCTGCACTGATGGGCACTGATAGGTGGCACTGTTGGGCACTTATGGGGCTGCAATGATGGACATTGATAGATGGCACTGATGAGGATGCACTGATGGGCACTGATAGGTGGCACCGTTGGGCACTTCTGGGGCTGCACTGATGGGCACTAATTAGGTGGCACTGATGAGCCTACAATGATGGGCACTGATAGATGGCACTGATGAGGTGGCACTGTTGAGCACTTCTGGGGCTGCACTGATGGGCACTGACAAGTGGCAGTGATGGGCACTGATTGGCAGCACTGGTGGGCACTGTTGGGACTGCACTGATAATCAGGACATCAATAATCAGTGCCCTGATCATCAGTGCAGGTGTCCTTTTAACACAAGCAGGTTATCAACTCTCCTTTTGCTGTCAGCGTGAGAAAGGGAATGTCAATAACTGACTTGTGTTCACATTGTGATCAGCTGTCATTGGACACAGCTGATCACGTGGTAAAGAGCCACTGTGATTGGCCCTTTACCCCTATCCGTTTTCAGCCAAGGACGTCCTAAGGACGCATCGATCACAGAGCGCGCCCCAGAGGCAGCGCGATCATGGGAGGACGTCCTCCCGGCAAAGTAAGCCCGTACTGTAGCCGTCTTTCAGCTAATTGAAAGGAAAATTTCCGCAAAGGGATCAGAGATCGCAGACAAATAAAATATTCCACACTTTTTACCAGCTTTATCACTGTAAAGATTATATTTAGGGGTGGTTGTGTTATTGGGTTCCAGGTGGTGTCCCAGAGGCTGAGCACCGTCGACCTCTCGTGTCAGAGCCTAGAAGAGATTCCCGAGCACCTGTTCTACTGCCAGGACGTCACGTCCCTGAACCTCCGCCATAACTTCCTGCAGCTGCAGGGTCCAGCAGGAGTGAGCAGTCTCTGCAGGTACCCCTACACACTGAACTGCTCTGCGTGGGATGAACCGAGGAGGAGGAGGACCTGCCTAAAGATGACCTCTCTTTGTATCTTCTGCTCAGGTTCTCACAGCTGAAGGTCCTCAATCTGTCCCAGAACAAGCTGGGAGATTTCCCCTCGGAGTTATGCCAGATATCCACCCTCACAGAGCTCAACGTCTCCTGTAACGGGCTGACGCAGGTACCTCTGCAAATTGGACAGTTGCTCAGGTGAGTTCCCTTTCACAAAAAGAGATCCAGGTGAATATGTTAACCCCTTCAACACCGGGCACTTTGACCCCCCTTCCAGCCCAGGACAATTTTCAGCTCTCTGCGCGGTCACATTTTGAACGACAATTGCGCGGTCATGCAACACTGTACACAAATAAAGTTTTTATCATTTTGTTCACACCACTAGAGCTTTCTTTTGGTGGTATTTAACCACTTCAGCCCCGGACCATTTGCAGCCAAAGGACCAGGCCCCTGTTTGCAATTCGGCACTGCGTCGCTTTAACTGACAATTGCGCGGTCGTGGGACGTGGCTCCCAAACAAAATCGGCGTCCTTTTTTCCCCACAAATAGAGCTTTCTTTTGGTGGTATTCGATCGCCTCTGCGGTTTTTATTTTTTGCGCTATAAACAAAAAATAGAGCGACAATTTTGAAAAAAATGAAATATTTTTTACTTTTTGCTATAATAAACATCCCCAAAAAATATATAAAAAATTTTTTTTTCCTCAGGTTAGGCCGATACGTATTCTTCTACATATTTTTGGTAAAAAAAATCACAATTAGCGATTATTAATTGGTTTGCGCAAAAGTTATAGCGTTTACAAAATAGAGGATAGTTTTATAGCATTTTTATTAATATTTTTTTTTTTTACTAGTAATGGCGGCGATCAGCGATTTTTATTGTGACTGCGACATTATGGCGGACACATCGGACATTTTTGACACATTTTTGGGACCATTGTCATTTATACAGCAATCAGTGCTATTTAACTGCACTGATTCCTGTGTAAATGACACTGGCAGTGAAGGAGTTAACCACTAGGGGGCGGGGAGGGGTTAAGTGAGCCCTGTGTGTGTTTTCTTACCGTAGGGGGCGTGGCTTGGCGTGTGACGTCACTGATCGTCTTTCCCTTATGACAGGGAACAGACGATCAGTGACAGCGTCACTAGGAAGCACGGGGAGAGGTTTGTTTACACTTACCTCTCCCCGTTCTTCAGCTCTGTGACCCGATCGCGGGACACCAGCGGCGATCGGGTCCGCTGGTCCCGCGGCCACGGTCATGGAGCTCAGGACCGGGTTGCGAGCCACGGCTGATCTCGTAAAGGACAACGTACCTGTACGTTGATGTGCCCAGCCGTGCCATTCTGCCGACGTATATGTGCAGGAGGCGGTCCTTAAGCGGTTAATCATCATAGTTTATTTTTTATTTTTTGCTAAATAAATGAAACTAGATTGGAAAAAATAAAATAAAACATTTCTTCATTTCTGTTACAAAATGTAGCAAATAAATAATCTTTCTTCATAAATTTAGGGCAAAATGTATTCTGCTACATTTCTTTGGTGAAAATAACCCAAATCAGTGTATATTATTTCTGTAGGAAAGTTATTTGATATATATCTGAAAATCGATCAATCCTGTCAGGCCTATCTCATTTTCTTGAGGCCCAAAAATATAATAAAAAATATACCCCCCCTCCCTCCCCCCAAATGACCACTTTTTGGAAAGTAGACAGTCCGAGGTATTTAGTAAGAGGCATGGCAGGTTTTTTGAAGTTGTAATTTTTGTCACAATTTTTTGCAAAATTAAGAAATGAAAATAAAATATTTTTTTTATTTTTTTTTTTTTTTTTTTTACGGTCACCAGTACAGTACAGCGTCATCATATAACTGGTGTGGTGGTGATCAGGGACACTGACTGGGACAGTACGAAAAAAATAAAAAAATGTATGTTTTTATTTTATTTTTTATTTGTTTATTTTTTAGTACATTTTATTTATTTATTTATTTTTTTTTTTAAATAAATAAATCTTAATATATATAATATTAATGTTTTTATTTTTTATTTGTTTATTTTTTAGTACATTTTATTTATTTATTTATTTTTTACAAATGTTTTTTTTTAGCTCACTGTGACCAGAGCAATAAAATGTTACCATAGTAACATTGTACTACTCTGGGGATGGGATCAGTATTACATTTTTTTTTTTTTTTTTACACATTATGATTGCTTATAGCAGTATTACATTGCTATAAGCAAGCAATTTACTGAATGAAACTGATTCATTCAGTTTGTTTTGTTGTGATTAGCTGTGATTAGTCAAAGCTAATAACATGGTACAGATGGGCTGTGATTGGCCCTGTCTGTACCATGTGATCACATTAAACAATCACAGCTAGCAACACAATTGTACACAATGGATGGCATAAAAGGAAGCCATCCATTGTGTACAACTGTCATGTGACCTGCTGTGATTGGTCACATGGTACCGGCAGTGAGCCGGTACACTGATCAGTCATTGGCTGTGTCCGGTGAACACTAGACGTGTGCAATTCGTTTCGGTTTTTTTTCGTTATTTTCGTTCGTTCGTTTTCGTACGAATGAACGAATCATTCGAATCGTACGAATCCGAATAACGAATCATAACGAATCGTTCGAATCATACGAATCCGATTAACGAATCATTCGAATTGAACGGATCCGAAAAACAACGAAAATCCGAAAAAACTAGTTAGAAACAACGAATGTACTAATGAAGAAAATCCGAAAAACGAAAACGAACGAAAAAATTCGTACATTCGTAACTTTTTTTTTGTTGAATTGGTAATTTTCCGTATCCCTTACAATGCTGCTGCTAAACGTGCTTCTAATGGATTGAACAAAAAAATTCGTACATTCGTAACTTTTTTTTTTTTGATTCGTAACTTTTTTTTTTCGATTCGTAACTTTTTTTTTTTTTTTTTTTTTTTTTTTTTCGATTTGTAATTTTCCGTGTCTCTATTGAACAAAAAAATTCGTACATTCGTAACTTTTTTTTCGATTCGTAACTTTTTTTTTTCGATTCGTAAATTATTAAAATGTAATAATAGCATACACATTACATACACTTATGAATTATGCTCCGATTACGAATGTTACGAATGTACGAATAAATACGAATGCGTCCGAAAATTAAACTAACGAAAAAACGAATCAACGTAAAAATAACTCTTACGAATGTACGAATCGTTACGAATCAACGGAAACGAAAAAAACGAAGCGAAAAAAAACGATTTTTTTTCGGAAACGAAAAAAAAAAAACGAAACGAAAATAAACAAATTTTTTTGTTGTGCACATGTCTAGTGAACACAGCCGGTGATGGATCGAGGCTTTTTACGAGAGGACGTCATATGACCACTCGGCAAGGCCACCGCCCAGTCATTCTGCTATAGGCCGGGTGGAAAGACAAATACAGTCACGTTCACTCATGTAGTCCTTCAAACCTCAGTCTGTTTGGATTAATCTATCTGAATTGCTACACAGCCGCTGGATAAAACCATTGAATATGGGAATCCTTTCAAATATAGCAAGCTATAAAATATTTTTTTTCTCTTTCACCTGCAGCCTGCAGACACTTAACCTTGACGGGAACTCCCTGACATCGTTGCCGGACGAGCTGGGGTCTCTACCGCAGCTAACGAGCCTTGGCCTTGCGTTCAACGACTTGATGACCATTCCCAAGGCTTTTGATAACCTTTCTTCTGTGGAGAAGTTGTGTATGGCGGGGAACCGACTGGAGCGTCTTAACCTGCAGACACTCGTGACCATGACGCACGTGAAGGTCATAGACTTGCGGTAAGCTGCTGGGTTCTTCACATATAACGGGACACATATGAAAGTAATAAAAACATGTACATTTGAAAGAGAATAGACCACAAAGGTCTCTTAACCTTGGCTCTGTGCTCCTTTTAATGAAATTCTGTACTTGGAGGACCTGAACTGTGGAAGCTGTGCCCATAATAAGGCAGGCAGAGGGGAAAGGACTTTCCTGTGGTCATCCTGCAGCTGATCATTTTCTCATTACTGACTTACAATACCTTGTTCTGCACTGTGTCCCTTTGTGGAATCAACCGTCTTTGTAGAGGCAGGGCTTTGCTTCCTCCCGATGACTGGTGGGGTAATATTTAGGAAGCAGCAGGAGTAGTGGAGGAAGCACAGATACACAGAATGAATGAAGCATAAGCAGGAAAATTCTTGCACTGCAGGCACTCAGGTACAGCTTATTCTCCAGCAAGGATAACGCATCACTCAAAATCTGGTGAAATGTACACCTATGACGGATCAGAACAACAGTGCCTAGTAGGGGTGCAACGGATCGTCGCCGATCCGTGATCCGAACGGGTCACCCATCGTCGCCGATCCGTGATCCGAACGGGTCACCCAGTTCGGATCTGCCAATACTCTGCATTACCCATACCCTGCATTACCCATACCCTGCCAATACTCTGCATTACCCACACCCTGCCAATACTCTGCATTACCCATGCCCTGCATTACCCATACCATGCCAATACTCTGCATTACCCATACCCTGCATTACCCATACCCTACCAATACTCTGCATTACCCATACCATGCCAATACTCTGCGATACCCTGCCAATACTCTGCGATACCCTGCCAATATTACAGTGGGGGAAAATGACGTGGATATTACAGTGGGGGAAAATGAAGTGGATATTACAGTGGGGGAAAATGACGTGGATATTACAGTGGGGGAGATGACGTGGATATTACAGTGGGGAGATGACGTGGATATTACAGTGGGGACTATATGGTGGCGGAATTTTAACAGGTGTTTGCAAATTCAATTATCATTTGCTGATCCGAAAAATGATCCGATCCGTGACTCTGATCCGAGGATAGATCTGATCCGTGAGTTTTTTGATCCGTTGCACCCCTAGTGCCTAGGCGCAATCACATGTACTGATTTACAATGCCTTGTTCCTTGTGTCCGTGTGCGGAAGTCACCATCTTGGTAGAGACAGGGCTTTGCTTCCTCATGTCAGAGCTTCCCCCGATGACTGGTGGGGTAATATTTAAGAGGCAGCAGGAGTGGTTGAGGAAGCACAGATACCTAGAATGAATGAAGCAGGGAGATTCTTGCACTGCAGGTCCTCAGGTACAGATTCCTCTCCAGCAACGAGAACACATCACTCCAAATCTGGTGAAACTAGCACTAGTGCCCTAAAAGCTTTCACGCTAAGGATGTACAGCTATGAGAGATCAGAACAGTGCCTAGGCACAATCACCTGTCAGGATGTGCTCTGCTATGATTCAGGAGGAATTTAAAAAAGGAGTTATATCTTTCAGGGCATTACAGACTTGTAGTCCCTGTGTGAAATCAACAATTTAGGTAGAAGCGGGGCTTTGCTTTCTCATGCCAGAGCTGCCCCCCCCCCCCTTCCTTCCTTGATGAGTGGTGGGGTAATATTTAGGAAGCAGCAGGAGTGGTGGAGGAAGCACAGATCCAAGGAATAAATGGAGATTCTTGCATTGCATGTCCTCATGTATGGCTTCCTCTCCAGCAAGGAGAACAAATCATTCCAAATTGCAGAAGACTAGCAGTCAAAGGCAGTAGTGCTTTAAAAGATCTCACACTGAAGATGTACAGCTATGAGGGATCAGAACAGCAGTGCCTATGCACAGTCACATGTCAGGATGTGCTCTATTTTTCAGGAGGAATTTAAGACAGGGGGTGTATTTTTCAGGGCATTACTGACCTACAATGCCTTGTTCTGCACTATGTCCCTGTGTGGAATCAACCATTTTGGTAGAGGCAGCGCTTTGCTTCCTCATGTCAGAGCTGCCACCGGTGGGGTAATATTGAAGAAGCAGCAGGAGTGTTGGAGGAAGCACAGATACACAGAATAAATGAAGCAGGGAGATTCTTGCACTGCAGGTCCTCAGGTACAGCTTCCTCTCCAGCAAAGAAAACACATCACTCCAAATCTGTTAAAACTAGTAATAGTGCCTTAAAAACCCTCACACTGAACATGTACAGCTATGAGGGATCAGAACAACAGTGCCTAGGCGCAGTCACATGTCAGGATATGCTCTGCTATTTTTTAGGAGGAATTTAAAACAGGAGGTGTATATTTCAGGGGACTGCTTAGGCATAGTTACAGATTGATCTTTAGGATCCATGTCTGGGTGTGTTAGCTTTGTGAATTGAACCTATACTCTGTCATCTATTACTTGCATAGGATGAATAACTTGACTCAAGTGACCACCAGCATGGAGGGAATAAACCACATCACGCATTTCGATGTGCGAGATAACCAGCTATCCTCCCTGGACCTTGGCTGTATGGGGAACCTGGAACAACTGCACTGCGAACGGAACCAGCTGAGGGAGCTGAGGCTGTGCGGCTTCTCCCTGCGGGCGATCTATGCCAGCTCCAACAGTAAGTTTTTACATTCTCCTTCATTGTATTCCCACTTGTTGCTTCCTGTTACTCACTGTGTATCTGTATTTGTGGTCTTCCTCTGCAGGGCTGACCTCAGTGAATGTTTACCTGGCGCCTTCTCTGCTCCACACTCTTGACCTGTCTAGGTAAGTGGACAGCGGATGACTAATGTAAAGGAAGTGGTAAGAACTGGTATGCCCATGTGGGATTGTCTACTTAAACTTTCCAAATACAAGACCCTCAGCATAAACTGACAGGGGGACTCCATGATAACATAACAACAAGGAAGGTCTGTGCCAGAAGGATTGCGCTAGCACTTTTACACTTGTGTATGTGTGTTTTTTTTTACAGGGTCAGTCCACACCGAGCATTATCTGTCCTGCCATAGGTGTTGAGAACTATGGGCAGTGACAGCTTCCTACCAGGCTATCCCACTTCAACACACTCTGCAACAGTCTATTTTGCAATAATAGAAACCTACCTGCCTGCTCGCTTCTTCTTTGGAATGTACACAGAGCTTTTAAGGTTCTTTGCATTAGAAGTAAGGAAGCAATAAAACCTCCGTAGTGTATTAATATGCTCTTACTAAATAAAATGCTATACATACATACTATTACAATTATAGTAATACAAGACTGACAGATATACATACAACAAGCATGCACACACACACTACCTATCTATACAATAGGAATACGCTAAAAGTTACTTACCTCAGGTTATAGCAGCTTCACGATCTCTATAGGCAACCAGGACACCCGGATATTCAAGCAATTGCAGAAATCAGGTGCTAGCGCAATCCTTCTGGAATAGACCTTTCTTGTTATGTTTATCATGGAGTCCCCCTGTCAGTTTATGCTGAGGGCCTTTTATTTGGAAAGTTTAGGTAGACAATCCCACACGAGCATACCCGTTCTTACTACTTCCTTTACATTGGTCTTCTATGGGTGAAACATTTCCCAATCCAACCTCTAGATGGCACTATAATATCATACATGCCATAGGTCATATGTTTCAAAAGGTCAAGCTATTGTTGACCTTGGTTACCCGAATGCATATTTTTCCCATTTTTCTGTAAAGACAATGGATATACATACAACAAGCATGCACACACACACTACCTATCTGTACAATAGGAATACGCTAAAAGTTACTTACCTCAGGTTATAGCAGCTTCACAGTTTCTATAGGCAAGTAGGCTTTCCGGCTATTCAAGCGATTGCTGAAATCAGGTGCTAGTGTAATCCTCTGGTGAAGTGTCTTCTGGCACAGACCTTCCTTGTTGTTATGTCATCATGGAGTCCCCCTGTCAGTTTATGCAGCAGCCTTTTATTTGGAAAGTTTAGGTAGACAATCCCACATGGGCATACACTTACTCACTACTTCCTTTACATTAGTCTTCTATGGGTGAAACATTTCCCAATTCAACCTCTAGATCGCACTAATGTATCATACATGCCATTAGTCACATGTGTCAAAAGGTCAAGCTATTGTTGGCCTTGGTTACCTGAATGCATATTTTTCCCATTATTCCTCTAAAGACAATGGAAACATCTAACTGCCAACTGAAATTTGCCAAACTTACAATAGTATCTATATTCCCATTGTATTGGAGGACAGCTTGTGCAAAAGTTTCCAACGGCATTTGTTGAAAATGTCGGCCACGCTCACATGGCCACGCTCTTTTCAAAAAGTGTGAAGAGAAGAACCCCCCGCCCACTGTAACAGGTGTGGGGGGGGGATCCGGGGAAGAGGGGGCAGCAACTGGAACAAGTTATGCCGCGTACACACGTTCGGACTTTGTCCACCGGACCTAGTCCGGCGGAACTTCCCCACACACGCCCGGACTTCCGAGCGTGTGACTTGCCCACACACGCCCGGACCTCTCCGGCGGACAATCCGCTGGAAAAAATCAGCGGGAATGAATGGACTTTCCGATGAGCGGCAAGTCCGCTCATTTCAAAAGTCCCGCGGACTAGCCTACTAACGGCGGGATTGTCCGCCGGACTGCCAAGTCCAGCAGACAATTTTAAAACGAAACTTAAAACCTAGTCCGCCGGACTTTTGGCGCCAAAAAGTCCGCCGGCGCCCACACACGAAGGGATTGTCCGGTGGACTTGAGTCCAGAGGACAATCCCGCGGGATAGTCTCTTTGTGTGTACGCGGCATTACATGTTCTACCCTAAATACAGGTGGAGCATGTAACATGTTCCAAAAGATGAACTTATCCTTTAAGGTGAGCATTATTGGGTGTTGGAATCCTTACTTTACAGATTGCTTAGGAGTGTGTTCGATTCTGTTTATCCATGTATATTGTTTGAAAGCATGATAATTCCCCTTTAAGCAGTGCATTCTTTTAAGCTGTGACACTCTTGAACATTATGTCTGTATTACAGGAACTGTCTAGCGTGGGTGCCGGAGTGGATATGTGAGGCCAAGAAGCTGGAAGTTCTTGATCTTAGCTGGAACGCGATAACAGAGCTGCCTCTCAGGTAATATTAAAGGTTTAGCTGTGTGCTGTAGAGAATTTTCACCTTTCCTAACTCCTTCCCAATATGTGCGGCGGCAAAAAGCTGGGCTTTAGCACCCACAAGCCACACATATGCATCGCTGGGAGGGTCATGTTTATGCTCTGGGAGCATGCTCCCTGCACAAAGCCTGAGCTGGCAAAAAATGTCTCTCAGTCCTGAGTAAACGTCCGTAGCTGGCAGGACCAACTTCTGATCATGTGACCACTCTGACAGCCAATCATGTCCTTGATGACGCCCTGGAGGAGGGGCAAAACGCATCAACGTATTTCCGGTTTCAAGAACCAGTCACACAACTTCCGCTATCTGTGGAACACACGCCGTCCAGCAGCGAACCTGGAACTTACTGATGCCTGTTTTACAGCGCTGTCTCGTGGCGTTGTTTGATTGCCCATTCCATTTAGTACCAGCGGTACGTCACTATTGGCGACAGCACATTGACGTCAGAGCGTATCCTCCTCCAGACGCGTTTCGTCATATGAGTCGTTGTCAATGGGGAGATTATTATTATTATTGTTTATGTAGTATGTAAGCTTGAGCTTATTATGGATCTTATTGTTTGAGTGCGGGAGCACTATAGCCAGAGTAGCCAGTCTTAAACCACAAGAAGCTGAATCTGCAGTAGAGCTTGGAGTATTGTTTATCTGTCTTGGTACCTTTGTTCTTTCCCTGGCAGGATAATGGGCTCTTCTAGTCTGCGAAGACTGACGCTTGGACACAACCAGCTGAAGAGCCTTCCTTGCCCCATGGAGTCCATTCCTCTGGAGAGCCTGGATGTGCAACACAATATGCTGAGACACCTTCCAGACTCCCTCTTTACCGTAGCTTTAAAGTAAGTGTCTGTGGGAGGCACATCTGGAACCAGGGAGAAGGACTGTGACCATAGACATAGAAAAAGACAGGTGGATGTGCAGTTATTATAGATTACAGTGAAAATCCATTTTTAAAGGGATCCCCCATCCTGTTTAATCAGATAAGCATACTTCCATACATGTACTGTATACTTGCATGCCTGTAAGTCAGGCTGGCTTTAGTTTTCAACTTTACACCCTGATGTGCTGGAAATGGACTTTACTTTTTCAAGCGCCTCTGACACTTCTGGCAATATTGAGGGCTGTGCGTTGTACAGGGACCCGGCTATTCCCTAGCCCTGACGTTGACCAAGTTCCTGGCAGTATCTGAGGAGGCTTTGCCCAATCTGCATCCACAGACTTTGCAATCACGTGTGACTTTCCTTCTTTTTAAACACTGAGATTTGCTGACTATGTCATTTTATTGTAGAACCCTTCTAGTTCAGAGTAGACTGCTAGGTAAATTTAGTTTAGCTCCTCTGTAAACAGTAGAGTGGGAGTTGATTGCTTAGGGCTGCTCAGTGTTTCACAGGCTGCTGTTCTGCTACTTCCCCCTGTCTTCTAGATTGTTCTGGAAGTATAGTGGGAGGGAGAGAAGGACAGGAAGCCTGAATATTTAGGGAACTCCAACCAATTCCTGGGGTTGTGTGCCCAGAAGGTGGGGGGGGGGGGGGCCCCTAAGTAGTCTGAGGCCTGGCAGCAAGGGGGCAGTGTTCTTGGATCCAGTCCTGCAGGAAGAGACCACTGTGCAGGGGCTCTGAGAAAACTAGGGGAGCCTTTTGTAAAGAGATCAGGGGCCCAGCTAGGCTTAGCTGAGGGGCCTACCAAAGAACCTTTGTCCAGAGACTGAGCTGAGCCAGAAGGAAGTTGGTGGGAAGAAATCCAACCATCCTGTGAAGTGAGTAACCCCCCCCCCCCTCCCCTTTTACAGAGGTAAAAGTGACAGTTGGGTGCTTTAATCTCCTAAGGGGAGCACAGGCCACTATCAGTCCTGCCAGATATTTATTTTGCAAGTTCTGTGCTGCTCCCCAGCCCTATCCAAGTTATTGTTTTTGAAAAAAAAAAAACCTACAAAACAAACCTCTAGACTGATCTTTTGAGCCAAAGGGAGTATGGCAAAAATGCTGTTTGCCTGGCTGTGTGAGCTCTGAGGGGGGAAATAGGACCAAACTACCAGCGGCTCCTGTGTGGGTAGCGCTATATTAGGGAAAAGACAGATAATCATTTTCTGGCTTCCTGGTTACTCCTGGAGCAAGACTTTTTACAATGTTCTGGCTCTGTTCACTCTTACAGCTTGTATTGCTTTGGATGGGATTGTGAAGGGTTCTAAGTTCCTATTGCTGATTCTGTCCCCATGGAGTACTTACCCCTCACTAATAACACAGGACATGTGAGCAAATCTCCTCAAACTAGGTGGAAGTCTCCCATTTTAACAGCGGTCATTTTCTCATATTATTCAGGCTTCTAGCTTAAAATTTCTCTGAAAGACATCATGTTCAACCTTTCATTTGTGGGACGTACCTGTACATCTGTTGTGGTTTCCAATTATGTGGATGTCTCTTGTCAGTCTCAGGTTTCTGAACGCATCAGCAAACATCCTGGAGAGCCTCCCGTCAATGTTCAGTGGAGAGGAGAGTGGGACCAGGTTGCAAGCTTTCTACCTAACCAACAACCAACTAATGGACCAGTATGTTCCTTTCCTGACCATCCATACCAACCTCAGGGTTCTGCATCTGGCCTATAACCAGCTGGAGACCTTCCCAGCCAGGTGAGACCATGGCATCTTGTATTTCCAATATGGGCTTAAACCAGGGTTCTCCAAACTTTCTAAACAAAGGGCCAGTGTATTGTCCTTCAGATATTAGGGGACCGGAATGTGGCCATTGGGAGTAGAAAATATGCCAGAATCCATGTTCATATTGCCTCAGGCTTGGTGGTCAGTAGAAGAAATAGTGTCTCATAATTGGTATTGGTGGGAGTAATGGTGCCCAATCCTTGGTGTACATGAGAGGAATGGTGCCCAATCCTTGGTGTTCATGAGAGGAATGGTGCCCAATCCTTGGTGTACATGAGCGGAATGGTGCCCCATCCTTGGTGTCAATGGGAGGAATGGTGCCTCATCCTTGGTGTCAATGGGAGGAATGGTGCCCCATTCATTGGTGTCAATGGGAGGAGAGGTGACCCATCCTTGGTGTCAGTTGGAGGAATGGTACCCTATTCTTGGTTTCAATGGGAGGAATGGTACCCTATTGGTTTCAATGGGAGGAATGGTGCCCCATCCTTGCTGTCAATTGGAGGAATGGTGCCCCATCCCTGGTGTCAATTGGAGCAATGGTGCCATTGGGAGGAATGGCGCCCCATCATTAGTGTCAATGGGAGTAGAGGTGCCCCATCCTTGGTGTCAATGGGAGGAATGGTGCCCCATCCTTGGTGTACATGAGAGGAATGGTACCCCATCCTTGGTGTACATGAGAGGAAAGGTGCCCAATCCTTGGTGTACATGAGAGGAATGGTGCCCCATCCTTGGTGTACATGAGAGGAATGGTGCCCCATCCTTGGTGTACATGAGAGGAATGGTGCCCAATCCTTGGTGTACATGAGAGGAATGGTGCCCCATCCTTGGTGTACATGAGAGGAATGGTGCCCCATCCTTGGTGTACATGAGAGGAATGGTGCCCCATCCTTGGTGTACATGAGAGGAATGGTGCCCCATCCTTGGTGTCAATGGGAGGAATGGTGCCCCATCCTTGGTGTCAATGGGAGGAATGGTGCCCCATTCCTGGTGTCAATTGGAGGAATGGTACCATATTCTTGGTTTCGATAGGAGGAATGGTACCCTATTGGTTTCAATAGGAGGAATGGTACCCTATTGGTTTCAATGGGAGGAATGGTGCCCCATCCCTGGTGTCAATTGGAGGAATGGTGCCATTGGGAGGAATGGTGCCCCATTCTTGGTGTAGATGAGAGGAGAGGTGCCCCATCCTTGGTGTCAATGGGAGGAATGGTGCCCCATCCTTGGTGTCAATGGGAGGAATGGTGCCCCATCCTTGGTGTCAATGGGAGGAATGGTGCCCTAACCTTGGTGTCAATGGGAAGAATGGTGCCCCATCCTTGATGTCAGATGGATGAATAGTGCCTAATATATGTGAGAGGAATAGGGCCGGATAAAGGCAAGCAAAGTGTCACATCTGGCCCACGTGCCACAGTTTGGAGACCACTGGCTTGTACCAATGGTCCATATCACGCATTGTCTTCTTATTGGATAAACTCACTGATGCTGGGGTGGAGGAGGGGGACTTCCAAATCCAAACCCAGATTTAGAATTTGCCCTTTCTCTGAGTTTGACTCTTCAGCTTGAGAGTTTTCCAGAATGTTGAAGGGTTAGAACCTGTGTCAAGTTTTTTTATTTTGGTGCTTGGGACCCAATCAAGAAAATCTCCCATAACTTCCAGCAATGTGACAGGAAGTGAGTGGAGCTCATCTTCTCAAAATGAATGTTAGTCAAACCTCAGGCCGTTGTCCCCGGAACTGGTGTCCTCATAGAGATATTTCTGCTCTACACCTGGACTGGTGACAACTATAAGTCAGAAGGTGACTGAATTTGCGTAGTATCTTACTTTGATAATAGTATTATATGATATACCGTATTTATCGGCGTATAACACGCACCGGCGTATAACACGCACCGGCGTATAACACGCACCCCAAGTTTAGGAGGGAATTTTAAGGAAAAAAAGTTTTAGGAGAGAAGTTTAGGGAAAAAAAAAAACTTACATTTAAGCGTCATTTGCAACCTGCCCAGCGTCATTTGCAGCCTTGCCCAGCGTCATTTTCAGCCTTGCCCAGCATCATTTGCAACCTGCCCAGCGTCATTTGCAGCCTTGCCCAGCGTCATTTGCAGCCTTGCCCAGCGTCATTTTCAGCCTTGCCCAGCGTCATTTGCAACCTGCCCAGCGTCATTTGCAACCTGCCCAGCGTCATTTGCAACCTGCCCAGCGTCATTTGCAGCTTGCCCAGCGTCATTTGCAGCCTTGCCCAGCGTCATTTGCAGCCTTGTCCAGCATCATTTGCAACCTGCCCAGCGTCATTTGCAGCTTGCCCAGCGTCATTTGCAGCTTGCCCAGCGTCATTTGCAGCCTTGCCCAGCATCATTTGCAACCTGCCCAGCGTCATTTGCAGCTTGCCCAGCGTCATTTGCAGCTTGCCCAGCGTCATTTGCAGCCTTGCCCAGCGTCATTTGCAGCCTTGCCCAGCGTCATTTGTAGCTTGCCCAGTGTCATCTGCAGCTTGCCAGAGTCATTTGTAGCTTGCTAGGTGTCATTTGCAGTTTGCCAGCGTCATTTGCAGCCTTGCCGACGTTTAAAATTTCCCGCCGCGAGACAAACCGCGCATGCGCGGCCGAAAAAGACCGAACCGCGGCCGAAAAAGGCCGATGCGCGGCCGAAAAAGACCAAGCCGACTGTTCGGCTCCACTCGGAGTCCCGCCTCCCTGCTGTTTCGGGAGCGAGCGCAGAGAGGTGGGACTACGAGCGGAGCTGAACAGTCGGCTCGGTCTTTTTCGGCCGCGGTTCGGTCTTTTTTGGCCGCGCTTCGGTCTTTTTGGGCTGCGGTCGACATTTTTCGGCGCCGCAACCAATTTTTGTCATTTTTTTTGGGGGGGTATCGGCGTATAACACGCACCCACGTCTTTCCCCCGATTTTTAGGGGGAAAAAGTGCGTGTTATACGCCGATAAATACGGTATATCATTTAATTGGTGATTACGTCAACAGTGTATATGTATTCTTCTGTGTTGACATATTTACTGACATACAATGTACACTTTGTATCTTACCTATATGTTTTGAAACTCAATAAAAAACGATTGAAAATTATAAGTCAGAAGGTCCACTTGTTGTATAGAGAATTTTGTCGGCATGTTGGCTCTGATTCTAGTGTCCTCACAAATGATCTGTCCTCTTGTAGCAAGCTCAACAAGCTGGAGCTCCTGGAGGAGCTGAACATTAGCGGAAACCGGCTGAAGTCCATCCCCAGCACAGTGTCCAACTGCAAGCGCCTGCACACGCTCATCGCCCACTCCAACTGCCTCAGCGTCTTCCCGGAGATCTTCAACCTGCCACTGATCCAGGTCTCACTCCACCTCCAACCTTACATGACCTCTCCCAGCTGTCCATTTCTCGCTCTGATCCCCTTTTATGTCTCCCCCTACCTTCCCCTCTCTTACCCCCTGCAGGCTGTGCTACAGCTGTAGACTTGTGTACATGGTGTCATCTCATTGTCACTCACTCGGCCTATGGCATGAGATGTTGCTGCTCTTTGTTCCTGCAGCTGGTTGACCTGAGCTGTAACAGCCTGGTGGAGATTGCGGCCCCGGAGAGCCTGCCTCCTGTCCTTCACGAGCTGGACCTGAAAGGGAACATTGACCTGGTGCTGGACCATCAGCTGCATGATATCTTCAGGTAGTAGGACATCACTGCCCGCGGGTGTTATCGGCCTTTGCCGCTAGCAGCCCCTTGCAACAGCAGCTTCCTGCACTCGGGTGAAAGGCACGTATAAAACTTTTAATAGTTCTCGTATTCTGTTGATCTCTCTGTATAGTCACATCCCCATCCTGAAAATCGACAACAAACCTTTGCCAAATTCTGACCTGCCAGTGGCCTCCATCTCCTGCAATCACGGCTTGGCAGAGATGTCCGGGCAGCGGAACAAGTGAGTACCGTTTGGCATCTTTGACATGAGCTTCCTTTTAGTGACTGGGCAATGTTGATTTGTTGTCCATCCTGTCTGCAGGCTCTGCGTCTCCTCGCTGGCCGTGAGCGACTTTGCCGACGGCGTGGAAGCTCTGTACGGTATGTTTGACGGGGATAAGAACGAGGAGGTGCCACGTCTGCTGCAGTGCACTATGGGAGATGTGCTGCTGGAGGAACTGCAGCAGTCAAACTGCGAGCGAACGTTCATGTGCCACACATTCCTGGTGTCACACAGGTGAGCCGCCATGTCGTCATAGATGGCGAAAGCTGCAAGACAGCTCACATATACAGTGAGGGGGGGGGGGGGGAGGATTTGATCCACTGCTGAAATGATCAGTCTATAATTTTAACCACTTTAAGACCAGCCTCGTTTTGGATTTTAGGTGTTTACATGTAAAACAGTTTTTTTTGCTAGAAAAAAAAACTTAGAACCCCCAAACATTATATATTGTTTCTTTTTCTAACACCCTAGAGAATAAAGTGGCGGTCGTTGCAATACTTTTTTTCACACCGTATTTGCTGAGCGGTCTTACAAGCGCACTTTTTTGGGAAAAAATTCACTTTTTTTGAATAAAAAAATAAGACAACAGTAAAGTTAGTCCATTTTTTTTATATATTGTGAAAGATAATGTTACGCCGAGTAAATTGATACCTAACATGTCATGCTTCAAAATTGCGCCCGCTCGTGGAATGGCATCAAACTTTTACCCTCAAAAATCTCCATAGGCGACGTTTAAAAAATTCTACAGGTTGCATGTTTTGCGTTACAGAGGAGGTCTACGGCTATAATTATTGCTCTCGCTCTACCGATCGCGGCGATACATCACATGTGTGGTTTGACCACCGTTTTCATATGCGGGCGCTACTCACATATGCGTTCGCTTCTGCGCGCGAGCTCGTCTGGACGGGACGCTTTAAAATGTTTTTTTTTTTTTTTCTTATTTATTTTTCTTGATTTTATTTATTTTTTTTACACTGTTTTAAAAAAAAAAAATTAAAATTGGCTCACTTTTATTCCTATTACAAGGAATGTAAACATCCCTTGTAATAGAAAAAAAACATGACAGGTCCTCTTAAATATGAGATCTGGGGGGTCAAATGTCCTCAGATCTCATATTTGGACTTCAATGCAAAAAATAAAAAAAATAAAAATGTAATTAAAAAAAATGACATTTGGAAAATGTTCCTTTAAGAGGTATGGGAGGAAGTGACGTTTTGACGTCGCTTCCGCCCTGCTTTGGTATAGAGACGGGTGGCGGCCATCTTAGCCTCACTCGTCTCTATACCCAGCACGGAGGAGGACCCGATCGCTTCCGCCGCTGCCGACGGCTCCGGTAAGCGGTGGAAGGCGCGGGAGAGCGGCGGGAGGGGGGCACCTCTCCCGCTGCCGATAATGGTGATCTCGCGGCGAATCCGCCACGATGACCACCATTATCGGAATGCCGACCGGCGCCTGAAGAGATGGATATCTCGGTTGTGGCAGCAGCTGCTGCCGTTACCGAGATATCCCTCTTCAAAAAAGGGACGTACATCGCCGTGCGCCGGTCGGAAAGTGGTTAATGGTCGGTTTATTTTACCCGTGAGAGACAGAATAACCACAAAAATATCCAGAAAAACACATTTCAAAGAAGTTATAATTTGATTTGGATTTTAATGAGAGAAATAAGTATTTAATCCCTTTGCAAAACGTGACTTAGTACTTGGTGGTAAAACTCAGCAAGATTTCTGGCTCCCAGTTGTCTTCTATACAGGTAACAAGCTGAGATTAGGAGCACTCTCTTAAAGCGGGACTGTACTGAAATTTTTTTTTTTTAAAAGCCAGCAGCTACAAATACTGCAGCTGCTGACTTTTTAAAAAATGGACACTTACCTGTTTCCAGGGTCCAGCGGTGTCGGCAGCAGAGGCCGATCGATCGCTCGGCTCTCTGCTGTAGCCGGCGCCATTCTCGGTGAGGAATCAGGAAGTGGCTTCACTTCCCGATTCCCTACTGCGCATGCGCGTGTCGCGCGGCGCAATGAGAATCTTCAGCGCTGTCTGCCGGGACACGTGTGTGTCCCGGCAGACAGCGCGCCGGGACAGGAAGCTGCGTAAACTCCCGTGGGAGTTTATGCCCGGAAGTGGGTGCAGATACCTGTCTTAGACAGGTATCTGCACCCCCCTCCCCCCTGAAAGGTGCCAAATGTGACACCGGAGGGGGGGAGGGTTCCGAAAAGCGGGAGTTCCACTTTAGGGTGGAATCCCGCTTTAACCACTTTCAGACCGGACCACTTTTTGCGATTCGGCACTGCGTCACTTTAACTGACAATTGCGCGGTCGTGCGACGTGGCTCCCAAACTAAATTTACGTCTTTTTTTCCCCTACAAATAGAGCTTTCTTTTGGTGGTATTTGATCGCCTCTGTGGTTTTTATTTTTTGCGCTATAAACAAAAAAAAGAGCGACAATTTTGAAAAAAACACATTATTTTTTTTTTTTTTTTTTATATTTTTTGCTATAATAAATATCCCCCAAAAATATCTAAAAAAAAATATTTTTTTCCTCAGTTTAGGCCGATACGTATTCTTCTACATATTTTTGGTAAAAAAAAATCGCAATAAACGATTATTGATTGGTTTGCGCAAAAGTTATAGCGTTCACAAAATAGGGGATAGATTTATAGCATTTTTATTAATACTTATTTTTTTTATTAGTAATGGCGGCAATCAGCGATTTTTTTATTGTGACTGCGACATTATGGCGGACACATCGGCCATTTTTGACACATTTTTGGACCATTGTCATTTATACAGCAATCAATGCTATTTAGATGCACTGATTCCGGTGTAAATGACACTGGCAGTGAAGCGGTTAACCATCGGGTGGCAGCGTAGGGGTTAAGTGTTCCTAGGGGCGTGTTACTAACTGTGGGGGGCGTGGCTGTGTTTTAGTGAACACTGATCTCTGCTCCAATCACAGGGAGCAGAGATCAGTGTCACTAGTTGCGAGGCAGAATGGGGAGATGCTGTTTACTTCCGCATCTGCCCGCTCAGCCTTCCCGTGAGACGATCGCGGGTATCCCCGCGGCGATCGAGTCCGTGGGACTCGCGACTGGGATCACGTGGGTCCCAACCGTCGGGCGCGCGCACGCGATGGCACAGCGGCAATCTTAAAGGGGACGTACCTGTACGCCCTTTTGCCTGCCCGTGCCATTCTGCCGACGTACATCGTCGTGCGCAGGTCGGGAAGTGGTTAAAGGGAGTGCTCCTAATCTCAGCTTGTTACCTGTATAAAAGACGCCTGTCCACAGAAGCAATCAATTGATCAGATTCCAATCTCTCCACCATGGCCAAGACCAAAGATCTGTCCAAGGATGTCAGGGAGAAGATTGTAGACCTCCACAAGGCTGGAATGGGTTGGGCTTCATGTTCACGGGACGTTGTTCAACCTCTCCTGAACGATTTAACTTGACAGCTCGAAACCGGCGTCTAAAAACGGCCGTTTAGCCGCATTTGCGTCTAGAAGCATTTGAAAAAATATATTTTTCCCCCCAAAATAGCCAAAAATGAAAAACGCCTGTAAACGAAACGTGGCTAAATGCGAGTTAAAACGAGTTGGAAATGCCTCTGAATGCATTTTTTTGTCCGCCCCCCCCCCCCCCAAAAAAAAATCAAGCACATTTCTGCACGCTAACCCCCTAAGCATACAGTATATTCCCTTTGCAAGCCACAAATTATTGACCCCCAACCCCCCCCCCCCCCCCCCCCCCCCCTCAAATGCTCAAATCCCCCTCAAATCCTTTTCCTCTTAACACAAATCCTCTGCCCCTCAAATTTCCCATATGAGCACAAATCCCCCCCTCCTGGCACAAATACTCTTCCCCTCCCCCAAATTTCCTGGCTAGCCCAAATCTTCCCTCCAGTACAAATCCCCCCCCCCCCCAAATTTCCTATCGCGCAAATTACCCCTCCCCACCACAAAAAATTTCCTCACAAGCACAAATCTCCCTGCCCAAGTTTCCCCTTCTAGCACAAATCCTGTTAAATCATCCCTACCAGCACAAGTTCCCCAATCCCCTGCCCCAAATCCCCTCACTAGCACACATCCCCTCCCAAATCTTCCCTCTCAGCCGAGTTGCCCCAGAGTCACCCTTCCCAGCCCAATCACCCCCCCCCCCCAATCACCCTCTGCACAAATACTTCCCCCCCAAGCACAAATCCTCCTCTCCTGGCACCGATTACCCCAAATCATCCTTACTAGCACAAATACCCCCCCAAAAAAATGTCCTCACAAGCACAAAAATTATTTTGTTGAGAAACCCCCCCCTCGGCTGATTGTGGTTCCAGCATGTTTGGGATGTGATTGCAGTAATAATGGCTTATTTCTATTTCTTGCTACAGAAAGCTGGGGACTGCAGGCCAGAAGCTGGGCTCTTCTGCGGTCCTGTGTTACGTTGGACGCGGTGCGGCCGATCACAGCTTCTCCCTGACCGTTGCCAACGTTGGGACTTGTCAGGCCGTGTTGTGTCGGAACGGGCAGCCCCTCGCTCTCTCCAGGGTCTTCAGCTTGGAGCAATGTCCGGAGGAACTTCTACGGATCAAAGAGCAAAAGGCCATCCTCACCGAGGTATGTGGAATTCATGGCTTGTCCGGTAACCATGAATGGGAGTTGACTGTTTTATTTACTACATGCACTTCTATCACTGGTGAGGTGGCGGCTTCTCTGTTCAATTACCGTATATACTCGAGTATAAGCCGAGTTTTTCAGCACTTTTTTTGTGCTGAAAATGCCCCCCTCGGCTTATACTGGAGTCAAGCACTTTTCTGCAGCAGAGAATGACATTTTCCGACCAGACTTTGGGGCCCCCGTATCTCGGGGCCACTTGGTGCTAGGAACCCCAAATTTGGTATGCCAACCCATTGGAACTAGCACTACAACATATCCAAGATGGCGTTCCTAGCACCAAGTGACCCCGAGATACAGGGCCCCAAATTCGGTCAACTGTGTCCATCTGCAGCAATGAAGATGGGGTTCAAGATACGGGGCCCCAAAGTCGGTTCAGAAAATGTAATTCTCTGCTGCAGAAAAGTGCTTGACATTTTCCGACCCGACTTTGGGGCCCCGTATCTCTGGGACACTTGGGGCTAGGAACCCCAAATTTGGTATGACGACCGATTGGAACTAGCACTACAACATATCCAAGATGGGGTTCCTAGCACCAAGTGACCCCGAGATACAGGGCCCCAAATTCGGTCAACTGTGTCCATCTGCAGCAATGAAGATGGGGTTCTTGGGGTTCAAGATACGGGGCCCCAAAGTCGGTTCAGAAAATGTAATTCTCTGCTGCAGAAAAGTGCTTGCTATTTTCCGACCCGACTTTGGGGCCCCCATATCTCAGGGCCACTTGGTGCTAGGAACCCCAAATTGGAACTAGCACTACAACATATCCAAAGATGGGGTTCCTAGCACCAAGTGACCCCGAGATACAGGGCCCCAAATTCGGTCAACTGTGTCCATCTGCAGCAATGTCATTTCGGGACCCTTTGGGTGCAGCTAGGGGGCATCTAGGAACCCTTAACTACCAAGTTTGAAGTTTGGGGGACCTATGGCTGCAAATGGGCACAGTGAGGCTGTAAATGGGCGCAGTGAGGCTGCAAGTAGGCATTGTTGACCCTCTTTTCGACTTACAGTAGTTGCGCATTTCTCACCCTAGGCTTATACTCAAGTCAATAAGTTTTCCCAGTTGTTTGTGGTAAAATTAGGTGCCTCGGCTTATATTCAGGTCAGCTTATACTCGAGTATATACGGTAATTGTGGCTAGGCGCTGCTAGCGTGAGCTTAGGAATTTGGTTGTTACCGGCAACAGACCATTTTTCTCTCCCAGCTAACCCATTCTTTAACTGGTCTTGTCTTGCAGGACAACAAGGTAAATGGTGTCACCTGCTGTACCCGTCTGCTGGGCTGCACCTATCTACACCCGTGGGTGCTCCCAGATCCTCATATCACCACGCTGCCACTGACCGTGCAGGATGAGATGTTAATTCTGGGGAGCAAAGCATTGTGGGAATACGTACCAGCAACAGAGGCCGTTCAAACCGTCCGCCACCTTCCCGATCCGCTGGCCGCTGCTAAGAAGCTCTGTACTTTGGCGCAAAGCTACGGCTGCCAGGACAATGTAGCCGCTTTGGTGGCGTGCCTCAGTATTGGAGAGGACACCTGCACCTGTGAGATGCACACACTAACGTTACCTAATCCATCCGGTTTGGCCTCCGCCGTGGCAACAAAAGAGTCTCCCGACTCGGTCACGCCGTCCTCCAGCAGCGGCATCGCCTCCGAATTCAGCAGCGAAATGTCCGTGTCGGAGGTGAGTAGCGAAGTTGGATCTACAGCTTCCGATGAGCACGCCATAGCCAGCCTAGAAGGAGGTCTGATCCTGCGTCCCGATCGCAGGTGCAGCTTGCACCCCGTCCCTTCAGCCAGCACCTTTCAGCGGCAGCCCTCTTGCGCTACCTTCTCCAGCAACCAGTCGGAGAACGGTCTGGACAGCGACGACGAGCTGCAGGCCGAAGGCCTCGTCATGGGCAGCCGGCTGGAGGTGGAGGTGGACATTCACTGCAGCAGGCAACATTCCCCGGAACCTTCGGGTGTCGGCACTTTCCAGAGCCTAGAGGAGGACGCTTGCGGAATTTCCATGCAGATTTTGCAGCAGAACACCATAAACCACAACCAGAGCCAAGAGAAGGACGAACTGCCTTCCTCCATGTCTGGGCTGAGTTTATATAAGAAGAAGCACTCCAACGGCTCTGTGGTACCGCTCGAAGAAATGCTCAACTTAATCGAGGTCGCCTCCGAAGCTCCGAAGAGAAAAACTGGCTATTTCTCCGCTCCTTCCCAGATGGAACCCGAGGACCAGTTTGTGGTTCCTCCACACTTGGAAAACGAGGTGAGGGAGCAGCTGCACGAACTGGAGTCAGCAGCGGAAGACAGAGTCCACGCCCCCGAGGAGTTCGACACTGCCTTGTGACCCCCATGGATCTCCGATAAAAAAAAAAAAAAAAAACACCATCAATGGTCTGCGTGATCCCACAAATTGCACATTTTACAACCTAAATATTGCCAGTTTGAACAAACAACAAAGAAAAAAAAAAAACGTTCTTACTACTGAACCTTTTGCTAAGAAAGGTGCGACTTTTTTTTTTTCTTAAAAAACGCTTATTTAACCTGTACATGGTTGAGGGATCTGCCAATCACAGCATACCTCTCAAATCCTCCCCCCCTTTTTTTAAACACCAAATGTTTTGTTTAGCTTTTTTTTTTTTTTTTTGTGCATTTAATTTATTAACGCGTTTTGAAATTCCTGGTTGTTGAGCCAATGAACAAATGTGAATCGAATCCAAATATTTATATTTTGAACAAAAAGTGGATCTGTGGAAGCGTGAAGACGCCCTCAACCATGGCTTGGTCCTTTGGGAATGCGTCCTGAAGCCCTTGGCCTTTCACTGGCGTATTATAGGAAGAGGATTCTTAAAGGTGGGGACCATCATTGGACTAAAAAAAAAAAAAAAAATAGGTCTTCTGATTTCTATTTTTATCCTCTTCCAGAAACACACTTGAACACATTGTTCCTTTTTTAGAACAAATACGTTATATTGGTGCTTATAGAGAGCACACTAATTCTCAAAGAAAATTTATTTTTTTAAATTGCTGTCTAAGAGCTGCTCCATAGCATCTGGTTTGTATCTAAAGCCAACATTTTTGTTTTTATTTTAAATAGAGCAGGTAGGGCAGGGGTCTTCAAACTACGGCCCTCCAGTTGTTCAGGAACTACAATTCCCATCATGCCTAGTCATGTCTGTGAATGTCAGAGTTTTACAATGCCTCATGGGATGTGTAGTTCCGCAACAGCTGGAGGGCCGTAGTTTGAGGATCCCTGAGGTAGGGTATGGTTAAAGTGTATTTCCACTTTTGCAGCCAAATTATATTGGCCACCGAAAATTATCACATGAAAATAGGGTTATTCGCATTTTGCCGATAACAAACTGATTTTGCTGTGATTTTTTATTTATTTTTTTACTGCATTTACGGTGCGTTTTTCATAGGTCATGTGACTCAAAGCCCGCCTATCAGCCGAAAAAGGTGCCGGTAATGACCGTAAATAAATTCATAGTAATTTATGATATTAATTTAAAAGTCGAGAATAATACAATTATATATATATATATATATATATAAATATATATATATATATAAAAAATAATTTTTTTAAAAACTGCCTGTTTTAGTTTCGGTTTTTGGGCCAAGTGCATCCTGAATTTTCAGTTTAGGTACAGAATTTTCATTTCGCTGCACCACCTGTGAAAATGCACTTTATAACCTCTGCCAGCCATTTAGGCTTTTTTTGTGCTTTTTGCATTTTGCACATTTGCACTACAGTCCATTTAACATGGTTTCCTATGGAACACGTTTTGTAGTGCAAATCTGCAAAATGCAAAAAGCACAAAAAATGCCATAGGTGTGAATCCAGCCTTACAGTGGGGGGAAAATAATGATTTGATCCCCTGCATATTGTGTAAATTTGCCCACTTACAAAGAAATGAAGGGTCTATCATTTTTTTATCATAGGTGTATTTTATATGATGGAGACAGAATAGCGACCAAAAATCCAGAAAAACACATACCGTATTTATCGGCGTATAACACGCACCCCAAGTTTAGGAGGGAATTTTAAGGAAAAAAAGTTTAAGGAGAGAAGTTTAGGGAAACAAAAAAACTTACATTTAAGTGTCATTTGCAGCTTGCCCAGCGTCCTTTGCAGCCTTGCCCAGCGTCATTTGTAGTTTGCCCAGTGTGATTTGCAGCATTGCCAGCGTAATTTGCCTTGCCCACGTTTAAATTTCCCGTCGCCGAGAGGTCTGCGCATGCGCCACCGAAAAAGACCGAAGCGCCGCCGAAAAAGACCGAGCCGACTGTTCGGCTCCGCTCGGAGTCCCGCCTCCCTGCTGTTTCGAGAGCGAGCGCAGGGAGGCGGGACTACGAGCGGAGCTGAACAGTTGGCTCTGTCTTTTTCGGCGGCAGTTCGGTCTTTTTCGGGGGCGGTCGCTATTTTTGTCATTTTTTTGGGGGGTATCGGCGTATAACACGCACCCACGACTTTCCCCCGATTTTAAGGGGGGAAAAGTGTGTTTAATACGCCGATAAATACGGTAATACAAATGTTATAAATGGAGTTGCAGTTCAGTAAGTAAAATCATTTTTTGATCCCCCCAAGCAAAACATGACTTATGCCCAATTCAGCCAGCAAAAGACCAATGAGAGCTTTTCGTCGGAAAATGCGACCGTGTGGAGGCTCCATTGGAATTTTGCTGGCCGAATTTCCGCCAGCAAAAGTTTGAGAGCATGCTCTGAATTTTTCAGACAGAAAAAGTTTTGATCGGAAATTCCGATCGTCTGTAGCAATTCCGATGTGCAAAATTCCTACACATGCTCGGAAACAATTCGACGCATGCTCGGAAGCATTGAACTTAATTTTCTCGGCTCGTCGTAGTGTTGTACGTCACCGCCTTCTTGACGGTCGAAAGTTCAGCAAACTTTTGTGTGACCGCGTGTATGCAAGCCAAGTTTGAGCGGAATTCCGTCGTAAAAAACCATCATAGCTTTTTCCAACGAGAATTCCGATCGTGAGTATGCGGCATTAGTAGTTGGTGGAGAAGCCCTTGTTGGTGATCACAGAGGTCAGACGTTTCTTGTAGGTGGTGATCAGGTTTGCACATCTCAGGAGGGATTTTGGTCCTCTCTTCTTTACAGATCTTCTCTAAATCCTTAAGGTTTCTTGGCTGTCCCTTGCCAACTTGAAGTTTCAGTTCCCTCCATAAATTTTCTATGGGATTAAGGTCTGGAGACTGGCTAGGCCACTCCATGACCTTAATATGTTTCTTCTTGAGCCACGCCTGTGTTGCCTTGGCGGTATGTTTTGGGTTATTGTCATTCTAGAAGATCCATGACCCACTTCAGGGAAGAAGGTTCTCCTCCAAGATTTTACAATACATGGCCTCGTCTATTGGCCCCTCAATGGGGCAAAGTCAACCTGTACCTTTAGCAGAGAAACAGCCCCAAAGGATAATGTTTCCACCCCCGTGCTTGACTGTAGGGATGGTGATCTTGGGGTCATAGTCAGCAATTTTTCTGCCTCCAAATACCGCGAGTTGAGTTAATGCCAAAGAGCTAAATTTTGGTCTCATCTGACCACAGCATTTTCTCCCAATCCTTCTCTGGATCATTTAGATGTTCATTGGCAAACTTCAGAGACTAAAATCAAGCTCTTTGGCATTAATTCTACTCGCCGTGTTTGGAGAAAGAAAAATGGTGACTATGACCCTAAGAACACCATCCCTACAGTCAAGCACTTGGGTGGAAACATTATACTTTGGGGCTGTTTCTCTGCTAAAGGTACAGGCCGACTTTGCCGCATTGAGGGGCCAATGGACGGGGGCCATGTATTGTAAGATCTTGGAGGAGAACCTTCTTCCCTCAGCCAGAACACTGAAGATGGGTCTTCCAGCATGACCATGACCGAAAACAGATTTTAAAAAGGTACAAAAAGCGCGACTTTAAATGTGCCAATTAACTAGACAGTTTGTTTAAAAAATTATACATTTTATTAGATAACGGTATCTTTAAAATTACAAAGAGTAGTCAAATATATACATTTCATACACCATTGCAGCCACTTGATACTGTTAGTTTGTTTAAAAAATTATAAATTTTATTAAATAACAGTATCAAGTGGCTGCAATGGTGTATGAAATGTATATATTTGACTACTCTTTGTAATTTTAAAGATACCGTTATCTAATAAAATTTATAATTTTTTAAACAAACTGTCTAGTTAATTGGCACCTTTAAAGTCTCGCTTTTTTGTACCTTTACAATCTATTATCCTTAGGGATGTGGTGCCTAATTCGTTTTTTTTTCAATGACCGAAAACAACATACCGCCAAGGCAACAAAGGATTGGCTCAAGAAGAAGCACATTAAGGTCATGGAGTGGCCTAGCCAGTCTCCAGACCTCAATCCTATAGAAAATGTATGGAGGGAGCTGAAACTTCGAGTTGCCAAGTGACAGCCAAGAAACCTTAAAGAGGGACTGTACCTGCAAATTTTTTTTTTAAAAGCCAGCAGCTACAAATAGTGCAGCTGCTGACTTTTAATAAATGGACACTTCCCTGTCTCCCAGTTCCAGCGGTGTCGGCAGCAGAGGCCGATCAATCGCTCGGCTCTCTGTTGTTGACGGCGCCATTCTCGGTGAGGGAATCAGGAAGTGTCGCCTTTGCGGCTTCACTTCCCGGTTCCCTACTGCGCATGCGGGAGTCGCGCGGCGCAATGAGAATCTTCTGCGCTGTCTGCCGGGACACGTGTGTGTGTGTCCTGGCAGACAGCGCGCCGGGGCAGGAAGTGACGTAAACTCCCGCGGGAGTTTATGCCCGGAAGTGGGTGCAGATACCTCTTAGACAGGTATCTGCACCCCCCCCCCCCCGTGAAAGGTGCCAAATGTGACACCGGAGGGGGGGAGGATTCCGAAAAGCTGAAGTTCCACTTTAGGGTGGAATCCCGCTTTAAGAAGATCTGTAAAGAAGAGAGGACCAAAATCCCTCCTGAGATGTGCAAACCTGATCACCACTTACAAGAAACGTCTGACCTCTGTGCTTGCCAACAAGGGTTTCTCCACCAAGTACTGTTTTGCTTGGGGATCAAATACTTGTTTTACTTACTGAACTGCAACTCCATTTATAACATTTGTATCATGTGTTTTTTTTTTTTATGGATTTTTGGTTGATATTCTGTCTCTATCATATAACAATCACCTATGTTAGAAATTATAGATCCTTCATTTCTTTGTAAGTGGGCAAATTTACAAAATCCGCAGAGGATCAAATCATTATTTTCCCCATTGTTTGCATCCCATTTGAGAGATTTACCTTAACGTCCTCTCCTGTAGATATGTTGGTGATGCTGCTGTGTGTACCAGAGAGGGGGAGTTCCTTGTTTCCATGGCCACTCTTCCTGGTTTTGGATGCCACCCAGGGGATCCTACGGCAGTATCAGGGCTTGGCTTTAATGCTGTCCCTTGCCTGTGGTTAAGGCTGGAGAAACTTAGCATTTCAGGTTGCAACCTGCACTACCCACCCCCCTTCCTGAGTGCAATGTTATTGTTTGATAAATTGATATGCTTTTAATATATACTACACTAATGCCGCGTACACGTGGTCGGAATTTCCGATGGAACCAGTCCGTTGGGAGCTTTTCATCGTATTTTCCGACCGTGTGTATGCCCGTCGGTCTTTTTCTGTCGGAATTTCCGACGGACTTTGGATTGAGAACCTGTTTTTTAATTTTTCCAACGGAAAACCTTTCTATTGGATTTTCCGATCGCGTGTATGCAATTCCGACACGCAAAATTCCGACGCATGCTCGGAAACTATTCGACGCATGCTCAGAAGCATTAAACTTCCCTTTTATAGTGCAGTCGAACGTTTTTTAAGGCGTGGTGTTATTGACCGTCGGAATTTGGTGTGACCGTGTGTAGGCAAGACAGTTTGAGCAAAATTCCGTCGGAATTCCGACGGGAAAACCATCAGAGCTTTTTCCGACGAGAATTCCGACATGCATAAGGAGTGTTTGCACTGTGGTCTTCTTTTCTTGTTTGCATTCCAGATGGAGCACCCTCACCTGTACACCCAGCAACATCACCAACATAGAGTAGCTGGTTGCTATTTAGTTTCGGGCTGCACACCCCTATGGAGTAGTTTTTTTTTTCCTTGTTTAAACTCCAATTTCCCAATCTTCCCTTACCTTCCATTCCTAGTGGCAATGATCACCAAGACAAATAGAGAGTGTAAATCTTCCCAGTGGGGACATCAATAAAAAGCAGCAAGAGGTTTGAACTCTTCCCTACTCTTATCCATAACTAAAAAGAAAAACAAAAAAGTTTGGCTTTGGATACAAAAGGCAAAAATACCTTCTCCACCCAAGACCAATTCCTTTATTCTGGGATTTGGGCAAGGTTTGGACCTCCACCAGAGCTTAGTTTTGTCCACAACTTGAGCTGGGAGGTCTCCCTCGATTGGGCTTTGACCATGTTCCTATGCAGAATCCACTAGCGGGTGCATGATACAGTATTTATTGACCCGTATCCTCTGGTGGATTCTCTCTCAAGCTTGTAGGCTGTTGAACAGCAGTAACTCGTCTGAAAGTATAATTTCCACATATCACTGCTGAGCCTGGAGTTTGAGGTCCCTTTGCCACAACAGTGGGGACAGCAGTATTCCCAACACCAAACGTCCCAGAAATATCACAACGAGGTGGGTTCTGTAGACCCAAGATCCAGAAGTTGGTCACTTCCACTTTATTCAACACCAATAAAGCCAAAATGGGCTGACACATTGGAATCCTGCACTTTCCCAAGTCACCCTCTGCCAACGCCTAAAGCACTGGGCTGTTCAAATTGAATTCCCAGAAGTCGGTGCTTCAAAATTTGGAATTGCTTGCTAATCAATTGCTAAATCGTAAATTTGCCGAAGAAGCACTTTAGAAGGCAACGTTTTGGCAGAAGGGCAGATGTGACGGAGCATGGTTGACGTAAGCTTCCCCCGTTTTGGGGGACTTCCTAATAAGCTACGAACAAGGAACATTTCATAAACTTTTCTAAGGTTCGCGTTGACCGAGGCACTCGCCTTGATTATTTTCTCTAAGAGAACAGAGACCTTCGTGATCTGCTGCATCAAAGCCGCTTATCTCTTAAGCACTTTTAAATGAATTTTATTTTTTCCCCCCCAATTATTCTTGTAAATGAGGCAGCAAACAGGGAAAACAGTATCGCAACAGCCGAGAACATTTTAAAAGGTTTGGCTTCTGTGTACATTCCTTGTGAAGCTGCAACGATTGATAAGCACGTTACTGTCTAAAGTATTTGAATTGTATGAATATCTGTTATACCCGATGATAGTTTTTAAAGTTATTTCGGGAGGTGGGGTCACAAACTTGATGAAAGCTAAATCATCAAAAATAATTCTACTTTATTTGAGAAGGAAGAGGTCAACCCCTTCCTTGATTTTTTTTTTTTTTTTTTTTTTCCGTTAACCAATGACCCAGAACACATCAGAAGAAAAGGTAACGAGGTCTTTTTAGCTCTAGATGCACTTTTTCCTGTCCCTGCCCGAAGATGGCAAAGAGTCAGATAATGTAGGTGGAAACCTTTGCCATGGACGGGGCCTTCTCTGTTGGCGATATTGCTATGAATTTGTCCAAGCTGCACTAAACGCTTGATATGTATGGCTGTCTGTCACTGCTGATCACTTGGACTATAATCGTCTTTTATTTTCATGTACAATTTCAGCTTAATGCACAGATACTTGATGGGAGAGTGAATGTTATACAATGAGTGGACTGTTGGTCTGTGTGCGTAGTGGGGTGGACTAACATAGCAGGTTTAGGTATAGTGTGTTGTCAGTTGACCTGTCAATGGAATGAAAACAACTCTTGCAAACAGGGCATGGAAAGTCAGCACCATGGCTGGGCTTTGAAAATGTAAATCTGACTTTATCTTGGGCAATTAAAGCTGAGCATATGACAAAATACATCAGCAGACGTCCCCTTCATCAAAATCACATATAAAAAAAATCTGTTGCTGCAGAGATCTAAGCAGCTTAAGTTCCTCTGTGGATTTTGCCTCTCCGGTTAAACTCAAGCTTGGTTCCCCTCCTGAAGTTCTGTGTAGATTTTGGCCCTCCTATTCAACTCAAGCCTGGTTCCCCTTCTGAAGTTCTGTGTAGATCTTGGCCCTCCTATTCAACTCAAGCCTGGTTCCCCTCCTGAAATTCTGTGTAGATCTTGGCCCTCCTATTCAACTCAAGCCTGGTTCCCCTCCTGAAGTTCTGTGTAGATCTTGGCCCTCCTATTCAACTCAAGCTTGGTTCCCCTCCTGAAGTTCTGTGGATCTTGGCCCTCCTGAAATTCTGTGTAGATCTTGGCCCTCCTATTCAACTCAAGCTTGGTTCACCTCCTGAAGTTCTGTGTAGATCTTGGCCCTCCTATTCAACTCAAGCTTGGTTCACCTCCTGAAGTTCTGTGTAGATCTCGGCCCTCTTATTCAACTCAAGCTTGGTTCCCCTCCTGAAGTTCTGTGTAGATCTTGGCCCTCCTATTCAACTCAAGCTTGGTTCACTTCCTGAAGTTCTGTGTGGATCTTGGCCCTCCTGAAGTTCTGTGTAGATCTTGGCCCTCCAATTCAACTCAAGCTTGGTTCACCTCCTGAAGTTCTGTGTAGATCTTGGCCCTCCTATTCAACTCAAGCTTGGTTCCCCTCCTAAAGTTCTGTGTAGATCTTGGCCCTCCTATTCAACTCAAGCTTGGTTCACCTCCTGAAGTTCTGTGTAGATCTTGGCCCTCTTATTCAACTCAAGCTTGGTTCCCCCCCTGAAGTTCTGTGTAGATCTTGGCCCTCCTATTCAACTCAAGCTTTGTTCCCCTCCTGAAGTTCTGTGTGGATCTTGGCCCTCCTAAAGTTCTGTGCAGATCTTGACTATTCTGTTCAACTCAAGCTTGGTTCCCCTCCTGAAGTTCTGTGTAGATCTTGGCCCTCCTATTCAACTCAAGCTAGGTTCCCCTCCTGAAGTTCTGTGTAGATCTTGGCCCTCCTAAAGTTCTGTGCAGATCTTGTCCATTCTGTTCAACTCAAGCTTAGTTCCCATCCTGAATTTCGCTGTAGATCTTGGCTCTTTTGTTCAACACACGCTTGGTTCCCTTCCTAAAGTTCTGTGTAGATCTTGATCCTCCTTTTCAACTCAAGCTTGGTTCCCCTCCTGAAGTTCTGTGTGGATCTTGGACCTTCTGTTCTACTCAAGCTTGGTCCCCCCCCCCAAAGTTGTTTGGATCTTGGCCCTTCTGTTCAACTCAAGCTTAATTCCCCAGAGTTTTGTGTGGATTTTGGCCCTCCTGTTCAACTCAAGATTGATCCCCCCCCCCCCCCCAGAGTTCTGTGGATCTTGGCCCTCTTGTTCAACACAAGATTGATGCCCTCCTATAGGTCTGTGTGAATCTTGATCCTCCCTGAAGTTCTGTGTGGATCTTGATCCTCCTTTTCAACTCAAGCTTGGTTCCCCTCCTAAAGTTCTGTGTGGATCTTGGCCCTTCTGTTCTGCTCAAGCTTGATCCCCCCCGAAGTTGTGTGGATCTTGGCCCTCCTGTTCAACTAAAGCTTGGTCCCCCCCACCTGAAGTTCTGTGTGGATTGTGTCCCTTCTGTTCAACTCAAGCTCCCCCCCCCCCCCCCTGGAGTTTTGTGTAGATTTTGTCTCTCCTGTTCAACTAAAGCTTGATTCCCCCCTTGGAGTTCTGTGTGGATCTTGGCCCTCCTGTTCAACTCAAGCTTGATTCCCCTGGAGTTGTGTGTGGCTCCTGGCCCTCCTGTTCAGCGCAAGCTTGGTTCCTCTCCTAACGTTCTGTGTAGATCTTGGTCCTCCAGTTCAACTCAAGTTTGGTCTCCTCCCTGAAATTCTGTGTAGATTTTGGCCCTCTGGTTGAACTCTGTAATGGAAAGTCCAACAAGCTCACATAGGTATGATGTTCAGGTGTTTACAAACCTTTGGCCATATAGCGTACCTCCAATGCTGTGTTCTTGGTGCATCCAGTGGTTCAGGGTAGTTTTTCTTTTTTAAGGTTTTCTGACTTAACATATCTTTTACGCAACCAGTTTGGATGGAAGGGATGAAATATTTTGTATGCTCATGCTTTAATTGCCAAATATTTCATATACCCAGACATTTGGTCTCCTGTTTAGGTTTTGTACACACAGGTTTCAGCTATGTACAGCTAGCTTTGGCACAACTTTCAGCAAGCCTTGAGCGGCTTTGTTGGGGCCCGATGAAGAGAACAAAAAAATCCAGTATGGAGATGTTAAACTTGAATGAAAGCGCTACCTGTCACTCTATCACTTGGTTAAAAGACCTACAACAGAAGAGGCTTTGTATTCACCTGCCCCATCCCCCTCTCCGTTGATCTCTCTTGCAGAGCAATGGCCCTTTTTATATCGGACACACTTCTCTGAACACAGCTATACGATAGCCATAGTGTCCATGTACATTCTGGCATTTACATCTCTATTTGAGAGCTGCATTTAAGGGTGTCTTAAAAAAGCGCAAAAGCCATGGAGCAACATATCAGTGTTTTTTCCCGTATGCATCTAAATGCTTGTTTTAACACTTACATGCATACAAATGTTCCATGTTGGAAAAAAAAAAAACTGCCTGCATTTTGGCAAGAGGATGCTAGGCTGCAATATCTGCCTGCATCATAAGAACAGAGCCCAATATTTGGCAATAGCTGCCTGCATCCTAGCAACAGAAGTCACTAGGCAGCTTTCGTGCAATGAAGAACACTAGGCAGTGGGAGCTAGGAGGCAGGTTGCTTGAGCTGCCCTGTGTCCTTCATTGCTAGGATGCACGTGGCTCCAGCCAACTGGTATCCTTTGTTGCTAGGATGCAGGTGTTTTTTACCAGCTAGCATCCTTTGTTGCTAGGATGCAGCTTGCTCTAACCAACTAGCATGCTTTGTTGCTAGGATGCAGGCAGCTCTAACCAAATAGCATCCTTGGTTGCTAGGATGCAGGTGGCTCTCACCAACTGGCATCCTTTGTTGCTAGGATGCAGGCGGCTCTAACCAACTAGCATCCTTGGTTGCTAGGATGCAGGTGGCTCTCACCAACTGGCATCCTTTATTGCTAGGATGCAGGCGGCTCTAACCAACTATCATCCTTTGTTGCTAGACTGCAGGTGGCTCTCACCAACTGGCATCCTTTGTTGCTAGGATGCAGGTGGCTCTCACCAACTGGCATCCTTTGTTGCTAGGATGCAGGCGGCTCTAACCAACTAGCATCCTTGGTTGCTAGGATGCAGGTGGCTCTCACCAACTGGCATCCTTTATTGCTAGGATGCAGGCGGCTCTAACCAACTATCATCCTTTGTTGCTAGACTGCAGGTGGCTCTCACCAACTGGCATCCTTTGTTGCTAGGCTGCAGGTGGCTCTCACCAACTGGCATCCTTTTGTTGCTAGGATGCAGGCGGCACTAACCAACTAGCATCCTTGGTTGCTAGTAGCTTTAACCAACTGGCATTCTTTGTTGCTAGGATGCAGGCAGCTCTAACCAAATAGCATCCTTGGTTGCTAGGATGCAGCTTGCTCTAACCAACTAGCATTCTTTGTTGCTAGGATGCAGGCGGCTCTAACCAACTAGCATCCTTGGTTGCTAGGATGCAGGCGGCTCTAACCAACTAGCATCCTTGGTTGCTAGGATGGAGACGGCTCTAACCAACTAGCATCCTTGGTTGCTAGGATGAAGACGGCTCTAACCAACTAGCATCTTTTGTTGCTAGGATGCAGACGGCTCTAACCAACTAGCATCTTTCATTGCTAGGATGCAGGCGGCTCAAGCCACCTAGTGTCCTGCAACCAAGAGTGCAGAGTTGCGCTGTACACTTGTATGCATGCAAACATTACAGAAATGCTTACATGCATACTGCCAACATTTCCATACGCCTGTGTGCATGAGACCTAAACTATCCCAATAGGCGAGAGCTAAAAATGGGACAAACAGCAGCTTGACTAATGCTACTGAAATAACAAGCAATGAACCATTATCAGTGGCAGATACTCAATAAACAGATGGATCAAAGGGCTTCCTATGGAGTTACCTATACAAATAGAGTGCAGTAACATCTCGATTTATTTCACAGGGCCGCACTTGGGTTCAATGGTCAAAGATGCTACTGCATGCTACTCGTTTAGCTTTTTTTCATAGGCAGCCAATTGTTGCATTTGTTTTAGTACTTCTAGAAATGATCTAGTGATCTGAGCATCTAAATATCTTCTGAGTAGCTCTAGTACCGTCCTGCAAACAGTTGAAGTGTATGTCTTGGCAATATATGCACATTTCCCCATGTTTTTTCGGCTCTGTAAAAGCTCTGCCTGTACAGAAAAAAAAAATACGCGGCGGGCCCTGTCAGAAATCCAGTGAGCTCCGAAAAGTGAACTGAAAATTCAGCCTCAGCTGAGCACTCAATAAGTTTGTTCCCTGCTGGTCTACAGAACACCTCCCTCGTATGGTATAGAGATTGAGAGGAGGGGGGTGGGGTATGTAGACCAAGCGGTGGCGATCTCTCAGTGTCAAGACTGCCTGCATAGCTCTGGCCTTACTTCTAACATGCATGCGATTCCCAGGCAGCTTTGCTTTATACCTCCCAAGCAAGAAGTGTGCACTTTGAACAGCAACTGCATCTCCCATATCCCAGATTATCTTCTTTTTTTTTTTTTTTTTAAATGAATGGGTGGAGCCACTTTACTATAGGCCTGCCATGTGTTAAAAAAAAAAACTTTCCAAAAATGTATGCTACGGCTTCTTTTTCACGACCTCTGTCAAATGGAGAGCTATTGCAAAAGGAACAGGTCCTCTTTAAACCGGTGAGCACGTTTTTTTTTTTGGGGGGGGGGGGGGGGGGGGGGGGGCGGGGGGGGTGGGGGGCGGGAGTTTTGTGGCCACGTTCCAGAATGGACATGCAACGAGAGGTTTCATATTGCATGTAACACTGAAGCAGATTTCCGTACGTTGTGTGAAAGTTGGACTGTGTATAACACAATGTTTCCTTGTAGCACTGAATCTTGAATTTACCAATGCACTGCAGCGTGTGTCAATGTATGTTTCTTCTTTTTTTTTTTTTTCTGTTATGTGCTATGAAGCATCCAGATCCCTGCTGAATCTATGAACAATGAACATTCAAAATGATGGGTTGCTCATAAAAAAGGAAAATGGTGTATGGTTCTCTAAAATAAAAAAAAAAAGGAGCTTGCACCGCGGGGGCGGTGCTTGTACCATGAACCCAATCATAGCAGCTGTGACACTGCCCCATTTGGGGGGAAGCCAAAGAAGTGAGAGCCTCTAAAGCCATTATTTGTACATTTTATTTTAGCAAAAGCAATAAATGTGTATATATGTACAAGTTTTTGATTTATAGGCTTTGCTGGTCTAGAAAACAAAAAACAAACAAAAAAAAAAACGAAACCCCACCCCTGAGATTCCCTGAATTGTTATTACCTTGCTGCCCTTCCTAGAAACCCATGCTGATTATTCCGTTCTGAAATTTCCTAATTTATGTTTAAATTAAAACTGAAACTGATGCACGTTGTGTTCCTTTTAAATTTTTATTGCTCGTTATTTTTATTTTTTTACTTCTGTAATGCAGTCAGATAGTTCTATTTACTGAGGTCAAGTAAACTGCAGTAACCCGTATCAACCAATCCAGAAATCTTCTTTCTTTGACTGTGGTTCTTTAATAATTAGTACAATCCAGTTGATATGGGTAAATTACTTTCCTGGCGCCAGCATGGAAGCCGCCATGGATTGGTGCCAAGAAAGGAAAATGATGGTACGTAGTTGATACAATCTTCTGTTTTCCTGGTAGCAGTACATGTGGTAGTTCAGTATGTTGCCATGAATTGGCACCAGGAAAGGAAAATTACAATAAGGGTAACATTTTCTGTTTATAACTAGTTGCATTTAAAGGGTTAGTTCACCCATTCACACCCCCCCCCCATCCCACCCTCGGGTCCCCGATGCACTTACCTCGGTGGGTGATGAGCTGTCAGTGCCCCCTGTAGCTGGTGCAATGCCATAGCTGTTCCATGCAGTTGGTGTAGTGGTCCAGGAATTTGAAATCCCTGCCCTTAGGGCTTCCAGGACAGATCAGAGTGATTCGGATTGGTCAGCGCTGGCACAGAGCATCTCTCTGATCCGTTCTGGAAGTGCTGCAGAAAGAAGGAGAAGAGCAGATACAATACAGAAAATCCTCAGACCACTGCACTGGCTGCATAGGCACTGCACAGGTTTGGGGATGTTGGGGGGGGGGGGGAGGTTAGTGTTGGGTTGGGGGGGTTAGTGTTGGGTTGGTTGGTGAGCTGGGTGATTAAGGTTGGGGATTAGTGTTGAGTTGGGGGTAGATGGGTAGGGTTGGGGATGTTGAGGGGGGGGGGGGGGGGGGGGGTTGGTGAGCTGGGTGATTAAGGTTGGGTTGGGGATGTTGGGAGGGCTAGTGTTGGGTTGGTTGGTGAGGTGGGTGATTAAGGTTGGGTTGGGGGGGGTGGGGTTGGTTGGTGGGGGGGTGGTTGGGGGGGGGTAGTGTTGGGTTGGTTGGTGAGCTGGGTGATTAAGGTTGGGTTGGGGGGGGGGGTTAGTGTTGGGTGTTTGGGTTGGTTGGTGAGCTGGGTGATTAAGGTTGGGTTGGGGGGGGTAGTGTTGGGTTGGTTGGTGAGCTGGGTGATTAAGGTTGGGGGGGGGGTTGGTGGTGAGGTTGGGTTGGGGGGGTTAGTGTTGGGTTGGTTGGTGAGCTGGGTCATTAAGGTTGGGTTGGGGGGGGGGGTAGTGTTGGGTTGGTTGGTGAGCTGGGTGATTAAGGTTGGGTTGGGGGGGGTAGTGTTGGGTTGGTTGGTGAGCTGGGTGATTAAGGTTGGGTTGGGGGTAGGGTTGGGGATGTTTCTGATGAATTAGAGCAGAGACTGTGAGCCAGGCCTTCACGTCCAACATCAGTGCCTGACCTCACAAATGCACTTCTGGAAGAATGGTCAAACATTCCCATAGACACTCTCCTAAACCTTGTGAACGGCCTTCCCAGAAGAGGTGAAGCTGTTATAGCTGCAAAGGGTGGGCCAACTCAATATTGAACCCCCCCTGGACTAACACTGGGATGCCATTAAAGTTCATGTGTGTGTAAAGGCCGGCGTCCTAATACTTTTGGCAATATAGTGTATGAGGCCTATGTGTTTGCTGGAGTCGGGCCACAAGTAGTAGTACAATTATACGCCATTTATTCTCCATTTTTTAACAGTAAGCATGAAATGTTAGAAGGACTTTAGGAAATGTTACTTTAAACACAGTGATTTTTAGGATCCCCAGCGGCCTACCGGATAATTAATTAGATTGAGCCGCACCGAGCCAAAGTAATAGAATTCCCGAAGCTTGGTTTAGGTTGCCCAGATTTATGAAATGTCAACGTTAGCAAATATGTCCTGCTATTAAGTGCCTCGATATTAGAACATAAAAACCACAATACATATAGGTTTAGATCATCTTTGTGGCATAAACCAGTTCCGGAGTTACCATCCTTATCGGCCTAGAAGGTTATGGCTGTAGAGTTTGCCTCTCTCTGTAGGCCCGGATGGCCAACACAGCGCTGACACCATATAATATAACCAGCAAGATGGCAAACGTTGCTGCGCCTCCATCAGTGCCCGCCAGGTCGCAGTTCATCCAGGTCAGGCCGTTTCTGGCGTACAGTCTCTCTCGCTTCTTGCACACGTCGGTGGCGTTGATCTGGAGGGCGAAGTGTAAAAACACCCCCACCGCAGCAACGTAACCAAGAGAGGCCACCACACTGAAAACAGTCTCGATCACCAGCCACCTGCCAGTGAGGCGGAGCAGGTGTTTGGATCCTGCGGCCAGGATGGCAAGTGTCAGAGTCCCCATCAGAAGCGCCACCGTCAGGCCACCGTAGAGCAAGGGGGCCCGCCGCAGCGAGAATTCCTGGTCCAGTTGACGCACCTGCTGGAGCTCCTGGCCCTCAAATGGGTAATACCCTCCTCCAAAGCCGCCACTTGCCATGCTGGAGCTGAACCCAGAAAGGACGAAATAGGAGGAGATTATGCAAATCAGCACCAGAGCGTTGAGGACCACCTCCAACATCTGCAGAACACCTGAGAGGACAGAAAGAAAAAGGCTAAGAACCCGCTTTCCAAGTCCTGCAGCATGACACATATTAATCTAGGATGTGCGCAAAACTGCCTGCTGGACACTCGCTATGAAGAGACCAAGAAAGTATATAGAAGGAAAAAAAATATTATGTTGGATTTCAGCTAAAATTTTACAACAAAGCATTACCGGAGGCCATACAGCCAAAACTTCACGTCCTAACCTACTGTAACCTTCCAAAGAAACTCACCATGTATTTTTTTTGCAGACTGGGTCACTTCAGCCAAAGATGGCCAATTGGTTGCTTTGCCTTCATACTCAACTTCTTTGGTCATGTGGTCTTTGCCAAAGGGGTCCAAAGAAGTTGAGTATGTAGGCAAAGCAACCAATTGGCCATCTTTGGCTGAAGGTCATACGCCTTTTACTCTGGTCTCCCTCTAGTTTGACATTGGTACTCAACTCAACTTCTTTGGACCCCTTTGGCAAGGACCACATGACCAATGTCAAACTAGAGGGAGACTAGAGTAAAAGGCATATGACCTTCAGCCAAAGATGGCCAATTGGTTGCTTTGCCTACATACTCAACTTCTTTGGTCATGTGGTCTTTGCCAAAGGGGTCCAAAGAAGTTGAGTATGTAGGCAAAGCAACCAATTGGCCATCTTTGGCTGAAGGTGATATGCCTTTTACTCTGGTCTCCCTCTAGTTTGACATTGGTCATGTGGTCCTTGGCAAAGGGGTCCAAAGAAGTTGAGTTTGAGTACCAATGTCAAACTAGAGGTAGACCTTCAGCCAAAGATGGCCAATTGGTTGCTTTGCCTACATACTCAACTTCTTTGGACCCCTTTGGCAAGGACCACATGACCAATGTCAAACTAGAGGGAGACCAGAGTAAAAGGCTTATGACCTTCAGCCAAAGATGGCCAATTGGTTGCTTTGCCTACATAATCAACTTCTTTGGTCATGTGGTCTTTGCCAAAGGGGTCCAAAGAAGTTGAGTATGTAGGCAAAGCAACCAATTGGCCATCTTTGGCTAAAGATCATACGCCTTTTACTCTGGTCTCCCTCGAGTTTGACTTTGGACCCCTTTGGCAAAGACCACATAACCAAAGTCAAACTCGAGGGAGACCAGAGTAAAATGTTGCCCATTATCTAAACCTATAGGGCAGCAGGAGAAGTAGGACAGTTTGGACATGTTTAGGCAAGGGTTTCTCAACCTGATCTGATGCGATCTACACAACAGTCATAGGCTGCGCTTCCCTGCATCGCTCTATATGTGTCAGCAGTGGGGAATGTGATGTACCCATCAGCTACCCGAGACTGACAAGTAGATCGCAGCGGAACCCTGGTTGATAAGCCCTGATCCCGAGGGATCCCACAGATATGGCACATACAGCCTTACATTGGTCCAAGCTGAAACATAGTTAATATATATAAAAATATCCATAACTGGAATCCAGCTTTAAGACATTGATCAGGGCGGGATCTGGAGTCAGTGAGGCATGCAGGACATTTAGGACACCTCCCCCCCCCCCCCGTTTCCCCTTCTTAGAGCATCCGGCAGAGGAAAGGCTTCCACTACAGATTAATGCCCACCAATCACCACAGCACCCTTGTACACTTTCTTTAGCCCTACGAGTGGGTCGTGTTTGCCCCCCACCTCCCCCAGACCAAATGCTGCCAGTTCAGTTCTTCCTTTCTGGGCAGCTTGCACACCTAAATGGATTCTGGTTGTTAATTTCACTGCGACAACCTTATCAATGAACAGAATTGAATTCGGTCTAGTAAGACTTCTGATGAGCCCAGTACAGCTTTCAAAGGACAGCAAGAGCAAGGAAATAAAGTGAGAGATTAGATTTGCGAATTTGCTTGATTTTTCTACATAAACAATCAAAACTAGGCATTACACCAATATTCAGGTGCATCTCAAAAAAAAAAAATTGAATATCATCAAAAAGTTAATTTATCTTAGTAATTCACTTCAAGAAGTGAAAAACTCATATTTTATAGATTGCACACAAAGTTATATATTTCAAGCATTTCTTTCTTTTAAATTTGGATGATTACGGCTTACAGCGAGTGACACCCCAAAATTCAATATCTCAGAAAATTTGATTACATAAGACCAATTAAAAAGAAAATAATTTTTTTTTTAATATAGAAATGTTGGCTTAGTGAGATGTAGAGTATAGTATGCACTCAATACTTGGTTGGGGCTCCTTTTGGATTAAAGCATGAATTACAGCATCAATGCGGCATGGCATGGAAGTGATCAGCCTGTGGAACCGCTGAGGTGTTATGGAAGCCCAGCTTGCTTTGATAGCGGCCTTCAGCTTGTCTGCATTGTTGGGTCTGGTGTCTCTCATCTTCCTCTTGACAATCCCCCACAGATTCTCTATGGGATTTAGGTCAGGCGAGTGACCAGGTATTGGTACTTTTGGCAGTGTGGGAGGTGCCAAGTCCTGCTGGAAAATGAAATCAGCGACTCAATAAAGCTGGTCATAAATGCTTCATTAAGAGCTCTAGAATTTCCTGGTAGAGGTCTGGGGGAAGAGTGGAGAGGCACAGAGTCTGGGGGAAGAGTGGAGAGGCACAGAGTCTGGGGGAAGAGTGGAGAGTCACAGAGTCTGGGGGAAGAGTGGAGAGGCACAGAGTCTGGGGGAAGTGTGGAGAGGCACAGAGTCTGGGGGAAGAGTGGAGAGGCACAGAGTCTGGGGGAAGAGTGGAGAGGCACAGAGTCTGGGGGAAGAGTGGAGAGGCACAGAGTCTGGGGGAAGAGTGGAGAGGCACAGAGTCTGGGGGAAGAGTGGAGAGGCACAGAGTCTGGGGGAAGAGTGGAGAGGCACAGAGTCTGGGGGAAGAGTGGAGAGGCACAGAGTCTGGGGGAAGAGTGGAGAGGCACAGAGTCTGGGGGGAAGAGTGGAGAGGCACAGAGTCTGGGGGAAGAGTGGAGAGGCACAGAGTCTGGGGGAAGAGTGGAGAGGCACAGAGTCTGGGGGAAGAGTGGAGAGGCACAGAGTCTGGGGGAAGAGTGGAGAGGCACAGAGTCTGGGGGAAGAGTGGAGAGGCACAGAGTCTGGGGGAAGAGTGGAGAGGCACAGAGTCTGGGGGAAGAGTGGAGAGGCACAGAGTCTGGGGGAAGAGTGGAGAGGCACAGAGTCTGGGGGAAGAGTGGAGAGGCACAGAGTCTGGGGGAAGAGTGGAGAGGCACAGAGTCTGGGGGACGAGTGGAGAGGCACAGAGTCTGGGGGACGAGTGGAGAGGCACAGAGTCTGGGGGAAGAGTGGAGAGGCACAGAGTCTGGAGGACGAGTGGAGAGGCACAGAGTCTGGAGGACGAGTGGAGAGGCACAGAGTCTGGAGGACGAGTGGAGAGGCACAGAGTCTGGAGGACGAGTGGAGAGGCACAGAGTCTGGAGGACGAGTGGAGGGAGGACGAGTGGAGAGGCACAGAGTCTGGAGGACGAGTGGAGAGGCACAGAGTCTGGAGGACGAGTGGAGAGGCACAGAGTCTGGAGGACGAGTGGAGAGGCACAGAGTCTGGAGGAAGAGTGGAGAGGCACAGAGTCTGGAGGAGGAGTGGAGAGGCACAGAGTCTGGAGGAAGAGTGGAGAGGCACAGAGTCTGGAGGAGGAGTGGAGAGGCACAAAATCCAAGTTGCATGAAGTCCAGTGTGAAGTTTCCACAGTCAGTGATGATTTGGGGAGTCGTGTCATCTGCTGGTGTTGGTCCACTGTGTTTGATCAAGTCCAAAGTCAGCGCAGCCCTCTACCAGGAAATTCTAGAGCACTTCATGCTTCCCTCTGCTGACCAGCTTTATGGGAGATGCTAAATTTAATTTTCCAGTAGGACTTGGCACCTCCCACTGCCAAAAGTACCAATACCTGGTTACATGATCATGGTATCACTGTGCTTGATTGGTCAGCAAACTCACCTGACCTAAACCCCATAGAGAATCTGTGGGGGATTGTCAAAAAGAAGATGAGACACCAGACCCAACAATGCAGATGAGCTGAAGGCCGCTATCAAAGCAACCTGGGCTTCCATAACACCTCAGCAGTGCCACAGGCTGATCGCCTCCATGCGACGCCGCATTGATGCCGTAATTCATGCAAAAGGGAGCCCCGACCAAGTATTGAGTGCATAATATACTGTACATGGACAGACTTTACACTAAGCCAACATTTCTGTATTACAATTTTCTTTTTCTTTTTTTTAATTGGTCTTATGTAATATTCACATTTTCTGAGATATTGAATTTTGGGTTGTCACTCGCTGTAAGCCATAATCATCAAATTAAAAGAAAGAAATGTTTGAACTATATCATTCTGTGTGTGATGATATTTATATAACTTTTTGAGTTGAATTACTGAAATAAGTTCACTTTTTGATGATATTCTAAATTTTATGAGATGCACCTGTACACATACATATATTCCAACGGTTTCTAACCTGTGCCCCACAATGATTAAAGCATTATACTTTCTATGATGAATAAAGTAGTGAACAATTTTTCTGTTTTGTATACAATATCTTTATTGCTTTAATACAAATGCTAAAAAAACAGGGCTGTGATCTCCAGCATATCATTTACATTTATTTACAATGGGGCTGGACAAATCTCAGGAACCAAAATATCCAATATTGAGCAATTTGCTGGTAGCGACCTTTAGACTTGTTGTTGTTGTCGCGGTCAGGGAAGGCGTGAAGCTCTTTAAAGAACACCAGTAACCACAATACGATGAAGCAAAAGGTCAGGGGACAGACAAGTTGTGCTTTGTTCGTCACAAAATGTGTTTACAAGTTTTTGTCAATGAGATGGGACGCCCAGGATGTTGGGAAAATGAAAGCGACTTTAGCCTGACTCCTCCCCCAGGCCACACCTACTGACGCGTTTTACCTCACACAGGTTGGAGCGAAGTTCAAAGGGTGTGGTCTGGGATGAGTCGGGCAAAAACTACTTTAATTTCCCAACACCTGATCCGTTGTTGTCTTGGAGTGCGGCATCCCATCTTCTTCCTCAGAGTGTGTGCACGGAGCTCGAACGGTCTCGGTTGGCACCGGCACCCTGTACTGATGTGAATCACTAAAGCATTGTGGGAAGATTGCTTGGAGCGAAGCCCCATTGTACTGGGAGCTACTACACTGGCCAGAGGCACTAGACTGGCCACTATTGTAATAAGCATTGTTCCCACTGGCCACCATTGTACCGGGGGCACTATACTGGCCACCATCGTAATGTGCATTGTTCCCACTGACCCTTCCCCCCTTGTACTGGGAGCACTACACTGGCCACCATTGTAATGGGCTTTCTTCAAACTGTACCGGGGCACTACATTGGCCACCATCGTAATGGGCATTGTTCCCACTGACCCCCCCTTGTACCGGGGGCACCACACTGGCCACTATATTGGGCTTTCTTCAAACTGACCCCCATTGTACCATTATAGTGAGCTTTCTTCAAATTGACCCCCATTCTACTGGGGGCACTACACTGGCCACCATTGTAATGAGCATTGTTCCCACTGACCCCCATTGTACCAGGGGCACTACACTGCCCAAATGAGCATTGTTCCCACTGACCCCCATTGTACCAGGGGCACTACACTGCCCAAATGAGCATTGTTCCCACTGACCCCCATTGTGCCGGGGGGGGGGGGGGGAATACACTGGCCACTATTGTAATGAGCAAGTGTACGGGGTGGGGGCACTATACTGACCACCATTGTAAAAAGAGTACTCTTCACACTGACCTCCATTGTACCAGGGGCACTACACTGGCCACCACTGTAATAGGCATTCTTCAAATTGACCCCCATTGTACTGGGGGCACTACACTGGCCACCACTGTAATGAGCATTCTTCTATTTGACCCTCATGGTAACAGGGGCACTACACTGGCCACTATTGTATTAAGCATTCTTCCCACTTACTCCCATTGTACCGGGGCACTACACTGGCTACATTGTAATGCGCATTCTTTAAATTGGCCCCCATTGTACCGGGGGCACTACACTGGCAACCATTGTAATGAGCATTCTTCCCACTGACCACCATTGTACTGGGGGCACTACACTGGCCACATTGTAATGAGCATTCTTTAAATTGGCCCCCATTGTACTGGGGACACTACACTGGCCACATTGTAATGAGCATTCTTTAAATTGGCCCCCATTGTACTGGGGACACTACACTGGCCACATTGTAATGAGCATTCTTTAAATTGGCCCCCATTGTACCGGGGGCACTACACTGGCCACATTGTAATGAGCATTCTTTAAATTGGCCCCCATTGTACCGGGGGCACTACACTGGCTACATTGTAATGAGCATTCTTCCCACTGACCCCCATTGTACTGGGGGCACTACACTGGCCACTATTGTAATGAGCATTCTTTAAATTGACCCCCATTGTACTGGGGGCACTACACTGGCTACATTGTAATGAGCATTCTTCCCACTGACCCCCATTGTACCGGGGGCACTACACTGGCCACATTGTAATGAGCATTCTTTAAATTGACCCCCATTGTACCGGGGGCACCACACTGGCCACTATATTGGGCTTTCTTCAAACTGACCCCCATTGTACCATTATAGTGAGCTTTCTTCAAATTGACCCCCATTCTACTGGGGGCACTACACTGGCCACCATTGTAATGAGCATTGTTCCCACTGACCCCCATTGTACCAGGGGCACTACACTGCCCAAATGAGCATTGTTCCCACTGACCCCCATTGTACCAGGGGCACTACACTGCCCAAATGAGCATTGTTCCCACTGACCCCCTTTGTGCCGGGGGGGGGGGGGAATACACTGGCCACTATTGTAATGAGCAAGTGTACGGGGTGGGGGCACTATACTGACCACCATTGTAAAAAGAGTACTCTTCACACTGACCTCCATTGTACCAGGGGCACTACACTGGCCACCACTGTAATAGGCATTCTTCAAATTGACCCCCATTGTACTGGGGGCACTACACTGGCCACCACTGTAATGAGCATTCTTCTATTTGACCCTCATGGTAACAGGGGCACTACAATGGCCACTATTGTATTAAGCATTCTTCCCACTTACTCCCATTGTACCGGGGCACTATACTGGCTACATTGTAATGCGCATTCTTTAAATTGGCCCCCATTGTACCGGGGGCACTACACTGGCAACCATTGTAATGAGCATTCTTCCCACTGACCACCATTGTACTGGGGGCACTACACTGGCCACATTGTAATGAGCATTCTTTAAATTGGCCCCCATTGTACTGGGGACACTACACTGGCCACATTGTAATGAGCATTCTTTAAATTGGCCCCCATTGTACTGGGGACACTACACTGGCCACATTGTAATGAGCATTCTTTAAATTGGCCCCCATTGTACCGGGGGCACTACACTGGCCACATTGTAATGAGCATTCTTTAAATTGGCCCCCATTGTACCGGGGGCACTACACTGGCTACATTGTAATGAGCATTCTTCCCACTGACCCCCATTGTACTGGGGGCACTACACTGGCCACTATTGTAATGAGCATTCTTTAAATTGACCCCCATTGTACTGGGGGCACTACACTGGCTACATTGTAATGAGCATTCTTCCCACTGACCCCCATTGTACCGGGGGCACTACACTGGCCACATTGTAATGAGCATTCTTTAAATTGACCCCCATTGTACCGGGGGCACTACACTGACTACCATTTGTAATGAGCATTCTTCCCACTGACCCCCATTGTACTGGGGGCACTACACTGACTACCATTTGTAATGAGCATTCTTCCCACTGACCACCAGTTTATAGGGCTTTAACTCACTGGCCACCATTGTGGTGTGGCCAAGGTTCCATGAGCTTGTAGAGATAATCATTTTTAGAAATTCCCCCGAGACCTGAACACTATTTCAAGGGTTTCTCCAGGGCACTAAAAATTCCAGTTCTTGGAGGATGTCATGGGAAAGTTAGATGCATCGGGACGGGAGATGATGCAGTAGAAAGGTGGAGAGATAAAGAGATGCGACTTTGTCTTTCTCTCTAGTCTTCTAGCTACAAATTAATTTCTCATAACCTCATCCCAGCACCTAACTCTACTATAACCTAACCTCCAAGAGAAGACATGATGATTCAACTATAAAGTTACGGGTGTGATATAAGCCTGATCAATGACTCTTCGGTCGGCCCAGCTGCCTCCTAAGTTCCATGTAGATTTGTCCAGCCCTAATTTACAGCATGCAGATTATTTCGGCTAAAACTCAAGCGTGTTGACTGGCTTCCTTTTCATCTGGCGGACACTCCGGAAGCCCCTAACGGCGAGGACGGCACTCATGGAGAAGACAATGATGGCCATGCAAGCGAAGAGAGCAGCGCCAATGTCACCAGCATGGAAACCACAGGTGAAGCCTTTGTACCCTTTGCTGCTATAGAGAGCCTCGCGGTCTTGGCACACTTGGGAATTATAAGCTTCCTGTAGCCGTTGGAAGTAGAAATAAAGAGCGGGGATGAAGCCTATAGCAATGGCGACATTCAAGACGCATTCCACCAAGAGCCATACCGGCCACCGCCAAGGAACCCGCAGCACCCCAAGCAGGACAAGCAAGCAGCAGAAGGCCATGAGGGCCCCGCCAAAGGCCATGGAAGCCCTCACAGAAGGCAGCTTCAAGTTGTAAAACTCAACGTCCAACGCCTGGGCCTTCTCTCCGTCGGCACCGCTAAAGCCGTTATAAGCCCCCCCAAACTGGTAGTAGTAGATTCCTCCCAGGCTACTTATGCCGGTGTACCCCCCCGTGGAGTTGTAGGATACGGCGCAGCAGATCAGGATGAGCATGTTCAGGAGAACCTCCACAAGCTGACAGCATGCTGGAAAGAGTAAGAAGGGAGGACAGTGTTTAGGACAGTGTTTAGATCAGAGTCAAATTAAGGGTTGTAAAGAGAACCTGTCACTTTGAAGTAGACGAAAAGCCTGCTAGGTGGGGGTGGTGGAAATTAAGGGCTGTATCTAAAAAAAAAAAAATGTCCCCTGTTATTAAAGTGTTTTTACCATTTAAAGATCCCATTCTTCTTAAAGTACAACCCAACCCTCATCTATGCAAAGACTCTTCAGAACAAAAGCACTTTTCAAAATAAAAATTCATGGTTACAGTTTGGCCTGAGAGGGACTTTACGTTTCTACCCTTCGTGTTACCCGAGGCTGCTTTAGGAGGTTGGGTTCAGGAGATCGGGGAAAAGATGGAACCCGACAGAAATCTGGTCGAATGCGGACACCAATGACGAGTCTCCACCAAGATCTTCAGAACACCTTCAACTGTCACACCCAATTCTCCCACAACCCAACCTCCTAGAAAACCCAAACTCCAGAATTCACAAATTATCTTCTTAAGCCCTCCTAACAAAAAGACCCCAAAGGTGTCCCCTCTCTCCCCCTCCCCCTCTCCTCCTCTGCAGCATTCTTTTCACTGCAAAGTGACAGGTCCTCTTTAAAGGTAATTATACCAACGAGATGAAGGACTTTTATTAGAACATCTTCCAACCATTGAAATACATTTTTATATTTTAACATATTGTAAAAGTCAGAGCAAGGCTTGTAAATGTGAAGAAAGGCTTTAGGTCTACACTGACAACGGGGGATCTGTCAGACATACCGGAGAACCCCCCCCCCCCCCACTTATTGTATGAAGTACAGCTGGGCAGGTGCGCCATCCAATATCTACCAACATTACTACAAGTGCCATCTGCCACCCCACCAGAGGAAAGCAAGATTTCACTGACATGACCAAAATTGTAGTCTTCCTACTGACCCCAATGATGGGGCACTATTCCTCCCACTGACACCAATGATGGGGCACTATTCCTCCCACTGATACCAATGATGGGTCACTATTCCTCCCACTGACACCAATGATGGGTCACTATTCCTCCCACTGACACCATTGATGATGGGGCACTATTCCTCCCACTGATACCAATGATGGGGCACTATTCCTCCCACTGACACCAATGATGGGGCACTATTCCTCCCACTGACACCAATGATGGGGCACTATTCCTCCCACTGACACCAATGATGGGGCACTATTCCTCCCACTGATACAATGATGGGGCACTATTCCTCCCACTGATACCATGATGGGGCACTATTCCTCCCACTGATACCAATGATGGGGCACTATTCCTCCCACTGATACCAATGATGGGGCACTATTCCTCGCACTGATACCAATGATGGGACACTATTCCTCCCACTGACACCAATGATGGGCACTATTCCTCCCACTGATACCAATGATGGGGCACTATTCCTCCCACTGATACCAACGATGGGGCACTATTCCTCCCACTGACCACCAATGATGGGGCACTATTCCTCCCACTGACACCAATGATGGGACACTATTCCTCCACTGATACCAATGATGGGGCACAGCTGTGAAGGTGAAGCCAGAACAAGTGCGTCATCCAATGTCTACCAGCGCTATTACAAGTTCCATCTGCCACGCACTTCCTCCAGCCCCATAACAGAACAGTTCCGTACAGGGCTGGGGGAAACATTGTCTGTGCCCCTGCACCCCCACTGACTCCCCGGTGCCCCTGCACCCCCACTGACTCCCCAGTGCCCCTGCACCCCCACTGACTCCCCAGTGCCCCTGCACCCCCACTGACTCCCCAGTGCCCCTGCACCCCCACTGACTCCCCAGTGCCCCTGCACCCCCACTGACTCCCCAGTGCCCCTGCACCCCCACTGACTCCCCAGTGCCCCTGCACCCCCACTGACTCCCCAGTGCCCTGTTCTGTAGATTTCTATGCAAGAACATAATCAAAGCACAATGATCAGGTGGTCAATGTTGCTGAATTTACTCCTCTCTATAGAAAAGGTGGGCTGTACCTGTGAAGTGCCCGTTGCTTCTCTATACTTTGTACAGCACAGGGTCACTTTAATGCAAAAAAAGAAATAAACAACCCTGCAATGTGAGGGGGCGATAAAACACGAATCTCTTCCTCCTTATAATAAACACGTAGAGAAGCCGCACCGACTCTCCTCACTTTATGGCTCAGGGTGCAAAGTTCCCGACTGTCTACAGATCCAGAGTGCGGAATCCTTGACGCGCGGAGCCCCGCCCCTCTGTATAGTGACCAATGACGAGGCACTATTCCTCCAACTGACACCAATGATGGGGCACTATTCCCCCAACTGACACCAATGATGGGGCACTATTCCCCCAACTGACACCAATGATGCATAATGAGGCATAATTCCTCCCAATGATGGGGCACTATTAAAATAATTTTAGCTTATAAACAACAAGTGTCAAAAAGAGTCTCGGTCCTAAAAGTGGTTGTAAACCCTCGCTAGTGACTTTTAACTATTGGTAAGCCTATAATAAGGCTTACCTATAGGTAGTGGAAATATCTCCTAAACGTGCGCCGTTTAGGAGATATTTCACTTGTAGTGTGCCGATGTGAAGAAACGGACCGTGTGCCGTGACTGACGTAATGCAGCTCCGGCCAGTCACAAAGGCGGAGTCCACGGCCCCCCGGAAGGAAGAGCGGCGAAGATGGACACAGCCTGCACAGGGGACAGCGATGATTTGTTTGCAGGTAAGTGTCACATAATGGGCTAGTATGCGACGCATACTAGCCCATTATGCTTTTAATTTGCAGGCTTTGCAGGGAACATCAGGGTTTACTTCCTCTTTAAGTGGTTAAAAGGGACCCGGTCACCAGGCCATTCATTTCAAACAAAAATCTCCCCATAAGGTTATATGTGAATTTCTTTATGCGTTTTACCTGGAAACCCTCCCTTGCGTAGACCTTAAAAAAAGCCGAGAGACTACTGCTGGCCGCCATCTTGGATGTGAAGTCAACAGCCCCGATCTGGTCACTCAAGTGACGCTTTATAGAAGGGGAATAATAATCTCACCTGGTAGCTACAAGGTAATAGAGGGGGGTGAGGGGGAAGGGGCAGAGGAGCTGGGCCAGCATACATCCCCCCCCCCCTAAAAGAGGAGAGGGCTATGACCGGCAGGGACGGAGTAGGGCTGTGCCAGCACTGCATTCTTTCCCGATCACAGGAATCGCTCTCCTTACCTCGCCCCGTACACAGGTATTTGCACTTGTGGCAGTCCAGGATTCCACCCCCCGACTCCTCATAATATTCCAGCTCGTGCATCTCGGCTCCATTGGGAGGAAACGATCTACAGGGGGGAGGGGGCGAAAAAACAAGAAGGAACGTTAATCATACGATTGACTTCATGTCCACGGCACCATCTCTGTACATAGATTTACCAAAACTGGACGAATGTCTACCTAAATCATCCATCCAATGTATATCCAATCAGGAAAGCCCTAGCACAGTGATGGCGAACCTCGGCACCCCCCAGAAACTACATTTCCCATGATGCTCCACTACACTGCAGAGTGCATGAGTATCATGGGAAATGTAGTTCCTGAAACATCTGGGGTGCCAAGGCTCGCCATCACTGCACTGCATAGCTGTGAGGTCAACATACAGGAGATTGTGAAATCTGATTGGACGGCGTGTGGCTTTAAGCTGGCCATACAGGTGTAGAAATCCGAATGAACATAATTTCCAATCAGCACATTCCATGACACAGCGAATGTCCTTTGAACGTGGCTAAGGGGTGGGCGGGGCTTTAGAGTGGTAATAAAGAATATGTGTAAACCCAGCATTTCATGTTCCTGATATGCGTCTGCTGTACCCTGTACTGGAATGAGGAAATCTCCTGTTCTCTTTGTATTGCTTCCTTGTGAAATCCCTGGTGTTCCTGTCAGTCCCCCTGCTTTCCTGACCACGCTAGACATGAGAGCACAATGCGGTCAGTTCTCTAGCTGTGCTGGGAACTCAGCCTCTCCTCCCATGAATAGCTCTGTCCCGACAGCCTTCCCCAGCCACCAGAGGGAGCAGAAGGTGGGATGGGGGTGAGAAGAGGGGTGCAGGGGGTACCAGAGGGAGCATTAGGTGGAATGGGGGTGAGAAGAGGGGTGCAGGGGGTACCAGAGGGAGCAGAAGGTGGAATGGGGGTGAGAAGAGGGGTGCAGGGGGTACCAGAGGGAGCAGAAGGTGGAATGGGGGTGAGAGGAGGGGTGCAGGGGGTACCAGAGGGAGCAGAAGGTGGAATGGGGGTGAGAAGAGGGGTGCAGGGGGTACCAGAAGGTGGAATGGGGTGAGAAGAGGGGTGCAGGGGGTACTAGAGGGAGCAGAAGGTGGAATGGGGGTGAGAGGAGGGGTGCAAGGGGTACCAGAGGGAGCAGAAGGTGGAATGGAGTGAGAAGAGGGGTGCAGGGGGTACCAGAGGGAGCAGGTGGAATGGGGTGAGAAGGGGGGTGCAGGGGGTACTAGAGGGAGCAGAAGGAAGGTGGAATGGGAGTGAGAAGAGGGGTGCAGGGGGCTCTAGAGGGAGCAGACCACGCTAGACATGAGAGCACAATGCGGTCAGTTCTCTAGCTGTGCTGGGAGAGCCTGCTCTCCTCCAATGAATAGCTCTTCCCCCTACACCCTATCACTGGGAAGATCGGTGAGCTGCTGTTTCTCCACCCCCAGCTCTCTGAGCTCCTTACAGAGGAAATTTGATCACTTTTTAATATAAATAAAAAATAAATAAAAAGGGGGGGGGGGGGCATTTATATTGTCTTTTTTTATATCTGTACAGAAATGTTTTGCCTTTCATTTCTATTTTGAACTGAAGGAGATGTACAGCCGGGGGGGGGGGGGGGGGGGCTCCTGTTTGTGAAATAGAGCTTTTGGAGAGAAGGGGGGGGCGACCAGTCACAGAGCGCAGCGCCGCTCGCGCATGTGTAGTGGGCACCCGGATGTGAAGCCGCAAGCCTCCACAGCCGGATGCCCATAAGAGAGATGTCGGCGCCACCGAGGGGAGGACACGGGGAGATAACGGCGCGGGTCAGTGCACCGCTGGACAGTAGGACAGGTAAGTGGCTGTTTATTAAAAGTCAGCAGCTACACTTTTTGTAGCTGCTGACTTATAATACACAAAAATATGATTGGAACTCCGCTTTAAGATGCCCACCTAATAGTTTTTTGAAATCATCGACTCTCCCTGTTGGCACCACTGCTTGTGGAAGAGAATTCCACATCCTTGCTGCTCTGACAGTAAAGAACCCTCTACGCAGCTTAAGGTTTAGAATGTTCTAAGAATGTGCCCTGAGAAAAAGAAAACGAATGCAGGCATCGCATCCAAGGACTGTACTGTATTACATTTTAGTTTAGTTTTTGGGTTTAGATACGTTGACAACATACAAGGGTCTTACACTCACCTCTCTGATGGGACTTTGCTGTCCATTGGATAACTCCGTCGGTCTGGACTGTCTGCGTACCGCACATGCGGCCTCTCCCTCTCCTCATATCGGTTTGGGCTTCTCTCCTTGTGATAGTCTTCTCTTCCCTGGTGCTGGTTGTAGCTCTTCTCCGACTGGTAATCTCTTCCCTGGTGCTGGTTGTTGCTCTTCTCCGACTGGTAATCTCTTCCCTGGTGCTGGTTGTAGCTCTTCTCCGACTGGTAATCTCTTCCCTGGTGCTGGTTGTAGCTCTTCTCCGACTGGTAATCTCTTCCCTGGTGCTGGTTGTAGCTCTTCTCCGACTGGTAATCTCTTCCCTGGTGCTGGTTGTAGCTCTTCTCCGACTGGTAATCTCTTCCCTGGTGCTGGTTGTAGCTCTTCTCCGACTGGTAATCTCTTCCCTGGTGCTGGTTGTAGCTCTTCTCCGACTGGTAGTCCTCTCTGTCCTTATATCGGCTTTTCTCGGGGTGACTGCGGCTGTGCCCCCTGTCCTCCCTGTCTCTTCCCCGGTCTCTCTGCCCCCTCTCCTCGCGGTATTGCTCCGTCTTCTGGTACTGATCGCGCCCTACGTCTTCTCTGGGTCTACGCGATCCCCGATCCTCGCCGCCCTGGCGTCTGTCTCGGTTCTGACTCCGCTCCTCCCGGTTTCTGCCGTTGCCGTGTCCATCGTGATGTTCGGACTCCCTGTCTTGTGCACCCGTCCGTCCGCTCCTCTGGTCATGCCTGGGTTTCCTGGAGGGGCGAGCCTCCCCATCGCTTGGATAGGGCCCAGAATCCACCATGGTCGGACCTGTAAAAAAAGAAAACAGTTGTGAGGAAGGAGAAAAATGACAGTTGGCTCACCCTTCACTGCAGTGGATATAATGTTCACTGCAATTGATGCATAGTAATCTGCACTGCAATTGATACATAGTAATCTGCACTGCAATTGATACATAGTAATCTGCACTGCAATTGATACATAGTAATCTGCACTGCAATTGATACATAGTAATCTGCACTGCAATTGATACATAGTAATCTGCACTGCAATTGATACATAGTAATCTGCACTGCAACTGATACATAGTAATCTGCACTACAATTGATACATAGTAATCTGCACTACAATTGATACATAGTAATCTGCACTACAATTGATACATAGTAATCTGCACTACAATTGATACATAGTAATCTGCACTACAATTGATACATAGTAATCTGCACTACAATTGATACATAGTAATCTGCACTACAATTGATACATAGTAATCTGCACTGCAATTGATACAGTTGTATAGGAATCTGCGTTTCCCAGAGACGCACCCGGCTTGTTTCTGCTCTGAAAGAAAAGTTGTTTCGTTTAGGCAGATTCCTTAAAAAAAAGAAAAAACAGCGAGCCGAGCCCAGCGGGTGGTCCCTGTTCACAATACACGGAGGAGGAACACTCCCCACTCCTCAGCATGGACTTTCCCATCTAGAAGCAAAATAATCGGAATTGGGTTGGGAAGCCGACAAGAGTGCCGGACGGAGGAAACAGAAGAACGACGGCAGAAAAAAGACCAAGTGGTCCATCAAGTCCGCACCTTGTGTTATTTTTATTTATATATATATATATTATATATATATATATATATATATAAAAATTGATTACATATTATATATACACTGCTTGAAAAAATGAAAGGAAAACTTTGAAAACACATCAGATCTCAATAGGGAAAAAATCAAGTTAGACTTACCGGTAACTTGTTTTCCAAGAGTCTTTCAGGACAGCACCTGAGAGTGACTCCTCCCTTTGTCCACAGGAAACACCTCTTCCACAAACTTTAAAAGGAGGCTCCTTCCCACATATGGTCAGTTGTAGTAGAGAACCTCCGGCCCCAAACTGGAACACATAATCGAGATATGGTTAGTCACAGTATATATATATGTAAAAACACATTAGGGCGGGATGCTGCTGTCCTGAAAGACTCTTGGAAAACAAGTTACCGGTAAGTCTAACTTGATTTTTCCCTAATCGTCTTTCAGGACAGCACCTGAGAGGATAATAGAGACTTACCCCCTTAGGGAGGGACCACAGCCTGCAGAACCTTTCTGCCAAAAGCCTGGTCTCCTGCTGACAGGAGGTCCAGCCTGTAATGACGGACAAATGTAGACATACTTGACCACGTAGCCGCCTTACAGATCTGATCTGGAGTGGCACCAGCTCTTTCTGCCCATGTAGTGGCCTGAGCCCTAGTTGAATGAGCCTTAACCCCCTTAGGGGGGGATTGACCCGACTCATTGTAAGCAGTAGAAATAGCTGTTTTGATCCATCTAGCTAAGGAAGCCTTGGATGCCTGCTTGCCTTTTTTATTTCCAGAAAAGAGAACAAATAAAGAGTCTGAAACTCTAAAGCCCCCTGTAACTTCTAAATAATGCAACAAGGTACGTCTTACGTCCAGGTTGTGAAACTGCTCTTCCTTATTGCCCTTCGGGTTAGAACAGAAAGTTGGGAGAGTAATCTCCTGGGATCTGTTATGGGAGCTCGCTACCTTCGGCAAAAACCCCGGATCCACTTTAAGGACAATTCTGTCTGAAAAATCTTGTGATTAAGGGTACTGAGGATAGTGATCTTTCTAAATAGACCCCTAAAGCTGACACCTGCACCTTAAGAGTGCTGACGGCGAGCCCTCTATCTGCCCCTTTTTGCAGAAATTCCAGAACTGAGACTAGGTCTTTTACCTCTCTATGTTCTGCATGACAAAAGGACGCGTAGACCTTCCAAACCTTGCCATAAATGGCCCTGGTTACTTTCTTTCTACTGGAGAGCAAAGTGGAAATTAGTCTTTCCGAAAAGCCTTTGCTTCTTAGCAATTGCTCCTCAGATACCAAGCAGTGAGTTTTAGCCTGCTTACATCTGGATGATGCACTGGCCCCTGAGTTAACAAATCTGGTCTCAGCGGGAGGTGCCAACCTGGTTTGACTGCCAACTGAAGGATCAGAGAAAACCAAGCCCTTTTTGGCCAAAACGGGGTTATCAGGATTACTGAAACACCCTCTTTTTGTATTTTCCTCAGCACCAGTGGAATTAGCTGAAAGGGGGGAAAAGCGTACCCCAGTTGAAAATTCCACTGCTGTGCTAAGGCGTCTGTCCCTTGAGAACCATCGTTTCTCTCGAGGGAAAAAAAATTGAGGAAGCTGGGTGTTCCTTCTTGAGGCGAACAAGTCTACTTGCGGAAGGCCCCAGATACTGGAGATTAGAGTGAACACCTCTGTGTTTAGGCTCCACTCTGCTTCCTGCACTGTCTGTCGGCTTAGATAATCTGCCACCTGGTTCAACGTGCCCCGATAGAAGATACAAGGACTTGCTCCTTGTGCCTCCCTGATTGTTTAAGTAGGCTACTGTAGTGGCGTTGTCTGACAGTATCCTGACGTGGCACCCTAGGAGGTATGGGGAGAAGGCAGCTAAAGCTGCAGCGACTGCTTTTAATTCTCTCCAATTCGACGATCTTCTGGATTCGTCCTGAGACCATGTCCCCTGTGCCAAGTCCTGACCCATGTGTGCCCCCCATCCCCACATACTGGCGTCCGTTGTGACCACCTTTTCTGTTGGGAAGGACCAAAGAAGGCCTTTCTGTAGAACTTCCTGACCTCTCCACCACCACAGCGAGCGTCTGACCCTGGGAGGAACTCTTACCCTGGTGTCGAGGCTCTCTGACCTGTGATCCCACGTTCCTAAGAGGAACCTCTGGAGGGGCCTGAAATGCCTCCTTGCCCACTGGATGGCAGGCATCGAAGAAGTCAAAGTCCCCAAGACTGACATGATTCTTCTCACTGAAACCAACTGGTTCGTTTGAAGAGCTGAAACCGCCCTCTGAATCCTGACCTTTTTCTCCTCTGGGAGAAAAATCCTTTGTTCCACTGAGTCTATCTGGAACCCCAGAAAGAGTATCTTCTGGGTTGGATTGAGGTTTGATTTTGGGACGTTTACTAGCCACCCCAGAGCCTCCAAGTGACCGCGAGCCCCGGCCAGATCCTCCTGCAACCTCTCCCTGGAGGGGGCAAAGCAGAGGAGGTCGTCTAGGTACGGGATTACCGCAACCCCCTGAAGACGAAGAGGGGCGAGAGCCTCCGCCATTACCTTCGTAAAGATACGAGGGGCTGACGAAAGGCCGAAGGGAAGGGCCCTGAACTGCAGGTGTACAATCTCTTTGCCCATATTCACTGCGAATCTCAAGAACTTTTGAGACTGCGGAGCTATGGGAATGTGCAGGTAAGCATCTTTAAAGTCTATAGATGCCATGAAGCACCCTTTTGTCAGCATGTTCCTGACTGAGAAAATTGAATCCATGCAAAATTTTTTGTAATGGACCAATCTGTTCAGGGGTTTTAGGTTGAGGATTAACCTGTAGCTCCCTGATGGCTTTTTTATCAAAAAAATGTGAGAGTAGAACCCCCTGCCCCGTTCTTCCGGGGGTACTGAAACAATGACCCTCTGGTGTCTCAGATCCTTTAACAGGTTCTTCATGGCTAGGGCCTTTGTGACGTCCCTTGACAGGTTTGTCACATAGAATTTTTCTGGCGGGGGTTCCAAAAACTCTATTTTGTAACCCTGGGACAGCATGTCCAGAATATATTGATTTTCTGTCATGCTGGCCCAAGGAGGGAGAAAACTCTGAAGTCTTCCCCCTACTGGGAGGCCCAAGTCATTGGGTCTTTCCGGAGGTCGCAGGAGGATGGAAAAGGACATTTCCCTTTCCTTTACCTTTCTGCGACGTCCAGTTCCTCCTTTTCTCCTGGGGTCTACTTTCCTGAGCCCGGGGGGGACGAAAAAACTTTTTTGCTGGTTGCTTTTTCTTTTTGATTGGAAAAGACTTCTTTTTATCCGCTGTCCTATCTAACACAGCGTCCAAGTCAGGGCCAAAAAGTAAGTCACCCTGAAACGGGATTCCACAGAGTTTGTTCTTGGAAGCCGCGTCTCCTGGCCAGGTTTTTAACCATAAAGCCCTTCGGGCTGAGTTAGCCAGGGCTGCAGATCTGGCTGTCATTTTAATAGACTCAGCTGAAGCATCCGATATATATGCTACTGCAGTTGAGAGGGTAGAGAAAGATTCCAAAATTTCTTGTTTTGGGGAGTCTGCTGCAATATGGGCCTTAAGTTGGTTTAACCAGAACTCCATATTTCTGGAAACGACCGTAGTCGCCATAGCAGGTTTTAGGTTTCCCATAATGGATTGCCAAGCTCTTTTTAGCTGCAAGTCCAACCTCTTGTCCATGGGGTCTTTTAATACTCCCATGTCTTCGAATGCTAGGTCAGTCGATCTTGAGACCTGGGAGAAAGCGGCATCAAGTTTTGGATTTTTATTCCAGACTTCTGCCGGGTTTTCATCGAAAGGAAAACGCCTTTTTAAATTTTTAGGAAAAAAAGGCTTCCTTTCTGGCTCTGCCCACTCCTTTTTAACAGCCTCAGATATGACTGGGTGCACTGGGAAACTGCGACTCTTATGTTCGCTGAGTCCTGCGTACATTTTGTCATGCAGGGACAACTCTTTTTTCTCCTCCTCTAACCCTAAGGTAGTACAAATTGCTTTCAACAGGCCATCCACCTGTTCCAAAGACAATTTAAACTTAGAAGGGAATTCCTCACCTTCCTCATCCCCCTCAGATTCTTCTCTAGACTGGGTGGGGGAAAGTCCCTCTTGGGTGAGAGATAACTCATTCTCTACCGACGGGATCACAGGTGAGCCTAGGGAGGATTGTGAGGCAGATGGTTGACTCAGGGATGGGTTCACTAGTGAAGAGCGGAAAGACTGTATAGTCGCATCAAGCTCCTTTTTGACTGATGCGATCAGATCGCTGCAAGCGGAGGAAGCTTCTTCTTTCACTAGTGCATCTATGCAGACCTGACATAAGGTCTTTTTCCATCCCTCTAGTAGTTTAGCTTTACATGAGGGGCATTTCCTTTTCACTGGATCAGAGCTCTTGGCCTGCCATGAGAAAAAAGAAGAAAAAACCCAAACCCGTGAGACAACCCATCCCTATTGAAAGGCTCACCACAGGTGCACAATGAAGGATAAAGCAACTGCTTCATGTGCCCAGACAGGCCCCTGCCACCGGGGGGGGGGTGGGGGGGGGGTAGGGGAGAGAGACCTAAAGGTAAGGGAGGACAGCAAATACTGTCCCTTACCTGGGCCTTGCTGGTGCTTGTGCCTGTCCCACTCGCTGCTGCCGACTCCATTGATGAGGCGCTTGCGATAACTCGTGGCTAAAACGCCGGTTCCGGACTCCAATAGCGCCAGTGCGCCGGACCAGAACCAGCTAATAAGCACCAGCCCCGTCCCTCCCTTCTCCTCCTGCGACTTCCGGCGGAAATGACGCCGCGCGCCTGCTCCGTAGGCCCCGCCCCTTCCGGACGCCTCACTTCCGGCGGATGGAGCACAGCATGCCACCCCCAAGATGGCGGCGGCGTTTTCAAACAGCAGCAAGTGGACCGGCATACATTTCAAAAACAAGCCGGCCATTGCTGCTGTACACCGCCACCCAGGGGCAGAACCCACAGCAGTCTAGCTCCAGTGAGCACCATGAAGGAGGAGAAGGAGCCCAGCCATCAGCACCGTAGCATCGCTGTGGAATGGGAGGGACAGCTCCCCTGAGGTATGAAAAATGGTGGAGTAGGATCCTAGGCCCTCAGGATAGCACCTAAGAGCCCTGTCTCCCACGAAGTGTTCCCTCCGGAGGAAACACAAAAACTGACCATATGTGGGAAGGAGCCTCCTTTTAAAGTTTGGTGGAAGAGGTGTTTCTGTGGACAAAGGGAGGAGTCACTCTCAGGTGCTGTCCTGAAAGACGATTAGGGAAAAATCTCATTCTGGATATCTATACTGGTATAGACTGGGTAATGTGTTAGGATCTATACTGGTATAGACTGGGTAATGTGTTGGGATCTATACTGGTATGGACTGGGTAATGTGTTGGGATCTATACTGGTATGGACTGGGTAATGTGTTAGGATCTATACTGGTATGGACTGGGTAATGTGTTAGGATCTATACTGGTATGGACTGGGTAATGTGTTAGGATCTATACTGGTATGGACTGGGTAATGTGTTGGGATCTATACTGGTATGGACTGGGTAATGTGTGAGGAAGGAAAGGATGTCACATCGTTTGATGGAAATGAGAATTATCCGGGGGTATTTCCTCCCAGATCTGGACCCGGGCATCACTGAGCTCCTGAACAGACTGAGGTACAACCCGGCGGAGTCGGATGGACCGACACACAATGTCCCAGAGGTGTTCAATTGGATTTATGTCAGACGAACTTGGGGGGCCATTCAATGGTATCAATTCCTTCATCCTCCAGGAACCCCATGCATACTCTCACCACATGAGGCCGGGCATTGTCGTGCACCAGGAGGAACCCAGGAGGACCCACTGCACCAGCGTAGGGTCTGACGATGGGTCCAAGGATTTCATCCCGATACCTAATAGCAGCCAGGGTGCCATTGTCCAGCCTGTAGAGGTCTGTGCGTCCCTCCATGGATATGTCTCCACAGGCCATCAGTGACCCACCACCAAACCGCTCATGCTGAATCGCTTGCCAACCGCCGCGCACAGATGGACGTCGGCAGAATGGCACAGGCAGTCAAAAGCAGCGTACAGATACGTCCCTTTAAATTTGCCACCTGTCAGGCTGCACGCCGCAGCAGTGTGCCCGCGGGTCCCGGGAACTCGATGTTCTCCGGTGGCCGGCGATTGCGGTGTGGAGAGGCAGAACGGGGAGATGTAAACAAGGCATTTCCCCGTTCTGCCTTGTGATATGAAGGAGATCACTGATCTTTGTCATCGGGAGAGGTGATCACTGTCATGTCAGTGGAAGCCCATCCACCTCCCCACAGTTAGAATCACTCCCTAGGACACACTTAACCCCTTGATCGTCCCCTAGTGTTTAACCCCTTCCCTGCCAGCATCATTTACACAGTAATTAGTGCATTTAACCGCTTCCCGATCGCCCACTGTATATATACACGTCAGCAGAATGGCACGGGCAGGCAAAATCACGTACCTGTACGTGATCCTTTAAATGCCTGCCCGTGGGTCGCGCGCGTGCCGCCGGCGGCGCGCTCGCGACCCGGTCGGGAGCTCCGTGACCACGGCCCGCGGGACCAGCGGACCCGATCGGGTCACAGAGCTGAAGAACGGAGAGAGGTCTGTGTAAACAAACCTCTCCCCACGCTTCCTACTCTGCCTGTCACTGATTGGCTGTTCCCGGTCATCGGGAAAGCCGATCAGTGACGTCAGACGTCAGCCCCGCCCCCTAATGTAAAAAAAATACACACACGTCACAGCCCATAACCCCTCCCCTCCCCCTAGTGGTTAACTCTTTCACTACAACTGTCATTTATACAGGAATCAGTGCATTTAAATAGCACTGATTGCTGTATAAATGACAATGGTCCCAAAAATGTGTCAAAAATGTCCGATGTGTCCGCCATAATGTCGCAGTCACAATAAAAATCGCTGATCGCCGCCATTACTAATAAAAATGCTATAAAAATATCCCCTATTTTGTAAACGCTATAACTTTTGCGCAAACCAATCAATAATCGCTTATTGCGATTTTTTTTACCAAAAATATGTAGAAGAATACGTATCGGCCTAAACTGAGGAAAAAAAATGTTTTTTTATATATCTTTTGGGGATATTTATTATAGCAAAAAGTAAAAAATATTGCATTGTTTTCAAAATTGTCGCTCTATTTTTGTTTATAGCGCAAAAAATAAAAACCGCAGGGGCGATCGAATACCACCAAAAGAACGCTCTATTTGTGTGGGAAAAGGGACGCCAATTTTGTTTGGGAGCCACGTCGCACGACCGCGCAATTGTCAGTTAAAGCAACGCAGTGCCGAATCGCAAAAAAGGGGCCTGGTCCTTTGGCTGCCAATTGGTCCGGGGCTGAAGTGGTTAAATAGCATTGATTGCTGTATAAATGACAATGGTCACAAAATAGTGTCAAAAATGTCCGACGTGTCCGCCATAATGTCGCATTCACGATAAAAATCGCTGATCGCCGCCATTACTAGTAAAACATTTTTTTAAATAAAAATGCTATAAAACTATCCCCTATTTTGTAAACGCTATAACTTTTGCGCAAACCAATCAATAATCGCTTATTGCATTTTTTTTACCAAAAATATGTAGAAGAATACGTATCGGCCTAAACTGAGGGAAAAAACGTTTTTTTTTTTATATATTTTTTGGGGAATATTTATTATAGCAAAAAGAAAAAAATAATGCTTTTTTTTTTTCAAAATTGTTGCTCTTTTTTTGTTTATAGCGCAAAAAATAAAAACCGCAGAGGTGATCAAATACCACCAAAAGAAAGCTCTATTTGTGGGGAAAAAAAAAGGACGTCAATTTTATTTGGGTACAGCGTCGCACGACCGCGCAATTGTCAGTTAAAGCGGCGCAGTGCCGAATTGCAAAAAGTGCTCTGGTCAGGAAGGGGGGTAAAATCTTCCGGGGCTGAAGCAGTTAATGTTCTCCGTGGATTCTCCAGACTCTTTCATGTCTGTCACGTGGGCTCGGAGTGAACCTGCTCTGTGAAAAGCACAGGGCACCAGTGGCGTACCTGACAATTGTGGTGTTCAATGGCAAGCGCCAATCTGGGGGGGGGGGGATATAGGTGGTGTAATATAGATGGGGGTACATAGGTGGGTGCGGTGTTTATATGATGGAGAGGGTATATAGATGGGGGTATATATAGATGGGGGGTGTATATAGATGGGGATATATAGGTGGGGTAATATAGATGGGGTGTATAGGTTGGGTAATATAGATGGGGGTATATAGGTGGGGTAATATAGATGGGGGTATAAAGGTGGGTGGGGGTAATATAGACAGGGTATATAGGTTGGGTAATATAGATGGGGGTAATAAAGATGGGGGGATAAAGGTGGTGGGGTACTATAGATGGGGGGTATATAGGTGGGGTAATATAGATGGGGGTATATAGGTGGGGTACTATAGATGGGGGTATATAGGTGGGTGGGGTATATAGGTGGGGTACTATAGATGGGGGTATATAGGTGGGTGGGGTATATATAGATGGGGGTATATAGGTGGGGTACTATAGAAGGGGGTATATAGGTGGGTGGGGTATATATAGATGGGGGTATATAGGTTGGGTAATATAGATGGGGGTATATAGGTGGGTGGGGTATATATAGATGGGGGTATACAGGTTGGGTAATATAGATGGGGGTATATAGGTGGGGTAATATAGATGGGTGGTATATAGGTGGGGTAATATAGATGGGGGTATATAGGTGGGGTAATATAGATGGGTGGGGTATATAGATGGGGGTAGCGGAGGTCATGCCCGTCCAGTAATACCGGTCATACCTGTTGCTTATATGTATGGAAGAAGCACAAGTAGACCAAACCCTGTTGCTCACAGCAACCAATCAGAATGCTTCTCTCGTTTTTTAACTCTGCACAGGTGAACTAAGAGCTGAAATCTGATTGGCTGCTGTACAGTACACTGTGTCTGTGTGGAGGGAGTCCTCCTGTCCCATCACAGGGGTCTGATCCCCATATCTCTCCCCAGCTCACCTCTTATCTCCTCCGCCGCTCAGCAAACATCCCGGAACCGAAACTTCCTCTACCTGGGGAGGGGGGGCGCGCCCCCGACGCCGCTACACACCTGAGCGCGCCCCCGCCGTCGAAACTCTCACTCCCCCCCCCCCCCTCGCTCGGAGTTCTCCGACGTGCGCGACGCCGCTCTCCGAGAACTTCTGGGAACTTCGAGGCGCGCGCTCGCAGGCAAAGAGGCACGCCGATTGGACGAGGTCTATGTGCTCTGCCCGGAACTGGATTGGCCCGGCCTTCGGTGTGCGGCGCGCTGATTGGCCGGTTCGCAGGCGCTGTGCCCGGACTTGTGTGTGTAGCGGCGCTGACATGAGCGGTGAGAGCTGTGCCCGTCATCACCAGAATAATAATAATAATAATGCCAGGGGGGAAGGGGGCAGAGTAGGGGTGAAAGGGGCACCATATGGTGCAGGATGAAAGGTGAGAGGGTGCAGTGGGCTCTGTATGGGGTGCAGGGGGTACCAGAGGGAGCAGAAGGTGGAATGGGGTGAGAATAGGGGTGCAGGGGGTACTAGAGGGAGCAGAAGGTGGTGCCGGGGGTACTAGAGGGTGGAATGGGGGTGCAGGGGGTACTAGAGGGAGCAGAAGGTGGAATGGGGGTGCAGGGGGTACTAGAGGGAGCAGAAGGTGGTGCAGGGGGTACTAGAGGGTGGAATGGGGGTGCAGGGTGTACTAGAGGGAGCAGAAGGTGGTGCAGGGGGGTACTAGAGGGTGGAATGGGGGTGCAGGGGGTATTAGAGGGAGCAGAAGGTGGAATGGGGGTGCAGGGGGTACTAGAGGGTGGAATGGGGGTGCAGCGGGTACTAAAGGGAGCAGAAGGTGGTGCAGGGGGTACTAGAGGGTGGAATGGGGGTGCAGGGGGTACTAGAGGGAGCAGAAGGTGGAATGGGGGTGCAGGGGGTACTAGAGGGAGCAGAAGGTGGAATGGGGGTACTAGAGGGTGGAATGGGGGTGCAGGGGGTACTAGAGGGAGCAGAAGGTGGAATGGGGGTGCAGGGGGTACTAGAGGGAGCAGAAGGTGGAATGGGGGTACTAGAGGGAGCAGAAGGTGGAATGGGGGTACTAGAGGGAGCAGAAGGTGGAATGGGGGTGCAGGGGGTACTAGAGGGAGCAGAAGGTGGAATGGGGGTGCAGGGGGTACTAGAGGGAGCAGAAGGTGGAATTGGGGTGCAGGGGGTACTAGAGGGAGCAGAAGGTGGAATGGGGGTACTAGAGGGAGCAGAAGGTGGTGCAGGGGGTACTAGAGGGTGGAATGGGGGTGCAGGGTGTACTAGAAGGAGCAGAAGGTGGAATGGGGGTGCAGGGGGTACTAGAGGGAGCAGAAGGTGGTGCAGGGGGTACTAGAGGGTGGAATGGGGGTGCAGGGTGTACTAGAGGGAGCAGGAGGTGGAATGGGGGTGAGAAGAGGGGTGCAGGGGGTACCAGAGGGAGCAGAAGGTGGAATGGGGTGAGAAGAGGGGTGCAGGGGGTACCAGAGGGAGCAGAAGGTGGAATGGGGTGAGAAGAGGGGTGCAGGGGGTACTAGAGGGAGCAGAAGGTGGTGCAGGGGGTACTAGAGGGTGCAGGGGGTACTAGAGGGAGCAGAAGGTGGAATGGGGGTGCAGGGGGTACTAGAGGGAGCAGAAGGTGGTGCAGGGGGTACTAGAGGGAGCAGAAGGTGGTGCAGGGGGGTACTAGAGGGTGATATGGGGGTGCAGGGGGTACTAGAGGGAGCAGAAGGTGGAATGGGGGTGCAGGGGGTACTAGAGGGAGCAGAAGGTGGAATGGGGGTACTAGAGGGTGGAATGGGGGTGCAGGGGGTACTAGAGGGAGCAGAAGGTGGTGCAGGGGGTACTAGAGGGTACTAGAGGGAGCAGAAGGTGGAATGGGGGTACTAGAGGGTGGAATGGGGGTGCAGGGGGTACTAGAGGGAGCAGAAGGTGGAATGGGGGTGCAGGGGGTACTAGAGGGAGCAGAAGGTGGAATGGGGGTACTAGAGGGAGCAGAAGGTGGAATGGGGGTACTAGAGGGAGCAGAAGGTGGAATGGGGGTACTAGAGGGAGCAGAAGGTGGAATGGGGGTGCAGGGGGTACTAGAGGGAGCAGAAGGTGGAATGGGGGTACTAGAGGGTGGAATGGGGGTGCAGGGGGTACTAGAGGGAGCAGAAGGTGGAATGGGGGTGCAGGGGGTACTAGAGGGAGCAGAAGGTGGAATGGGGGTACTAGAGGGTGGAATGGGGGTGCAGGGGGTACTAGAGGGAGCAGAAGGTGGAATGGGGGTGCAGGGGGTACTAGAGGGAGCAGAAGGTGGAATGGGGGTACTAGAGGGAGCAGAAGGTGGTGCAGGGGGTACTAGAGGGTGGAATGGGGGTGCAGGGTGTACTAGAAGGAGCAGAAGGTGGAATGGGGGTGCAGGGGGTACTAGAGGGAGCAGAAGGTGGTGCAGGGGGTACTAGAGGGTGGAATGGGGTGCAGGGTGTACTAGAAGGAGCAGAAGGTGGAATGGGGGTGCAGGGGGTACTAGAGGGAGCAGAAGGTGGTGCAGGGGGTACTAGAGGGTGGAATGGGGGTGCAGGGTGTACTAGAGGGAGCAGGAGGTGGAATGGGGGTGAGAAGAGGGGTGCAGGGGGTACCAGAGGGAGCAGAAGGTGGAATGGGGATGAGAAGAGGGGTGCAGGGGGTACCAGAGGGAGCAGAAGGTGGAATGGGGGTGAGAAGAGGGGTGCAGGGGGTACCAGAGGGAGCAGAAGGTGGAATGGGGGTGAGAAGAGGGGTGCAGGGGGTACCAGAGGGAGCAGAAGGTGGAATGGGGGTGAGAAGAAAACGCACAATACAAATGTTATAAATGTATTTGCAGTTCAGTGAGTAAAATAAGTATTTGATCCCCAAGCAAAACAGTAGTTGGTGGAGAAATTATTTTTATAGCACTGATCGCTGTATAAATGACAATGGTCCCAAAAATGTGTCAGAATTGTCCGATGTGTCCGCCATAATGTCGCAGTCCCGATAAAAATCGCAGATCGCCGCCATTACTAGTAAAAAAATAAAAAATAAAATTTATAATAAAAATGCTATAAAACTATCCCCTATTTTGTAGACGCTATAACTTTTGCGCAAACCAATGAATATACGCTTAGTGCAATTTTTTGTCTTCACCAAAAATATGTAGAAGAATACAAATATCGGCCTAAGCTGAGGAAAAAAAATAGTTTTATATATTTTTGGGGAATATTTATTATAGCAAAAAATATTGCTTTTTTTTTTTCAAAATTGTCGCTCTGTTTTTTTTTTATAGCGCAAAAAAATAAAAACCGCAGAGGTGATCAAATACCACCAAAAGAAAGCTCTATTTGTGGGAAAAAAAGGACGTCAATTTTGTTTGGGTTCAACGTCGCACGACCGCGCAATTGTCAGCTAAAACGACGCAGTGCCGAATCGCAAAAAGTGCTCTGGTCAGGAAGGGGGGTAAAATCTTCCGGGGGCTGAAGAGGTTAACTGGCCGAAAAACGAACGAACTGGCCAAATGACCGAATTTCAGGCAATTCTTTTTTTTTTTTTGGTTGATATTCTGTCTCTATCATATAAAATACACCTCTGATAAAAATTACAAACCCTTCGTTTCTATGTAAGTGGGCAAAACTTACACAATCTGCAGGGGAGACGATCATTTTCCCCCCTGTAAGTGTATGCGGGGGGGGGGGTAGAAGGTTCTGTATGAGGGTGGCAATGGAGTAAGGAGAGGGGTACAAGGGGCACTAAAGGGAGTATGAGGGTGGCAATGGATGAAGGAGTAAGGAGAGGGGTACAAGGGGCACTAAAGGGAGTACGAGGGTGGCAATGGATGAAGGAGTAAGGAGAGGGGTACAAGGGGCACTAAAGGGAGTACGAGGGTGGCAATGGATGAAGGAGTAAGGAGAGGGGTACAAGGGGCACTAAAGGGAGTACGAGGGTGGCAATGGATGAAGGAGTAAGGAGAGGGGTACAAGGGGCACTAAAGGGAGTACGAGGGTGGCAATGGATGAAGGAGTAAGGAGAGGGGTACAAGGGGCACTAAAGGGAGTACGAGGGTGGCAATGGATGAAGGAGTAAGGAGAGGGGTACAAGGGGCACTAAAGGGAGTACGAGGGTGGCAATGGATGAAGGAGTAAGGAGAGGGGTACAAGGGGCACTAAAGGGAGTACGAGGGTGGCAATGGATGAAGGAGTAAGGAGAGGGGTACAAGGGGCACTAAAGGGAGTACGAGGGTGGCAATGGATGAAGGAGTAAGGAGAGGGGTACAAGGGGCACTAAAGGGAGTATGAGGGTGGCAATGGATGAAGGAGTAAGGAGAGGGGTACAAGGGGCACTAAAGGGAGTATGAGGGTGGCAATGGATGAAGGAGTAAGGAGAGGGGTACAAGGGGCACTAAAGGGAGTATGAGGGTGGCAATGGATGAAGGAGTAAGGAGAGGGGTACAAGGGGCACTAAAGGGAGTACGAGGGTGGCAATGGATGAAGGAGTAAGGAGAGGGGTACAAGGGGCACTAAAGGGAGTATGAGGGTGGCAATGGATGGAGTAAGGAGAGGGGTACAAGGGGCACTAAAGGGAGTATGAGGGTGGCAATGGATGAAGGAGTAAGGAGAGGGGTACAAGGGGCACTAAAGGGAGTATGAGGGTGGCAATGGATGAAGGAGTAAGGAGAGGGGTACAAGGGGCACTAAAGGGAGTATGAGGATTGCATGGGGTGGGGGGTTCTGACCCTCCCTTCTCAGGATGGTCTGTAGACATTTTGCTGATTCCCCCGAAGCAGTGAAGGTTTTATTTTTGTATTTATTTTTAGGGTCATGTCGGGACGACGTCTCGGTGGTGGCCAAGGCTGTCTGGCTGGTGATGCAGAGAAGAGACTTCAGGAACTTCGATCGGATTGTAGAATTCTTGGAGCTGACACATGACCAGGCACCCGGTCTGATCTGCTATAGACACCGTGCCCGGCTCAGCGCAGGACTCAGAGGCAAGGTGAGTGAGGGATATACTCAAAACGCAGTTTTTTTTTGTTTTTGTTTTTTTAAGCCAAGCAATAATTTAAAGGGCTAGGTCACGTGTTCATGATAACAGAAGCCTGCTGGAAAACTACCACTGCTTTTACAGGGCTCCGTCCCATCCTACTACTATTGTAGGGCAGCTGTTAGGATGAGCACCCCCCTAGAGGGACACACATGCACAGTGCAACCCTTCCTCCGTCAGATCAGATGAGCTCAGAGAGGGGTGTAGTGCACACTAGGGGGAGCAGAAGGCTCTGTATGAGGGGGAAGGAGGGTAAAGGGTAAGGAGGGAGTGGCATGGGGGCAGAAGGCTCTGTATGAAAGTGTTATGGGGTGGAGGTTAAGGAGAGGGATGCAGGAGACAGGAGCCTCTTTATGAGGGTGGTATAAGGTGGAGGGTAAGGCGAGGGGTGTAGGGCACACTAGGGGAAGCAGAAGGCTCTGTATGAGGGGGGTAAAGGGTAAGGAGGGAGTTGCAGGGGGCAGAAGGCTCTGTATTAAAAGTGTTATGGGGTGGAGGTTAAGGAGAGGGATGCAGAGGACAGGAGCCCCTTTATGAGGGTGGTATAAGGTAGAGGGCAAGGCGAGGGGTGGAGGGCACACTAGGGGGAGTAGAAGGCTCTGTATGAGGGGGGCAGGGGGTAAAGGGTAAGGAGGGAGTTGCAGGGGGCAGAAGGCTCTGTATGAAAGTGTCATGGGGTACTGGAGGGTAAGGAGAGGGATTCAGGGGACATCAGGAGGGGACAGGAGCCTCTTTATGAGGGTGGTATAGGGTGGAGGGCGAGGAGATGGGTGTAGGGCACACTATGGGGAGCAGAAGGCTCTGTGTGGGGGAGGGGGGCAGGGGGTAAAATGTAAGGAGGGAGTAGCAGAAGGCTCTGTATGAAAGTGTCATGGGGTACTGGAGGGTAAGGAGAGGGATTCAGGGGACAGGAGCCTCTGTATGAGTGTGGCAGGGGGTTAGAGCTGCATGATCATTAACAAAAAATTGCGATCTTGATTCATCCCCCCCCCACGATCCTAATCAGCCATTTCCTTGATTCTATGTAAACAGTGCAGAGCCGAGCTGTCCAAAAAAAAAAAGCTTACAAATGTTTATCAACATTCCTCTGCGCTGAGAGATAGCGAAGAGATGCAAAGTATCTTTTAGAGATCAAAGGAATGAACTTCGGTCTGTAAATGAGGTCAGTTTAACCACCTAAAGACTAAACCTTTTTTGACACTTGTTGCTTACAAGTTAAAAATCAGTATTTTTTGTTAAAAAATTACTTGGAACCCCCAAACATTTATATATATTTTTTTTTAGCAGAGACCCTAGAAAATAGAATGGTGGTCTTCGCAATATTTTACGTCACGCTGTATTTGCGCAGCGGTCTTTCAAACGCAATTTTTGGGGAAAAAATACACTTCAATTAATTAAAAAAATAAACAGTAAAATTAGTCCAATTTTTTTGTATAATGTGAAAGATGATGTTACGCTGCGAGAATCGTGACCTTTATTCTAAGCAAAAGAAATTGTGATTCTCATTTTATCCACAATCGTGCAGCTCTACAGGGGGTAAAGGATAAGGAGAGGGGTGCACCAGGGGGCAAGAGCCTTGGTATGAGGGTGCTATGGGGCGAAGAGGTAAGGAAAGGGGTGCAGGGGGCACTAGGGAGAGCAGAGGGCTCTGTATGGGGTTGGCAGGGGGTGGACATCAAGGGAGTTAGGAGCGTCTGTATGAGGGTGTTATGGAGTGAAGGGGTAAGGATAGGGGTGCAGGGGGGGGGCTCTAATTGGCGCAAAAAGCTCTGTATGAGGGTGGCAGGGGGTGGACAGTGAGAGGGGTACAGGGGACACTAGGGGGCAGGAGCCTTTGTATGAGGGTGCTATGGGGTGAAGAGGTAAGGAAAGGGTTGCAGGGGGCATTAGGGAGAGCAGAAGGCTCTGTATGAGGTTGGCAGGGGGTGGACAGTAAGGAGAGGGGTGCAGGGGACACTAGGGGGCAGGAGCGTCTGTATGAGGGTTTTATGGAGTGAAGGGGTAAGGACAGAGGGGCAAATTGGAGCAAAAGGCTCTGTATGAGGGTGGCAGGGGGTGAAGGGTAAGGAGAAGGGTGCAAGGGACACTGGAGGGGAGCAGAAGGCTTTGTATGAGCGTGGTATGGGGTGGACAGTATGGAGACGGGTGCAGGGGATATAAGGGGTCAGGAGCCTCTGTAAGAGGGTGTTCTGGGGTGAAGGGTAAGGAGGGGGGTGCAGGGGGCACTAGTGGGAGCAGAAGGCTCTGTATGAGGGTGGCAGGGGGTGAAGGGTGCAAGTGACACTGAAGGGGGGCAGAAGGCTTTCTAAGAGGGTGGTAAGGGGTGGACAGTAAGGAGAGGGGTGCAAGGGACACAAGGGGTCAGGAGCCTCTGTGAGAGGGTGTTCTGGGGTGAAGGGTAAGAAGGGGGTGCAGGGGGCACTAGTGGGAGCAGAAGGCTCTGTATGAGGGTGGCAGGGGGTGAAGGGTGCAAGGGACACTGAAGGGGGGCAGAAGGCTTTGTAAGAGGGTGGTATGGGATGGACAGTAAGGAGATGGGTGCAAGGGACACAAGGGGTCAGGAGCCTCTGTGAGAGGGTGTTCTGGGGTGAAGGGTAAGAAGGGGGGTGCAGGGGGCACTAGTGGGAGCAGAAGGCTCTGTATGAGGGTGGCAGGGGGTGAAGGGTGCAAGGGACACTGAAGGGGGGCAGAAGGCTTTGTAAGAGGATGGTATGGGATGGACAGTAAGGAGATGGGTGCAAGGGACACAAGGGGTCAGGAGCCTCTGTGAGAGGGTGTTCTGGGGTGAAGGGTAAGAAGGGGGGTGCAGGGGGCACTAGTGGGAGCAGAAGGCTCTGTATGAGGGTGGCAGGGGGTGGAGGGTAAGAAGGGGGGGATGCAGGCCAATGGGTAGACCTGGAGTGTGTCATCGGGGGATGGCTGCTTGAATGAGACAGCCAGCTCCTGATGTCATATAAGATGGCGGTGCGGTGCCCTGCATGTGGCAGTGGTGCAGCAGATCACAGCAGGACAAAAGCAAGTATGTGAATTGAGGACAAACCAGCATAACAAGTCTGGGAGTTAGGAAAAAAAAATGCAGGGGGTGAAGTTCCAATGTAAATCTCTTTGGGGGCTCTCAGTAAAAAGCGGCAGACATAGGATTGTGTTCTGCTGGTAACACCTCTCTGCTTCCTACAGATCGTTCTCAATATGATTGAAGATAGGAAGCCGCTGCTGGACATCCTGGAAGCATTGAACGTTCACTTCCCTCCCGTCTGTCCAGATGACTCCACTGCAGTAAGAGCTCATGTACTCGTATTGTCTTCCTCCACATGGAACATGCATATACACAACTGTATGACTTCTCCTGTCCTCTAATATGTGGAGAGAGCGCTTGGGCAAGAGGGTGTTTTAAAATGCAGTGTTTCTCCCCCTCCATCATGACAGGACCCCCCCCCCCCCCCCCCCCCCATAACTTCGGAGAATCCCACCCAGCCCCCCCCCCCCCCCCCCCATCACGTTGGAGGATTCCCCCTCCCCTCACGTCCTCATGTTGGCGGTGTCCGCCCAGACACCCCGACCCCCCCATTATGTTGGAGATCCCCCCCCCCCCCCCCATCACTTCTGAGTTTTCCCCACCTTCACATCAGAGGTCTCCCCATTACATCAGAAGTCTGCCCGGCACCATGGAAAATCATGACGCTGAACCAAGGCATACTGAGTCCCATGCTTGCGGAGTCTTGGGGGGGGGGGGGGGGGGGCAGACAGCATTCCCATACTAGGTACATGATCCAGCACAGGAGAGCCGCTCTGCCGCCGTATAACTAAGTTATGTGGTTGGCAAGTGGATATACAGTACCTTCTACCTATTTATTTACTAATGTTAGCAGCATAAGGATTAAAAATAATGTTGATTGAGAGAGTGAAGTTCCGCTCTAATTACATTACACTACTACTATAGCATCACACTACTACTATGACATCACGCTACTACTATGACATTACACTACACTACTACTATGGTATTACAATACTACTGTGACCTTACACTATACTACTACTATGGTATTACAATACTACTATGGCATTGCACTACACTACTACTATGGTATTACAAAACTACTCTGGCAGTACAATACTACTGTTAGAAAGTAACAAGGGGAACTCTGGACAGCCGCACACCAGACGAAGATGAAAAATCAAATGGATTTATTTAAAAATAGGAATCGCATCAAAGTCCAAAAACACAGCAAAACAGGGAAGGGGGGGGGCACACAGCTGACGCGTTTCACGCTAAATACAGCGCTTACTCATAGCTAGCTATAAGTAAGCGCTGTATTTAGCGTGAAACGCGTCAGTTGTGTGCCCCCCCCTTCCCTGTTTTGCTGTGTTTTTGGACTTTGATGTGATTCCTGTTTTTAAATAAATCCATTTGATTTTTCATCTTCGTCTGGTGTGCGGCTGTCCAGAGTTCCCCTTGTTACTTTCTAACTACCTTGTTATTAGCCTGCACCTGGAGCTCCACACTAGGAGTGGAAGCATTCGCCTTGAAGGATCCCTCTGGAGCGGTGGTCATCTTTCTCCCTAGTACAATACTACTGTGGCATTACACTACGCTACTACTATGACATTACAATCTTTCTATGGCATTACTACTATGACATCACATGTTTAGGTAGGGCTCTCTGGCAAATTATTTACCCCCTCCCCAACCAGAATTAAAAATTCAGTGCAAATTACCCATACACAACGCACATAATACAAAGCCACGTGGTATAAAGCAAAGGGGCAGAGAACCTGACATTCTCTGCAGGTGAATCTTTCAGGTCTGTATGTTTTAAATGATTGATTCTCCACCAGAGAATATCAGTAAAAATCACATCCACTGCTTGATAAATAGATGTTTATAGTTGTTGGATTCACCAGCAGGGGGCGCCCCTGTTATTGAATACGACCCTGTGTAAGTTGCTTGTTTCTGAGAGACATACATTACACTGCGGGGGTGAAGCTGCCATTCTTTGGCAGTGCAATGCGTGTCAGGCTCCTTCTCCACCAGCGTGACTTGTCATGCAACTTTGGGCACATAAAGTCGTATGACAAGTCGGAGCCCTTTGATTTTATTGGCACCCGTTCACATCCGTGCGACTTGAAACCACTCGAGCTCTGGAAGATTTACCCCCCCCCCCCCCCCCCCCCCCCGAGGCCTCCAGGTTGGGTGCGTCGCGTTCACTCTCTGTTTTTACATTGCAGCCCCCCCGTGATGCAGCCAAAGTCGAGCAAAGTAAGACGCACTTCCGAAAGTTGGTCCTCCGGATGATCCGCGATGAGAAGTTTCGGCAAAATTACTTGGCGGTATGATTGAGGACGTCAATGCTTCCGCTTTGCAGATAACGACATAGAATACTGGATGCTGATTGGTTCTTTTGACTTTTAATTTATCTCTTGTCTCGGTGCGGCTCCAGTCCGGGAATTCTACTCTTTTATCTCACAAAGCTTTATTTTATCACCACCTCAAACAGCTCATTTTCCTGGACTCCTCAATAGACATTTTATTGAGGTTCATCGTTTATTACCAACCTGGCTAGCGAGGGAAGGGGGCCGGATCATTCTCTGCTGCGGTTTCACTTTCACTTATAGGTGTCTTCTATTTATTCCCTAAATTCCCTCTGCTAAAATATATATTTAACCTCTTCCCGCCCGGTCAATAGCAGATTGACGCCCGGGAAGTGGTTGCGATATCCTGACTGGGCGTCATATGACGTCCTTCAGGATAACATGCCGCTGCGCGCCCGTGGGGGCGCACATCGCGGCGATCGGTAGAGCGGTGTGTCAGTCTGATACACCGCTACACTGATCTCGGTAAAGAGCCTCCGGCAGAGGCTCTTTACCACGTGATCAGCCGTGTCCAATCACGGCTGATCACGATGTCATCAGGAAAAGCCGGTGATCGGCTTTTCCTCACTCACGTTTTGACAGGCGCGAGTAGAGGAGAGCTGTTTGGCGGCTCTCCTGACAGGGGGGGTCTGTGCTGATTGTTTATCAGCGCAGCCCCCCCTCAGATGCCCACACTGGACCACCAGGGACTCCACTAGGACCACCAGGAAAGTTGGAAACATGTGCATGGCCAGGTATGTAACCCCTGGCCATCCACATGTGCAAATGATGCCCAATCTGTGCCAGTCAGTGCCCACAAATGGGCACGACTGGCACCTTAATGTACCAATAAAAACAGTGATGCCCAGCAATGCCACCCATCAGTGTCCAGCAGTGCCCACCTATCAGTGCCCATCTATGCCACCTATCCGTGCCACACAAGTATCCATCAGTGCAGCTTATGAGTGCCCATCAGTGCTGGTTATGAGTGCCCATCAGTGCTACATACCAGTGCCCATCATCAGTGAACGTCAGTGCCACCTCATCAGTACCACCTCATTGGTGCCCGTCAGTGCAGCCATATCAGTGCCCGTCATCAGTGAACATCAGTACCACCTCATTGGTGCCACCTCATCGGTGCCCATCAGTGCAGCCATATCAGTACCCGTCATTGAAGAAGAAAACGTACCTAATTACAATTATTTTTAACAGAAACAAAGAAAAACTTGTTTTTTTTTTTCAAAATTTTCGGTCTTTTTTTTTATTTGTTGTGCAAAAAATAAAAATCACAGAGGTGATCAAATACCACCAAAAGAAATCTCTATTTGTGGGAACAAAATGATAAAAATTCTGTTTGGGTACAGTGTTGTACGACAGCGCAATTGTCATTCAAAGTGCGACAGCGCTGAAAGCTGAAAATTGGTCTGGGCAGGAAGGTGTCTAAGTGCCCCCCCCCCGGTATTTAAGTGGTTAATGTTTGGGGGATCTGAGTAATTTTTCTAGCAAACAAATGATGATTTTTCCATGTAGGAGAGGAGTGCTGGAATTGGCGCGGTTTGGAAGCAGCTAAAGAGATCAGTCCATGAGGTGCACTGTACCTTGTTGGACTCGATACGGCTGAATTCCTGGAGGGTTCAGCTTTAATGACTACAAAGCTTGTCCAATCGGAGAACGCCTTTTATATTCACAAGGTATTCTATGAATGGGGGCGCTGCGGAGTGACCTGCTGTGGTCCATGTGCCAAGCAAAAAGCCACCTGCACAGGACCTTGCAAGACCCCGACTATCCCGTAGTAGCGCCAGCTACTACAGCGATTTCCAGCAGCCCCTCGGGTATAAGATATGTATACCTTACATTGTGCCAATGTGGGTGGTAGTGCCTTTTTGGAGAAATAATCAATTTTCAATTGAAAATCCTCATTTCCTGGCTGTCTGGAGGGTCTGTAAACGTATTCTGGGTCACCGGCTTAGAAAATGTTTATTTTTGTTCCTTTTTCCTCCCCACAGACGACACTGGAGGCAGAATACGGGGAGAAGTTCCTGGAGGCTCTGGACAAGCTGCTTTGGGAATTCCTCTATCGGCTTCAGACGGTTCTAGAGCAAGAGGTATGAAATGGCTCCGGAATACAAATAATAATCACATGTAAATTGAGTGATTTTTTTTCGGCAGATCTAAAATCCAACATTAAAGGCCAACTCCGGCCAAAATATTAACCAGGTCCCACCCCATCTAATCCACCCTGCAGGTTCCCCTTCTTCTTTTTTTAACCTTGTGAAGCAAAGTGTACTATCCTAACGAAGTGTTTTGATTGCACTGCTTGGTGGGAACACTCAGGACCTCTGTTTATATCCGGATGGGTTTGAAGAATATCTGGGGTTGGAGGCTGTGCCTCCCCGCAGCTTTCCTCCATTTGGGGCGCTGTTTGGCACCTACTCTTGTTTTTGCTCCCCGTCCCCCCCTGTGTACCCCGGATAATGGTGCCTTTTTGGGTTCCTTGTGGTCCCTATGGATTCATCATTCTGGTGTCTCTCATTGAACACCCTCCTCCCTGAAGTAGCGCTCTGTGAAGCGCGTTGGGATGTTGCAACTCCCCCATGGCCTTTTTTTTTTTTTTTACACTACTGTATAGTCAACATACACTCACTGGCCACTGTATTAGGTACACCATGCTAGTAGCGGGTTGGACCCCCGTTTATTAGTTACACCTTGCTAGTAGCGGGTTGGACCCCCTTTATTGGTTACACCTTGCTAGTAGCGAGTTGGACCCCCTTTATTAGTTACACCTTGCTAGTAGCGGGTTGGACCCCCTTTATTAGTTAGAGCTTGCTAGTAGCGGGTTGGACCCCCTTTATTAGTTACACCTTGCTAGTAGCGGGTTGGACCCCCTTTATTAGTTAGAGCTTGCTAGTAGCGGGTTGGACCCCCTTTATTAGTTACACCTTGCTAGTAGCGGGTTGGACCCCCTTTATTAGTTAGAGCTTGCTAGTAGTGGGTTGGACCCCCTTTATTAGTTACACCTTGCTAGTAGCGGGTTGGACCCCCTTTATTAGTTACACCTTGCTAGTAGCGGGTTGGACCCCCTTTATTAGTTACACCTTGCTAGTAGCGGGTTGGACCCCCTTTATTAGTTACACCTTGCTAGTAGCGGGTTGGACCCCCTTTATTAGTTAGAGCTTGCTAGTGGGTTGGACCCCCTTTATTAGTTACACCTTGCTAGTAGCGAGTTGGACCCCCTTTATTAGTTACAGCTTGCTAGTAGCGGGTTGGACCCCCTTTATTAGTTACAGCTTGCTAGTAGCGGGTTGGACCCCCTTTATTAGTTACACCTTGCTAGTAGCGGGTTGGACCCCCTTTATTAGTTACACCTTGCTAGTAGCGGGTTGGACCCCCTTTATTAGTTACACCTTGCTAGTAGCGGGTTGGACCCCCTTTATTAGTTAGAGCTTGCTAGTGGGTTGGACCCCCTTTATTAGTTACACCTTGCTAGTAGCGAGTTGGACCCCCTTTATTAGTTACAGCTTGCTAGTAGCGGGTTGGACCCCCTTTATTAGTTACAGCTTGCTAGTAGCGGGTTGGACCCCCTTTATTGGTTACACCTTGCTAGTAGCGAGTTGGACCCCCTTTATTAGTTACACCTTGCTAGTAGCGGGTTGGACCCCCTTTATTAGTTACACCTTGCTAGTAGCGGGTTGGACCCCCTTTATTAGTTAGAGCTTGCTAGTAGCGGGTTGGACCCCCTTTATTAGTTACACCTTGCTAGTAGCGGGTTGGACCCCCTTTATTAGTTACAGCTTGCTAGTAGCGGGTTGGACCCCCTTTATTAGTTACAGCTTGCTAGTAGCGGGTTGGACCCCCTTTATTAGTTACAGCTTGCTAGTAGTGGGTTGGACCCCCTTTATTAGTTACACCTTGCTAGTAGCGGGTTGGACCCCCTTTATTAGTTACAGCTTGCTAGTAGCGGGTTGGACCCCCTTTATTAGTTACAGCTTGCTAGTAGCGGGTTGGACCCCCTTTATTAGGTCCACCTTGCTAGTAGCGGGAGGGAGGGGCCAGGATCACAGAAGAGGGACCCCAGAAGAGGAGGATCGGGGCTGCTCTGTGCAAATCCAACTGTTAAAGTTGATCCGGGGTAAATTCGATTGCCTCTTGGGGGATCAGGAAGGGATTTTTTTCCCCTGCTGTAGCAGATTGGAGCATGCTCTGCTGGGGTTTTTTTTTTTTTGCCTTCCTCTGGATCAACTGTGGGTATAGAATTGGGTATATTGGATTGTACAATATTTTTTATTTTTATTTATTATTTCTTTTTTTTTTTTTTTTTTTTTTTATGGTTGAACTGGATGGACTTTTTTTTTTCTGTCTTTTTTTCGGCCTAGCTAACTATGTAACTATGTTTGTTATTTTAAAAAAAAAACAAGACTTTAACCACTTGCTAAGGCTGGCTTCACACTGGGGCGGTGCGGGGCGGCGACGGTAAAGCAGCGCTATATTTAGCGCTGCTTTACCATCGTTTTTCCCGCGGTATGCGGCCGCTAGCGGGGTGGTTTTAACCCCCGCTAGCGGCCGCAAAAGGGTTAAAAACCTCCGCAAAGCGCCGCTGCAGCGGCGGTTTGCGGGCGGTATCCCCGCGGTTTCCCATTGATTTCAATGGGAAGGAGCGGTATAGGAGCGGTAAATACACCGCTCCTTCACCGCTCCAAAGATGCTGCTAGCAGGACTTTTGTTGCGGTCCTGCTAGCGCACCGCTCCAGTGTGAAAGCCCGCCGGCTTTCACACTGGAGTGAATGGGGCCGGTTTTTTCAGGCGGTACACAGGCGCTATTTTTAGCGCCGTACCGCCTGAAAACCGCCCAGTGTGAAAGGGGCCTTACTGGGCACTTAAACACCCTTCCTGCCCAGACCAATTTTCAGCTTTCGGTGCTCTCACACTTTGAATGACAATTACTCAGTCATGCAACACTGAACCCAAATGAATTTTTTGTCCTTTTTTCCCACAAATAGAGCTTTCTTCTGGTGGTATTTGATCACCTCTGGGTTTTTTATTTTTTGCGCTATAAATGAAAAAAGACCGAAAATTTTGAAAAAAAAAGCATTTTTCTTTGTTTCTGTGATAAAATTTAGCAAATTATTAATTTTTCTTCATAAATTTTGGCCACAATTTATACTGCTACATATCTTTGGTAAAAATAACCCAAATTAGTGGATATTATTTGGTCTTTGTGAAAGTTAGAGAGTCTACAAACTGTGGTGCGAATTATACAAAATTGATCACACCTGATGTACTGGCGGCCGATCTCATTTCTTGTGACCAGAACAAGCCAGGAAAGTACAAATACCCCCCAAATGACCCCTCTTTTGAAAGTAGACATTCCAAGGTATTTAGTAAGAGGCATGGTGAGCTTTTTGATGTTGTCATTTTTTTCCCACAATTCTTTGTAAAATGAATTATTATTTTTTTTCCACAAAATTGTCATTGTAATAGGTTATTTCTCTCACATGGCATGTGTATACCACAAATGACACCCCAAAATAAATTCTGCTACTCCTCCTGAGTATTACGATACCACATGTGTGGGACTTTTCCACAGCCTGGCCACATAGAGAGGCCCAACATGCAGGGAGCGCCATCACGTGTTCTAGGAGCATAAATTACACATCTAACTTCTTGACTACCTATTACACTTTTATAGGCCCTGGAGCACCAGGACAATGACACGTGACACTAACGTGGCACTGATGACAGGTGGCACTGATACGTGGCACTGATGACAGGTGGCACTGATGACACGCGACACTGATGTGGCACTGATGACACGCGACACTGATGACAGATGGCACTAATACGGGGCACTGATGACACGTGACACTGACAGATGGCACTAATATGTGGCACTGATATCATGTGGCACTAATACGTGGCACTGATGAGAGATGGCACTAATATGTGGCACTGGTGACAGATGGCACTTATATGTGGCACTGATATCATGTGGCACTAATACGTGGCACTGATGAGAGATGGCACTAATATGTGACACTGATGACAGATGGCACTGATACATGGCATTGATGACACGTTACACTGATGACAGATGGCACTGATACGTGGCACTGATGACAGATGGCACTGATGACACGTGGCACTTATACATGGCACTGGGGACAGGTGGCAGGGGGGACAGGTAGCAGGGGGGACAGGTGGCAGGGGGGACAGGTGGCAGGGGGGACAGATGGCAGCGGGCAGGGGGGACAGATGAAGACAGATGGCAGGGGGGACAGATGAAGACAGATGGCAGCGGACAGGGGGGACAGATGATGGCAGCGGACAGGGGGGACAGATGAAGACAGATGGCAGCGGGCAGGGGGGACAGATGAAGACAGATGGCAGCGGGCAGGGGGGGACAGATGAAGACAGATGGCAGCGGGCAGGGGGGGGGACAGATTAAGACAGATGGCAGCGGGCAGGAGGGGGGGACAGATGAAGACAGATGGCAGCGGGCAGGGGGGGGGGACAGATGAGGAGCGCGCATTAGGGAAGTAAACAGGAGGACGTCCAGGGACCGTCCACGCTGCAGCCGTCTTTCGGCTATAGCGCGGGCGCCTAGTGGTTAAACAATCACTTTGAAGCTGAACTGAAGCGGAAATGGAAAGTGAACACTGAAAAGGTGGTGTTTCATATTTCTGCTTTAAATGATTTGTATGACTGTTTTGTCTTTGTTTTTTTTTTGTTTTGGTTATCTTTTTTATTTATTTATTTTTTTATTTATTTGTTTTTTTAAATCTTTTTCCTTTTATTTTATTTATTTTATTATTATTATTTTTTTCCTAAGGTCCCTAGAATCGGAGAGCAGCCTCGCCTGCACAGAGAAGACAGCATTGGCACCCCGGTACTTCCCATCTCACAGAGTAAGTTACAAAGCACCTTCTGAAGATGGGACCCGGTCCACTAATGTCCGGGTTATAATATGTTCTCCGCCGGGAGCCCCCGAGTGTTCCGGGAGCCCCGAGTGTTCCGGGAGCCCCGAGTGTTCCGGGAGCCCCGAGTGTTCCGTCACCTCCGAGGAGCCGATTTCTGTTCACTTACTTTGTGAGTTCATTGTTCTTTGGAAGAACTGTCTATTGGTTCGGTGCAGCGGCTGCACATCGCTGTGTGTTCTGTTCTGTGAGATGATGTGCGGCTCTCCCTCTAATAAAGTGTCACTTGTTTTCTAAAACATTGTGATTTTTATTTTTATTTTTTCCAAAGAAATGCTATTTAACCACTTGCCTACCGGGCACTTTTACCCCCTTCTTGCCCAAACCAGATTTTAGCTTTCAGCGCTGTCACACAATGCTGTACCCATATGACATTTTTATCATATTTTTTTCCCCACAAATGGAGCTTTCTTTTGGTGGTATTTGATCACCTCTGCATTTTTTATTTATTTTTTTATTTTTTTGTTAAAATGAAAAAAGGCCGACAATTTTGAAAAAACAAAATGGTTTTATATTTTGTTATAAAATTTTGCAAACAGCTAATTTTTCTCCTTTATTGATGGGCGCTGATGAGGCTGCCGATAGGTGGCACCACTGGTGGGCACTGATAGGGGGCAGTGATGGGCGTCAGTGATGTGCACTGATAGGTGGCATTCATGGGCGGCACTAGTGGGCATTGATGGGCGCTGATGAGGCTGCACTGATGGGCACTGATAGGCTGCACTGAAAGGTAGCACTGAAGGGCACTAATAGCTGGCACTCATAGGTGGCAGTGATGGGCACTGATGGGTGGCAGTGATGGGCACTGATAGGCAGAACTGATAGGTGGCACCACTTGTGGGCACTGATAGCTGGCACTGGGCGGCAGTGATGGGCACTGATAGGCTGCACTGAGAGGTAGCACTGAAGGGCACTAATAGCTGGCACTCATAGGTGGCAGTGATGGGCACTGATGGGTGGCAGTGATGGGCACTGATGGGCAGAACTTATAGGTGGCACCACTTGTGGGCACTGATAGCTGGCACTGGGCGGCAGTGATGGGCACTGATGGGCGGCAGTGATGGGCACTGATGGGCGGCAGTGATGGGCACTGATGGGCGGCAGTGATGGGCACTGATGGGCGGCAGTGATGGGCACTGATAGGTGACATTGATAGGTTGCACTGAAGGGCACTAATGGCTGGCACTCATAGGTGGCAGTGATTGGCACTGATAGGTGGCACCACTGGTGGGCACTGAAGGGCACTGATAGCTGGCACTGATGGGCGGCACTGGTGGGCAGTGATGGGCGGCACTGGTGGGCATTGGCAGGCGGCACTGGTGGGCACAGAGGAGGTGGCTGCGCCTCTTCCTATTCGGGACCGATGTGCCCTTTCTTTCTCCTCACGCCGTCAGTGTGAGGAGAAAAAAAAAAGATTACCGATCTTCTGTTTACATCACGTGATCGGCTGTCATTGGCTGATGGTACGTGTTAAGGGGCCGGGACTCCAATCTGTGATCAGCCGAGTCTCACTGACTCAGTGATCACTGAGCACACCACGCTGGGGGCACGCGGGGAGCATGCAAATGGGAGGACATCCTGTGACGGCCTCCTGGCAATATAGGTCGGCGCTATAGCCATCATTCAGCCATAATGCGGACAGGAACAGGTTAAAAGAAAAAAATTGATCTTGTACTTTTCCCACAATCTTCCTACTACATTGTGTCAGTACAGAGGTACACTATATTAACCCTTTTGTCATTTTATTCTATTTTTTTGGTAAAATATAAAAGGTGTGGGTGCATCAAGTAAGTAGATACCCAACATGTCAATCTTTACATTTCAATTCAGCAATTTAGTAAAAAAAGAAAAGTGAAGGCACACTATGAGTCAAGTCCAACGAGGTGCCTGACCTCTCCTGGACTTACCTCTATTATTTAGAACTGACAGGTTTATTGCTCTGTGGAAGAGGGATCTGAGAGGAGAAAGGCACCCCCACCCTTCTGCCCGTTCACAGAAGCCTTTGTATTTCGTGACTGTGTTCACAGAATACTAAGGTTTCTGTGACTGGACAGGAGGAGGGGAGGGGCGGGCGTAGCACCTGCTGTGACTTTACTGTGATTGAACCGCCAATGGAGCAATGGGGGGGGGGGGGGGCTGCAGTGACTTACTTACATGTGTTTGTGTGTGAACCTTATACACAGGCTTTTTTTTTGGCCCTTAAGGATAAGCAATGTGTGGATGCGAAATGGGAGCCTAGAGCTCCACCTGCAGGCTGCACATGGAAATACAAAATATCGGGACAGTTTTTGTTTAGCAAAAATTATATTCCTGTTTTTTAATTTTGTTTCAATCACGTTTGCTAAAGTAGATGTAAACCCGATGAAAGACCCATCACTTGTGTCTCTACCCTCAATAGATCGGTAACCTACATAGAAACAACTCGAATATTTGAATTGAATAAAACCACACATCCCGAAGACCCCTCCAAGTGTGTATATTCTGACGCAAAGCCTATATGCATGCCTCTCATCACCACAACTTTTCTCCTCCCTTTTCTCACATCTCAGTGCTGCTGATCTCATGTGGCCTCTTTTCAGCCAGTTCCTTTTCACCTGCACTCCAGCGTCGGCTGCATGTGAACCCCAGTCTCCATAGGAAGCAGGGTGACGCCGTATGAACAAAATTGGAAGAGGGAGTTGTCACACAATATCAAGAGGTGCCCTAACCAGCACCTTGATGGCAGGATCACCAGTTATTATTTTAACCAGTTCCTGCCTGTAGTGCAATGATAGCCAGGTGGGACATTCACCAATCCCAGGTGGCCGTCATATGACGTCCTCCCGGAACGTGACTCTCGTACGCCCCACAGGCCACAGTGCGGCACAATCTGTCATCTGCTGTGTCCCCCGGACACACGGGATGAGTTATCAGTGTTACGGCCTGCTAACGGTACCATGTGATCGCTGTGTCCAATCACAGCAGATCACATGACCATTGTACACAATGGCTTCTTTTTCTTGCCATCCATTGTGTACTGTTGGGTTGATCGATGATTGCTCACAGTGATCACATGGTACAGACAGGGCCAATCACAGCCCATCTGTACCATGTGATTAGCTGTGACCAATAACAGCTAACCACAATAGTAAACACAGAATGAGTTGATTTTTGTGAAATTCACTGATATAACCATAATGTGTGTGTGTGTGTGTGTGTGTGTGTGTGTGTGTGTGTGTGTGTGTGTGTGTGTGTGTGTAAAAAAATAATTCTGATCAGTTCCCCCATCTGATCAGTAGTACAGTGTTACTATGGTAACATTGGTATTGCTGTGGTCACAGAAAAAAAAATTGTTTAACCGCTTCCCGACCGCCGCATATAAATATACGTCGGCAAAATAGCACGGCTAGGCAAAAGCACGTATATATACGTACCCGGTCAGGAGCTCCGTGACCACAGCCGCGGGACCAGCGGACCCCGATCGCCGCTGGTGTCCCGCGATCGGGTCACAGAGCTGAAGAACGGGGAGAGGTCAGTGTAAACAAACCTCTCCCCGCGCTTTCTACACTGCCTGTCATTGATCGGCTGTTCACTGTCATCGGGAAAGCCGATCAGAGATGTCAGACGTCAGCCACGCCCCCTAATGTAAAAAAAAACACAACACCTCACAGACCTAACCCCTCCCCTCCCCCTAGTGGTTAACTCCTTCACTGCCAGTGTCATTTACATAGGAATCAGTGCATTTAAATAGCACTGATTTCTGTATAAATGACAATGGTCCAAAAAATGTCCGATGTGTCCGCCATAATGTCGCAGTCACAATAAAAATCGCTGAACGCCGCCATTACTAGTAAAAAAAAAAATATTAATAAAAATGCTATAAAACTATCCCCTATTTTGTAAACGCTATAACTTTTGCGCAAACCAATCAATAATCGCTAATTGCAATTTTTTTTTTTTTTTAACAAAAATATGTAGAAGAATACGTATCGGCCTAAACTGAGGAAAAAAATAGTTTTTTTATATATTTTTTTGGGGGATATTTATTATAGCAAAAAGCAAAAAATATTGCATTTTTTTCAAAATTGTTCGCTCTATTTTTGTTTATAGCGCAAAAAATAAAAACCGCGGGGGCGATCAAATACCACCAAAAGAAAGCTCTATTTGTGGGAAAAAAAGGACGCCAATTTTTGTTTGGGAGCCACGTCGCGCGACCGCGCAATTGTCAGTTAAAGCGACGCAGTGCCGAATCGCAAAAAGGGGCCTGGTCCTTTGGCTGCCAATTGGTCCGGGGCTGAAGTGGTTAAATACCACCAAAAGCTCTGTCTGTGTGAAAAAAATGATGAAAATGTCATATGGGCACAGGGTTGCATGACCGCGCAATTGTCATTCAAAGTGTGACAGCGCTGAAAGCTGAAAAATGTAATCCTGGACAGGAAGGGGGTGAAAGTGCCCGGTATTGACGGGGTTAATAAAAGCTGCAGATTTAAAAATCTTTAATAAAAAAAAAATATTTTTAAATAACATCATGACGAAATTTGTGCGGCTGGGTTTACATCTAGTTTATCTCTTATTTTCTGCTCAGGTAATTCAGATAGGAGTGTGACGATGATGCAGCAGGACCGCAGTTATCTCTTTCGCACCGATTCGTCAGCAGAGGAGCCCCACAATGGCTTACCGGCCTGGGGCAAGACGCATTGTCCGGAACCGGATTCTGCCAGCCAGGGAGACGGCTACGACTCTGACCAAACCATAATTGAGGGTTTAGAGGAGACCAACCTCACCCGAATTCCATCAGACCCCACTTGTAGCAGAAGAGCTTCAAATCGCAGCATAGCCGTGGAGAAAGGCCGGGCGCAATTTTTTGACATTTTTGGCTTTGACTGCAGTGAAAGTTCTAAAGCGAATCGCGTTGAGCATCTTTCTCCTCCAAACCCCCTACAATCTCAGGAGGACGCAGGTCGCGATGTGTGTTTAGAATTAGACCGCGCACAACACGGTTGGGCCAAGACCCAGGCGTCATTAGCTAAGAGGAACAGCAGGGGAGGGACCCCGCCTAAAAGACACGCCCCACCCGCCCATGAGCAGCAGAACTCTGCGCCTGGTGTTTCCGGCGTACAGGACGAAACGCGTGGGCACTTGCCTCAAGGATTGACGTCTTGGAGGTTTCAGCCAGAAGTTCACCTGAGCCCGCTGCCGCTGGATCTGGTGAGGAAGTACGTTTACCGGCACCCTGAAAGTGATTCTACTCCCTCGTCTGTGTGTTCTGGGCTGACGCAGAACTCATCGGGTACATATAGTGTGCTGATGGACTCTTCTGTTACTCCTGATGATTACAGTAATGATCCGGACTATTCTCCAGGCTGTGATATTTGACACACGGGATACAAGTGAGGGGCGTTTTTTATTTCCTGGGGACAATTTTAACCAACCTAAAAGATTATTGCTATGCGCAGCTGGAAAAACTGTTTTTAACCTGTTGGAAGTGTTGCCTTATGCGTTTATGTGAAATTTCCATTAATAGCTGTGAAATACTGTAATTATGAATATGTCTCTTTTGGCTTATAGCTGGGATAGGGGAGCCAACCGCCTTCCTCCCAAGCTCAAGTTAATTGCAGACATTGCGGGGCCGATACTTGAAGACACTAACAATGGGGAGCCAATTCCATTGTTTGTCACCTATTCACTATAAACGACCCCATGCCGGTATAGGTAATGAAGTAAGACCATTCAAGTATATTTTGCATCACTGCGAGTTGCATGTAAGGGGGCTGGCTTAAACTAAGTAACCAATCAGAATTCATGCTAAGCCAGCCAATGAGACATCAGACTGGCTTTTGATACTCTCAGAGGAAAGGGGAGGCAACGCTCTCTTTTCGGGGAACCAGCAAGCAGAATGGAGCTAAGGTAACTTCTAGCCAGCAGGAGAAGCAATGCCCTGCTATTTGTAACTAAACATGCGTGTAGACCACGGTCTGAAGGAATATAATCTAAATTCCTTTATGTATATATTTTTATTCCAACCCAGCATTTTATGCCTTGATGTGCTAGAGATTTGTGTATTAGCTAGACTTTTAACTACCTGTAATAATTGCTATTATATTTAAAGCCTTTCCTCCTGGTCAATAGAACTCTCATTTAACCCATATCATATTTTGTGATTAATAAATCAGAAATAGAGATTTTAGAGGGTTAACAGAAGGCAACATGATTTAATATCATATTTCTGGAGTGTCTTTCTGGTTGATACAACCAAGCCTTTGCTTTCATGGGGGTGGTCTGAAATTTAACAGGTTGCACATCAAAGCTTTGTTGCATATCTAAAAGCAGAGATCGGGCCTCCATCAAGGCTGAACAACGCTTGGCTCGGAACTGTCTGTTGTTATAACGCTATGCAAGCAAACTTGAAAGGGACCATAGCAGACGAGATGATTGATTGAATGTCCTGCTACAGAAGAACAAAAGATCAAAGGCATTGAAGACTGACCAGGATACATAGACATGGACAATGCTGCCCCTAGAGGCCAATACAGCAGGATGGACAGTAATATAATATATTGAGGAGGACTGCCCCTCTATTTTTTTTTTTTTTTTTTAATCAGAGACCCTAGGGAGTAAAATGGCGGTCGTTGCAATATTTTAGGCCACACGGTATTTGCGCAGCAATTTTTCAAACTTGTTTTTTTTTTTTTTTGGAAATAAACACTTTCATGAATTAAAAAAACAAAACTGAATATTGACCACGATTTGTTTGCATAATGTGAAAGATGATGTTACGCCATGTAAATGGATACCCGACATGTCACACTTTTTAAAATTGCGCACACTCGTGGAATGGCACCAAACTTCGGTACTTAAAAAATCTCCATGGTCTATGCTTTAAAAATGTTTTACAGGTTACCAGTTTGATGACGCGTTTCGTCATCAAATGGACGTTTTCAATGGTGATCCCCATTGAAAACGTCCATTTGATGACGAAACGTATCTGGGAGGACGTGCAGTGACGTCACCGTGCTGTTCAGGAAGGAGGAAGGGCTCCATTTCATGTCTGGCCGGCGTTATTCGTTATGTGCTTGTTTTTTTATGACAATTTGTGAGTACAACCTTTTTATTTAACCACTTGCTTACTGGGCACTTAAACCCCCCTCCTTTCCAGACCAATTTTCAGCTTTCAGCACTGTTGCACTTTGAATGACAATTGCGCGGTCATACAACACTGTACCCAAATTACATTTTTATACTTTTTTCCCCCCAAAATAGAGCTTTCTTTTGGTGGTATTTGATCACCTCTGCGATTTTTTTTATTTATTTATTTTTTGTTAAAATTTAAAAAGACAGAATTAAAAAAAAAAAAGGTTTTTTTTTTTTTTAATTTTGTTATAAAAATAAAAAAATGGGTAATTTTTGTCCGTCATTGATGTACGCTGATGAGGCGACAGTGACAGGCACCGATAGGTGGCAGTGATGGGCACTGATGGGTTACACTGATAGGCAGCACTTTTAGGTGGCACTGATTGGCAGCACTTGTGGGCATGGACAGGTGGCAATTTTGGGCATGGACAGGTGGCACTTGTGGGCATTGCAAGTGGGACCAATGTCCCTTTAAGATAAGCCGGTGATCGGCTTTTTTTTTTCTCCACCACTGTCAGCTTGAGGAGAAAAAAAAAAAACGATCACCAAGCTTTTGTTTTTATCATGTGATCAGCTGTCATTGGCTGACAGCTGATCACATGGTAAGAGTCTCAGGTCGCAGGGACCGTGTACAGGGGAGGACGTCATATGACGCCCTCCCGGGAATTGACATCCGCGATGAGGCCGTCATTCAGCCGTGGGTTGCGCGCGCTTGCGACCCGGTCCTGAGCTCCGCGGCCGCGGGACCAGTGGACCCGATCGCTGCTGGTGTCCCGCGATCGGGTCACAGAGCTGAAGAACGGGGAGAGGTCTGTGTAAACAAACCTCTCCCCGTGCTTCCTAGTGACGCTGTCACTGATCGGCTGTTCCCTGTCATCGGGAAAGACGATCAGTGATGTCGAATGTCAAGCCACGCCCCCCTACAGTTAAAAAAAAAAAACACACGTCACACTTAACCCCTCCCTGCCCCCTAGTGGTTAACTCCTTCACTGCAGTGTCATTTACACAGGAATCAGTGCATTTAAATAGCACTGATTGCTGTATAAATGACAATGGTCCCAAAAATGTGTCAAAAATGTCCGATGTGTCCGCCATAATGTCGCAGTCACAATAAAAATCGCTGATCGCCGCCATTACTAGTAAAAAAATAAAAATTTATGAAAATGCTGTAAAACTATCCCCAATTTTGGTTTGCGCAAAAGTTATAGTGTTTACAATCAATAATCGCTAATTACGTTTTTTTTTTTACCAAATCTATGTAGAAGAATACGTATCGGCCTAAACTGAGGAAAAAAATATTTTTTTTATATATTTTTTGGGGGCATATTTATTATAGCAAAAAGTAAAAAATATTGCATTTTTTCAACATTGCTCTATTTTTGTTTATAGAGCAAAAAATAAAAACCGCAGGGGCGATCAAATACCACCAAAAGAAAGCTCTATTTGTGGGGAAAAAAAGGACGCCAATTTTTTGTTTCGGAGCCACGTCGCACGGCCGCGCAATTGTCAGTTAAAACGACGCAGTGCCGAATCGCAAAAAGGGGGCCTGGTCCTTTGGCTGCAAATTGGTCCGGGGCTGAAGTGGTTAAGTGATGTTATATTTTTTACTTGCTATTTCCCCCCCCATGAAAGTGGAGTTACCCTTTAACATCCTAACAATAATCCAAAAAGACGGTAGAGTGGCTCGATAATGAGACAACAACCTTTTAGGCCCCTTTCACCCTTGGGCAGGAGCGGCGGCGACGGTAAAGCAGCGCTATATTTAGCGCTGCTTTACTGTCGTTCTTGCCGCGGTATTTGGGCCGCTAGCGGTGCGGTTTTAACCCCCGCTAGCGGCCGAAAAAGGGTTAAAATCCCCTGCAAAGCGGCGCTTTGCGGCGGTATAGCCGCGGTGTTACCACGGTGTCCCATTGATATCAATGGGAAGGAGCGGTATAGGAGCGGTGAATACACGGCTCCTATCCCGCTCCAAAGATGCTGCTAGCAGGACTTTTTTGACCGTCCCGCTCGCGCACCGCTCCAGTGTGAAAGCCCGCCGGCTTTCACACTGGAGTGAATGGGGCCGGATTTTTTCAGGCGCTGTACAGGCGCTATTTTTTAGCGCTGTGCCGCCTGAAAAACGCACCAGTGTGAAAGGGGCCTTACAGTCAAGAAAAAAAAAAGTGACTTGTCTTTTGAACCCCAAGAAGGAAGAAAGATCCCAACCGATCCACGGGACCCCAACCGATCCACGGGACCCCAACCGATCCACGGGACCCCCCCGGCAATAAACTTTTCAGGTTTTGCATTAAATTCCTTTTACTTAAAATTCCGTGTGCCTGATGGAATGTTGCAACCTCATTGTGACTGTTGGGAATAGAACTATTTTCTTAGGATCGGAGTCTGTACACATTGTCCTGGTTTGGTGTTTACGCTCGCCCTGTGCAGGCTGGAGCCCCCTGCTTGGGGTGGGGGGGGGGGGGGGGAGGCAAACCGCTGCAGGAAAACACAAAAACTCCCATACGCTTTCCATATGTCTGGAGGAATGTCTTCTACTCCTCCAGACTTTCCTGACAAAGGTGGATGAGATGTGGAGGCTGCTCTGCGGGCAACAGGTGGCAGCAGACTTTTTTTTTTTTTTTCTATTATTTGAGGCTGAACTCTGGGCAGATAAAAAGGAAAAAAAAAGACACATACAGTGACTTAAAAAAGTATTCATACCCCTTTGAATTTTCCACATTGTGTCATGTTACAACCAAAAACGTACCGTATATACTCGAATATAAGCCGAGGCACCTAATTTTACCACAAAAAAATGGGAAAACTTATTGACTCGAGTATAAGCCTAGGGTGAGAAATGCGCAGCTACTGTAAGTGAAAAAGAGGGTCAACAATGCCCATTTGCAGCCTCACTGTGCCCATTTGCAGCCTCACTGTGCCCATTTGCAGCCTCACTGTGCCCATTTGCAGCCATAGGTCCCCCGAATGTCAAACTTGGTAGTTAAGGGTTATTAGATGCCCCCTAGCTGCAGCCAAAATTTGGGGTCTCTGGACCCAAAGGGTCCCGAAAATGACATTGTTGCAGATGGACACAGTTGACCGAATTTGGGGCCCTGTATCTCGGGGTCACTTGGTGCTAGAAACCTCATCTTTGGATATGTTGTAGTGCTGGTTCCATTGGGTTTGAATACCAAATTTGGGGTTCCTAGCACCAAGTGTCCCCGAGATATAGGGCCCCAAATTTTGGTCAGAAAATGTCAAGCACTTTTCTGCAGCAGAGAATGACATTTTCTGAATCGACTTTGGGGCCCTATATCTCGGGGTCACTTGGTGCTAGGAACCCCATTTTTGGATATGTTGTAGTGCTAGGTCCAAGACTGAGTTCGCATACCAAATCTGGAGTTCCTAGCACCAAGTGACCCGAGATACGGGGCCCCAAAGTCGGGTCGGAAATTTTTTTTTGTTGCTGCAGAAAAGTGCTTGACTCGAGTATAAGCCGCGAGGGGGGCACTTTCAGCACAAAAAAATGTGCTGAAAAACTCGGCTTCTACTCGAGTATATACGGTACTCGAGTATAAGCCGAGTTTTTCAGCACATTTGCTGAAAGTGCCCCCCTCGGCTTATACTAGTCGAGCACTTTTCTGCAGCAGAATTAAATTTTCCGACCCGACTTTGGGGCTGAAAATGCCGCCCTCGGCTTATACTAGTCAAGCACTTTTCTGCAGCAGAATTAAATTTTCCGACCCGACTTTGGGGTCCCGTATCTCAGGGCCACTTGGTGCTAGGAACCCCAAATATGAACATAGCACTACAACATATCCAAAGATGGGGTTCCTAGCACCAAGTGGCCCCGAGATACGGGGCCCCAAAGTCGGTTCGGAAAATGTCATTCTCTGCTGCAGAGAAGTGCTTGGCATTTTCCGAGCCGAATTTGGGGCCCTGTATCTCAGGGCCACTTAGTGCTAGGAACCCCAGTGGGTAAATCCTTCTGGGGCTGAAGTGGTTACGTGCTCCCACACTCGCTGGAGGAATTTGTCTCTCTGCTGCCAGAAAAAAAACAGTCAACCAGGCATTAGATAATATCCCTCCCGAGTCCTCCTCTGGTCCCCAGTGCTGCTTGTTCCTGTATTCGGGTCACTCTCTTGCTCGCCACCATTTGTACCACTCTGCTTGGGCCTCGATGATCTGTTCCTGAGGACGCTCATAGAAGGGGCGAAACACGTTGGGCGGAGGTTCCAGTTTCAGGTGATGTTGCTTCTGACCCATGGAGTGCACAGGTCCATAGGCTTACATGAGTACCTTATACAGCCCACTGCCTGTTTCTTGTCTGGTCATTAGCCTAGGCTTATGACATCATGCACAGATCTCTCACTCTCGTGAGAGTTTGCCAGGAAGGGAGGAGGGATGAGTCATAAAAGGGCCAATGAGAGCTGCAGAGCTGGAGGTGTGCCTCTGTGTAAATCCAGGAAGTGAACAGGCAGCAGCTTCAGCTGCCCACAGTTAAAATGGCTGCAGCCAGACTCAGTGGAGGGAGATTTCTGCCGCATATTTGGCAAGTACAGAATCACAGTATATATAAAATAATATGCAAAGTGGTTGGAGGGAAGCTTCAGAATGGCAAAGATGTTTTTAATTACAAATGATGTGAGCAGACTGCAGTTCCTCTTTAAGTTCTAGAGAGCGGTTTGGGGGTAAATTTTGGTCGCCCCTGGAGAGAAGCTTTCTCAGCTTGAGCTGTTGAGATTTGTAACCAAGCTTTTTTCAACAATGGGCAAGAAAAGGAACCTGAAGTGACACCTGCTGTCAAAAAATGAGAACACAAAAAAAAAGCTATAAATAAATGTTGTTTATTAGTCTGTGTCCTAAATAAAGCAACACAACCTCTACATGGTCCCTTTTATTTACTGATGTTTTGCATGGCTGACATGTTTATTTACTTAAAGGGTAACCCTCGTGTTATGCAAAAACTTCTGGCAGTCACCGGCCCCCCCAGCCCCCCCGTTTTACTTACCTGAGCCCCTTCGATTCCTCGGTGGGGACGCGCTGTCCTTCTCTCCATGGGGGTCCCGGCTCTTGATTGGATAGATAGATAGCAGCGCAACCATTGGCTCCCGCTGCTGTCAATCAAATCCAATGACGCGGGCGGCGTGGCCGAGTCCGGCATTCATTTCTGTGGACGCAAATGCTGGACTCGGGAGTGCGCCCGCAAGGTAACCCCCTTCGGGAGAGCGCTTCTCCTAGGGCAGTGATGGCGAACCTATGGCACGCGTGCCACAGCTGGCACGCAGAGCCATCTCTGTGGGCACACGAGAGGGTCCAGGACAGAGCTAGAGGTCTCTATCTCCTCTCAGCCCCCCTCCCTCCTTGCCCCCCTCTTTTTCCGTCCCTCCTCTTTGTGTCCCCCTCTCTCTGTTCCCCCTCTCTCAGCTCACCCCTCTCTCAGCATCTCTCTGGCACCCCTCTCTCTCTGTCCCTATTATCTGTCCCCCTTCTTTTTCTCTGTTCCCCCTCTCTCTCTCTATACCCCCTCCCTCTCTCTGTTCCTCCTCTCTCTCAGCTCACCTCTCTCTCAGCATTTCTCTCACACCTCTCTCTCTCAGCCCCCCTCTCCCCTCTCTCTGTTCCCCCTCTCTCAGCTCACCCCTCTCTCAGCATCTCTCTGGCACCCTCTCTCTCTGTCCCTATTATCTGTCCCCCTTCTTTTTCTCTGTTCACCCCCTCTCTCTCTATACCCCCTCCCTCTCTCTGTTCCTCCTCTCTCTCAGCTCACCTCTCTCTCAGCATTTCTCTCACACCTCTCTCTCTCAGCCCCTCTCCCTCTCTCTGTTGCCCCTTTCTCTCCGCATATCTCACACCCCTCTCTCTCTGTCCCCTCTCCCTCTCTCTCAGCCCCTCTCCCTCTCTCTCAGCCCCTCTCCCTCTCTCTCAGCCCCCCTCCCTCTCTCTCAGCCCCTCTCCCCCTCTCTGTTTCCCCTCTCTCTCAGCATATCTCTCACACCCCTCTCTCTGTGAGCCCCTCACCCTCTCTCTGTTCCCTCTCTCTTTCAGCATATATCTCACACCCTCTCTCTCTGTCCCCTCTCCCTCTCTCTCTCAGCCCCTCTCCCTCTCCCTCTCTCTCTCAGCCACTCTCCCTCTCTCTCTCAGCCACTCTCCCTCTCTCTCAGCCACTCTCCCTCTCTCTCAGCCCCCCTCCCTCTCTCTCAGCCCCTCTCTCCCTCTCTCCCTGTTTCTCCCTCTCTCTCAGCATATCTCTCACCACTCTCTCTCTCTCTCACTCTCAGCCTCTCTCACCCTCTCTCTGTTCCCTCTCTCTTTCAGCATATCTCTCACACCCCTCTCTCTCAGCCCCCCTCCCTCTCAGCATCTCTCACACCCCTCACTCTCGCTGTCCCTTCTCTCCCTCTCTCTAACCCCCCTCCCTCTCACACAACCCCTCTCTTTCGCTCAGCCCCCCTCTCTTGCGAATTGCCGTGTTGGCACTTTGCAACACAAAACCAATGTATTTATTTCAGTTTGGGCACTCGGGCTCAAAAAGGTTCGCCATCACTGTCCTAGGGGGTTATCAGATGTGGGGAGAAGCCACTAGAGCCGCCGGGGGACCCCAGAAGAGGACGTTTAGGGCCACACTGTGCAAAATGAGCTGCACAGCGGAGGTAAGTATGACATGTTTGTTATTTAAAAAAAACGATCCTTTACAATCACTTTAACGTGGGCTTGAGCTGTAGAGGATGGCAACTCCCCCTTGTTGTTGACTTGGGTACGGAGGAGTCTTTACGTACGCAGCCTGTTATACGGCGAGGCGAGCTGTAGAGCCTTCGCAGCGTTTGTGCATGTTTGTGCAGACTCGTTATCTCGGATAACCTTTGAGTGTGACGGTGGGGCAGCGGAGTGATGTAAGAGAGGCCTGTGTATTTTATTCTTGCTGTTCTGGCCTGTGGTGAACTTTCCGTGCCGTTCCGGGAACTTTGGGCCCATGACTCATCCCCGCATACAGTTGGTTGGGGCTGGAGGTCAGTACAATCCGGCCTTGAGGCATTGACGTCACAGAGGTGTGTGCACTTAAAAGCACGAGCAGAGTGTGTTGTGATGGCCTATAGTTATCCTGGATCCGTTTCCAGGTATGGATATTTTTACATAGTTACAGTGTTGCAGCTTGGACCAATATTACACTCACTGGCCACTTGGGTACACCTTGCTAGTAGCGGGTTGGACCCCCCCTTTGCCTTCATTCTTGGTGGCATAGATGCAACAAGGTGTTGGAAACGTTCCTCAGAGATTTTTGCTCCATAGTGACATGATAACATCACACAGTTTCTACTGATTTGTTGGCTGCACATCCATGATGCCAATCTCCCGTTCCAACATATCCCAAAGGTGCTCTATTGGATGAGATGTGGTGAGTGTGGAGGCCATTGGATGAGATGTGGTGAGTGTGGAGGCCATTGGATGAGATGTGGTGAGTGTGGAGGCCATTGGATGAGATGTGGTGAGTGTGGAGGCCATTGGATGAGATGTGGTGAGTGTGGAGGCCATTGGATGAGATGTGGTGAGTGTGGAGACCATTGGATGAGATCTGGTGAGTGTGGAGGCCATTGGATGAGATCTAGTGAGTGTGGAGACCATTGGATGAGATCTGGTGAGTGTGCAGACGATTGGATGAGATCTGGTGAGTGTGGAGACCATTGGATGAGATCTGGTGAGTGTGGAGACCATTGGATGAGATCTGGTGAGTGTGCAGACCATTGGATGAGAACTGGTGAGTGTGCAGACCATTGGAGGAGATCTGGTGAGTGTGCAGACCATTGGAGGAGATCTGGTGAGTGTGCAGACCATTGGAGGAGATCTGGTGAGTGTGGAGACCATTGGATGAGATCTGGTGAGTGTGCAGACCATTGGATGAGATGTGGTGAGTGTGGAGGCCATTGGAGGACAGAGACCTCATTGTCCAGTGGTGAGATGATTGGCGCTTTGTGACATGGTGCATTATCCTGCTGGAAGGAGCCACCAGAAGATGGGCACACTGTAGTCCTAAAGGGATGGACATGGTCACCAACAGTACTCAGGTAGGTCGTGGTGATTAATCTCTAGAGATCCGCACTAAAGCCGAATGATGGCTACAGCGCGGAACTACATTGCCGGGACTACGTCCTACGACGCCGTCCCGTGCACGAGCGGCCTGCGTGCCCCCTGAAGGCGCGCTCTGTGATCAGCGAGTCTGTGAGACTCGCTGGATCACAAATCCGAGTAAGGGGCCAATGACAGCTGATCATGTGATATCAACAGAGCCGGTAATCGGCTATTTTTCCTCCTTGCGCTGACAGCGCGAGGAGAAAAAAAACAGTCACCGGCGGCAGTCAGGGGGACATTAGTCCCGATCACTGCGATGTGCCCTGGCTCCACGGTGCCCACCTGTGCCCCCTACAAGTGCCGCCTACCAGTGCCCACCAGCTCCACCTGTCAGTGCCCACCAGCTCCACCTTTCAGTGCCACCTGTCAGTATATGTACATAAATATCACAGACTCCTCCCATGTACATAAGTATCACAGGCTCCTCCCATGTACATAAGTATCACAGGCTCCTCCCATGTAAATAAGTATCACAGGCTCCTCCCATGTAAATAAGTATCACAGGCTCCTCCCATGTACATAAGTATCACAGGCTCCTCCCATGTACATAAGTATCACAGGCTCCTCCCATGTACATAAGTATCACAGGCTCCTCCCATGTACATAAGTATCACAGGCTCCTCCCATGTACATAAGTATCACAGGCTCCTCCCATGTACATAAGTATCACAGACTCCTCTCCTGTACATAAGTATCACAGGCTCCCCCCCATGTACATAAGTATCACAGGCTCCTCCCATGTACATAAGTATCACAGGCTCCTCCCATGTACATAAGTATCACAGGCTCCTCCCATGTACATAAGTATCACAGGTTCCTCCCATGTACATGAGTATTCACAGCCTTTGCTCAATACTTTGGTGAAGCACCTTTGGCACCAATTAAAGCCTCAAGTCTTGTTGGGTATGATGCTACAAGCTTGGCACACCTATTTTTGGGCCCATTCTTTTTTGCGGGACCTCTCACGCTCCATCAGGTTGGATGGGGAGCGTCGGTGCACAGCTATTTTCAGATCTCTCCAGGGATGTTTAATTGGGTTCAAGTCTGGGCTCTGGTTGGGCCACTCAAAGACATTCACAGAGTTGTCCCGTAGCCACTCCTTTGTTATCTTGGCTGCGTATTTAGGGTCGTGGTCCTGTTGGAAGATGAACCTTCACCCCAGTCTGAGGTCCAGAGCGCTCTGGAGGTTTTTATCAATGATGTCTCTGTACATTGCTGCATTCATCTTTCCCTCGATCCTGACTAGTCTCCCAGGTCCTGCCGCTGAAAAACATCCCCACAGCATGATGCTGCCACCACCATGCTTCACTGTAGGGATGGTACTGGCCAGGTGATGAGCGGTGCCTGGTTTCCTCCAGACACGACGCTTGCCATTCAGGCCAAAGAGTTCAATCTTTGTTTCATCAGACCAGAGAATTTTGTTTCTCATGGTCTGAGAGTCCTTCAGGTACCTTTTGGCAAACCCCAGGTGGGCTATCATGTGCCTTCTACTGAGGAGTGGCTTCCGTCTGGCCACTCTCTACCATACAGGCCTGATTGGTGGAGTGCTGCAGAGATGATTGTTCTTCTGGAAGGTTCTCCTCTCTCCACAGAGAAATGCTGGAGCTCTGTCAGAGTGACCATCGGGTTCTTGGTCACCTCCCTGACTGAGGCCCTTCTCCCCGATTGCTCAGTTTTGGCTGGACGGCCGGCTCTAGGAAGAGTCCTGGGGGTTCCAAACGTCTTCTATTTATGGATGATGGAGACCACTGGGCTCATTGGGACCTTCAAAGCTGCAGAAATGTTTCTGTACCCTTCCCCCGATCTGTGCCTCCATACAATCCTGTCTCGGAGGTCTACAGGCAATTCCTTGGACTTCATGGCTTGGTTTGGGCTCTGACATGGACTGTTACCTGTGGGACCTTCTATAGACAGGTGTGTGCCTTTCCAAATCATGTCCAATCAATGGAATTTACCCCAGGTGGAGTCCAATCAAGTTGTAGAAACATCTCAAGGATGATCAGTGGAATCAGGAGGCACCTGAGCTCAATTTTCAGTGTCATGGCAAAGGCTGTGATACTTATGTACATGGGAGGAGCCTGTTATACTTATGTACATGGGAGGAGCCTGTGATACTTATGTACATGGGAGGAGCCTATGCTACTCATATACATGGGAGGAGCCTGTGATACTTATGTACATGGGAGGAGCCTGTGATACTTATGTACATGGGAGGAGCCTGTGATACTTATGTACATGGGAGGAGCCTGTGATACTTATGTACATGGGAGGCGTCTGTGATACTTTTGTACATGGGAGGAGCCTGTGATACTTTTGTACATGGGAGGAGCCTGTGATACATATGTACATGGGAGGCGTCTGTGATACTTTTGTACATGGGAGGAGCCTGTGATACATATGTACATGGGAGGAGCCTGTGATACTTATGTACATGGGAGGAGCCTGTGATACTTGTGTACATGGGAGGCGTCTGTGATACTTATGTACATGGGAGGAGCCTGTGATACTTATGTACATGGGAGGAGCCTGTGATACTTATGTACATGGGAGGAGCCTGTGATACATATGTACATGGGAGGAGCCTGTGATACTTATGTACATGGGAGGAGCCTGTGATACTTATGTACATGGGAGGAGCCTGTGATACTTATGTACATGGGATTTTTTTCGTTTTTCATTTTTAACCACTTCAGCCCCGGACCAATTTGCAGCTAAAGGACCAGGCCCCTTTTTGCGATTCGGCACTGCGTCGCTTTAACTAACAATTGTGCGGTCGTGCGACGTGGCTCCAAAACAAAATTGGCGTCCTTTTTTTCCCACAAATAGAGCTTTCTTTTGGTGGTATTTGATCGCCCCTGCGGTTTTTATTTTTTGCACTATAAACAAAAATAGAGCGACAATTTTGAAAAAAATGCAATATTTTTTACTTTTTGCTATAATAAATATCCCCAAAAAATATATAAAAAAAACATTTTTTTTCCTCAGTTTAGGCCGATATTTATTCTTCTACATATTTTTGGTAAAAAAAATCGCAATTAGCGATTATTGATTAGTTTGCGCAAAAGTTATAGCGTTTACAAAATAGGGGATAGTTTTATAGCATTTTTATTAATATTTTTTTTTTTATTAGTAATGGCGGCGATCAGCGATTTTTATTGTGACTGCGACATTTTGGCGGACACATCGGACATTTTTGACACATTTTTGGGACATTTGTCATTTATACAGCAATCAGTGCTATTTAAATAGCACTGATTCCTATGTAAATGACAGTTGTAGTTAGGGGGTTAACCACTAGGGGGCGGGGAGGAGTCAGTGTGACGTGTTGTGTTTTTTTTACAGTAGGGGGGCGTGGCTGTACGTCTGACGTCATTGATCGGCGTTCCCGATGACAGGGAACCGCCGATCACTGACAGTCAGTGTAGGAAGCGCGGGGAGAGGTTTGTTTACATAGACCTCTCCCCGTTCTTCAGCTCCGTAACCCGATCGCGGGATACCAGCGGCGATCGGGTCCGCTGGTCCCGCGGCCGGGGTCACGGAGCTCCCGACCGGGTCGCGAGCGCGCCGCTGGCGGCGCGCGCGCGACCACGGGCAGGCACATGCACGATCACGTACCGGTACGTGATTCTGCCTGCCCGTGCCATTCTGCTGACGTATATATGCAGTGGCCGGTCGGGAAGTGGTTAATAACTTTGCAAAGATTTCGAAACAAACTTCTTTCACGTTGTCATTATGGGGTATTGTTTGTGGAATTTCAAGGAAAATAATGATCTGAATGTATTTTGGAATAAGGCTGTAACATAACAAAATGTGGAAAAAGTGAAGCCCTGTGAATACTTTCCAGGTGAACTGTAGATCCCCCCCAGCAACAATAGACACCTCCCTTAACAGTAGATCCCCCCTCCAGCAACAATAGATTCCCCCACCAGCAACAACAGACCCTCCCAACTATAGATCCCTTCCAGCAACCCTGATCAGCTAGACTCAATAGATCCTCCAGCATATTGCAGCACCCATTGCCATTACATACATTCAATGCTAGAGGTGCCAGAACTGCGTCCCCCCACGTTCTTGCTGGAAAATAAAGCCCTGTTTATGGTGTAGCTCCATTCTAATGTCAGCTCTTCTCCAGCACCAGCAATGAGGCTCCACCTCTACTGTAGCGCTGGAACTTTTCTATAAAAAAACTAAAAAAAAAAGTTGAAAGCTCTTCCTTGGCTCCAGGCCATAGAGCCAGCACTAAAATCCAGAGCCTGCAAGAATAATCATGGAAGTAATTAAAACCATGAAAATAGTTATTAACCCTCATCTGCATTCTGTGTTTAGGTCATGGTTGGCCACAATCTGTACCCAGGGCGCCAACTAGAGCTAGTAACTATTAATGTATCCCGCAATTTTATTCCACAGTTGTGAGGAAATGCCCGTCTCCAGGCAAAACGTTTGTTTGGTTTTATCCACAGTGAGGAGTTAGAAGTTTTTCGTTATTAAACACGATCTTTGTCCCTACGTAATATCCTTTCTCCAAACTCCCATAAATCGGTGGTGGAGAAGGCAGGTTGGGGACTTTAAATGTGCCACAATAGTAACATTTCACCATTTGTTACAAATCCACAATTTTATTGTATGATTAAAAACATGATTAAAGCAAACAATACAGTTGCCACGTCTAATTTTCTGCAACGAGTGCATGTTTAGGATTCCAAATCAGCGTGGTGGATCAACGCGTTTCACCATGGTCTCACTTCCTCAGGATTGACCGTCGTGCATCGAGCAAGCAATAACCTGGTTCTACAAAGATGATAACAACAAATGACCATATAATAATAACATCAAAAATATATTGTAATTACCGAAATACAGAATATACAGCAGGTAAAATAAATATTGAACGAGTCACCACTTTTCTATGTAAATATATTTCTAAGAGTCCATTCACACAGGGGCAACACGACTTCCAGCGCGACTTTTGGAGGCAACTTGAGCACGACTTGAGTATGAATAACAGCGCGACTTGGAGCGACTTCAACACAACTTGGGGCGACTTACAACACGACTTTAAGTCGCCCCAGGCCAGGCGACTTTGGCCGTTGCCAATCAGAGAATAATCCGCTCTCGAGGGGGAACTCCACGCCAAATTTAAAAAAAAAAATGCCATGGGTTCCCCCTCCAGGAGCATACCAGGCCCTTAGGTCTGATATAGATTTTAAGGGGAACCCCCTACGCCGAAAAAACGGGGTGGGGGTCCCCCCAAAATCCATACCAGACCCTTTTCCGGGCACACAGCCTGGCCGGTCAGGACAGGGGGTGGGGACGAGCGTGTGCCCCCCCTCCTGAACCGTACCAGGCCACATGCCCTCAACATGGGGGGGTGGGTGCTTTGGGGAAGTGGGGCGCCCTGCGGCCCCCCCACCCCAAAGCACCCTGTCCCCATGTTGATGAGGACAAGGGCCTCTTCCCGACAACCCTGGCCGTTGGTTGTCGGGGTCTGCAGGCGGGGGGCTTATTGGAATTCGGGAACCCCCTTTAATAAGGGGGCCCCCAGATCTCGGCCCCCCCCACCCTTTGTGAATGAGTATGGGGTACGACTTGGAGGCGACTTTCATTGAAATCAATGGGTACAAGTTGCCTAGAAGTCGGATTGAAGTAGTACAGGAACCTTTTCTGAAGTCGGAGCGACTTCAGTAGTGTGCATTAAGACGGCTCTCATTCACTTACATTGATTTTTACATGTAGCGCGACTTGAAGCGACTAGGGGCGACTTGAAGTCGGATCCAAAGTTGCCCCTGTGTGAATGGAGTCTAAAGGTGCTATTGACATGAAATTTTCTCCACATGTCGGTAACAACCCATACAATCCATACATACAGAGACACCAAAACAAATGTACCACTTTCCCCGTAGGGCTTGCTGAGTGTTGACTTCATAGGCCTCTCTCTGGTTACCAGCAGCTGGTTGCTAATAGTTCCCACTTGGTTGCTGAGGGTTTCCCACTTAGTTGCTAGGGGTTCCCGCTTGGTTGCTAGGGGTTCCCACTTGCCCCACCCTTACTCCCGCTTGCTTGTTACTCAATGACCAGTCCAGGGTATTTGTGTTTTTGGGGTGGTCTAACTATTGCAGTGCCCGTGTGGCCTGCAATATGTGGGCAGGACCAAACGCCCCCTCAGGGCCCGTCTTAATGAGCATATCAACAATATTAGGAGGGGGTTCACAAAACATTCCATTTCAAAACACTACTTGACCACCCACAACCGTGACCCCTCCAATACTTTATTTGTGGGGATAGATAAATTCAACCCCCATTGGAGAGGGAGTAATCTGGTGAGGAGTATCTCTAAGATGGAAATGGCGTGGGTATACAAACTTAAAACCTACACTCCTCATGGGTTGAACATAGATGTAGACGTAAATGCATTCATAGATACTGCCTAAATGTTATAGTAATATCTGCAGGATATTGGAGTGCTGTAAACTCGATTTGGGTCGCAAATGGCTAATATATAGCGTTTTTTGGTACATTTTTCCTCGAATTGGAGAATACTCTCCTGTCGAGACAGTATAGTCTTTACAAAGTGTCTTTTTCTCGGTGTACTATACACACTTTCTCTCCGAGATAGTTGCAAACCCTAAATGTCTTTCGTGACTAATATGGGAAATTTACCCCCCACTTAGCCCTACATATTTCTGTTGATACACCGTTTTTTCTGTACCGTTTTTTAACACATATCCGAATAGAAAGACCAATGCGGTTTTCTTCATAACTACCGTACTGTAGGTTTATTTTACTTTATATCCAGACACATGGATTCAGTTTGTTCCTATTTTTTGTCCCTATTATATTAGATCCAGCGGACTAATACCATTCTCCACTGGACCTACACTATCCGACGACCCACTTATTTGTTGGTTGGCCGTTTAGCCAATTATGCCCTTTCATTTTCTAACATGTTTGAGGTTACATTTTGAAGTTGATGTGTCAGTATATCTGTCGGAAATATCTGAACCTTATTCAACGAGTATGGCTGTTCATACAACCTAGCTGTCTAATCATATATCTTACAATGATATGCGTTTAACGTGCAATATTTGCACGTTATTCTTTATGCTATCCCTTGAAGTGGTCAGACATTTATTTGTTTCATTTTCTCTGTTAAATAAACTATGAGCCTTTATATTGCGACTAGTTTTTACAAAAAAAAACCCCGTTTCTTCCTTTTTCTTTTACAAATTTTATTTTTTATTTTATTTTATAGTTCATATATATATATATTTTTTATTGTTCATAATTTGTACACTTTCCCCATATGGCTTCTTTTAATTTAGTTGCCTAAAAGTGTTAATGTATATGTGCATCCTTACATAGATGTACATGTATATTTCCATGGATTTTTGTATTTCTCACAGTATGTGCTTGCCTCTGTTTGGCCGTGACAGTTGCAGACTGCATTTACATACTGAGTGCGGCGCTTTTTCATTGATGATGAGACATCCAGACCGCCCTTCATTGTTGAGGGCGGCCTGGTTTGCTGTCCAGATTTGGTTAAAGAAGATAGCCCATACGTTTCCTGCCATTCCTCCGTAACGGTGAATCGGAAGGATGATGGGAAGTGTAGTTTCGGTATCGCGGCCCCAATCTGCCCAATGGAGAGCGTGCATTTTTTCTATCGTCCCCCTATGCTTCAAACCAGGTGGATGATGGGAAGTGTAGTCTCGGCACCGATCCCTGGAAGCCTTGCGGAATGGCTATTCAGGGGTTATATGTTATCGGTGACAAAGAATTATTAATCCAGATGTAACAAATATACACAGTTTTTTCGTACATATATCTTTATTATTAGAATATCTTTTTTTGTTGAGTTGATATACCTGACGGACAACATCCAGTTGCCAGGTGCAATATCGCTCCTGTGCCAGACTCCAAGATGGAGTCCGGGAAAACAGCCAATTGCCACTCAGATCGAGGCTTGGTTCATTGTATTTATGGCGGTGCGTCAGTACTCCGTCCGTGCCCCATGATTACGTCACTCTTTGACGAAACGCGTAGGGAGGAGCGACGTGCTGACGTCACCGCGTTCTACGCCCAATAGCACGGGCATTGTTTTACTGCAGCCGGCCGGCCGCAAATTTTAAATTTGTTTGTTCTTTTTGGATACGCTTGCGCCTTTGGCGATTTTTAAAAAAGATAAACCAGTTGGATCCCACCCATGGTGTCCCCTTTTCTTTTTCCATTTGGCCAACTTTGGAGACCCAGCATTTATACCCGATCCAGCATCTATACCCGGTGAGTTACCTGCCAGTGGAAGCTTGGAGCGTTGGAGGTATCCTTGTCAAGGATATAGACATCGGGGTTTGCGGTTCCCAGGCAAGATAGAGGAAAAGGCCCTGGCTGGGTTGTAGCCACACGCGATTGCCCTAACTGTATCTGGTAAGCCTTCAATTTACCTGGTGGTGGGATCACTGTGAAACAAGTCACATTTCCACGGATGTCAAATTTGAAAAGTCACTCGCCTCACTGATGTCACTTTGATTGGATCTCTAGATGTTTTGGGATATCTTCGTAGACTGTTTCTATCACTTATACATACAGTTTTCAATGTTTGTGGATTGTTTATTAATAGCACACACATTCTGTAATAATTGTATGGATGTTTTTTGTCCTTCAAAATTATTCTTATATTGATGGTAATTGGAGGAAAATCTATTTTTATTTTTTCCTATATATTTTTTCACATTAAGGTTTCTCAACTTGTTTGTGATACAACCGACACTGACGGGTTACTATTGATGTTTTCCTGTCGTTTGTGAACAATCACGGTTATACATTATACATATTACTTTTCACAGCGCAACCTTTCCCCTTTTTATATTTGTGTTTTTGCATTTTATTTTGGAACTTGGATGGGAGAAGGGATGAGTGGGATATTCCAACTGGAACTATTCACAAAGGATAAGGACAACTCTCACTTGGCCTCACCGGATTGGTAGTAGAAGCAGTCACACTGCTTTGACCATACAGCCACATGTATGGAAGGGTTAAGTCTTCTTGCTCTCGCATCCCCTTTACTGACACCCATCCACTGACTCTTCTAGCTGAAGGGGGTGGCCCTCACTCGACAGGCCCCAAAGACACAGATCTGTACTAGTAGGCAAAATCAGATCCTTCCTGGTGTCTCCCTTCCAGTCAGCTCTGCAGGACCTCCGGGTTCAGCTTCTCTCCCTAGGCCCCTGGGTCGACCACCCAGGACTGCACAGCCTTCTCCGCGGAGGAAAGGGCAGCCGCCCCCTACCTCTTGGACTCCCTGTCTCAACTAACTCTTAGTACTCTGGCTTTATATACAGTATCCCAACATGCAATGCAGCACTTTCTCTCTGCCAATTGCCAGGGCTGTAACAAAGCCTGTGCACTCACTTGTCAGGTCCCCTCCCACTGTCCAATATGCCTCCCTATTGGACCAGTGAGGGACAGTCAGAACAAGCTGAGCTGCACCTGAATACAATGAGCAGACCTAACCAATAGATCCTGTTCCCTGGTAGGCAGAGAGCACTCTAATGCCGTGTACACAAAGGGCCAGACTTTTCGACAGCAAAGGTCCGACGGAACGAATCCGCCAGACAATTCGACCGTGTGTGGGCTTCATCGGACCTTTGCTGTCGAAAAAACAGACGGACTTTAGATTTAGAACATGTTTCAAATCTTTCCGACGAACTCGAGTCCGGTTGAAAAATCAGTACGTCTGTATGCTAGTCTGACAGATGAAAACCAACGCTAGGGCAGCTATTGTCTACTGGCTATGAACTTCCTTATTCTAGTCCGACAGTACGTCATCGCGGTCGAATCCGTCGGACTTTGGTGTGATCGCGTGTAGACAAGTCCGATTCGACGGAAGTCAGTCGAAAGTCCGTCAAAAAGTCAGACGGAATTCAGTCCGTCGAAAAGTCCGGTCGTGTGCAAAAGTTTTACCTGACCATCTCCCTGGTAGGCAGAAAGACCAAAAACTATACTCTCTTCTAGCACCTACCTAGGAGGGTGCTACACAAATAAGTTCAGAAATGAAGTTATGAGTAATGAAATGGAATGACACTGGGAAAAATATTGAATGCATAAAGAACGAGAGGTGCAAAAAGGCATGGAAAGCCAAGACACCAGCTGATATCAGTAATTAGAAAGCAATCCTGCCCCTTTTCAGTGCAAATTAATATCAGCTGGTTTATTCTCAACTGATGGCCTATAAAAAGGTATCTCATTACCAAGGTGTCACACAAAACATACTGATGGCATTGGTTACAGAAGTATTTCCAAACTTGTGAATGTTCCAGTGAGCACTGTTGTGGCCATAATCCGGAAGTGGAAAAGAACATAATTTCACCATAAACCGGCCACAACCAGGTGCTCTTTGCAAGATTTCTGACAGAGGAGTGAAAAGGATTATCAGAAGAGTTGTCCAAGAGCCAAGGCACACTTATGGAGAGCTTCAGAAAGACCTGGAATTAGCAGGGATTTCCAAACTTGTGACTGTTCCAGTGAGCACTGTTGGGGCCATAATCCAAAAGTGAAAAGAACATCATTTTACCATAAACCGGCCACGACCAGGTGCTCCTTGCAAGATTTCTGACAGAGGAGTGAAAATTAGTATCAGAAGAGTTGTCCAAGAGCCAAGGCACACTTATGGAGAGCTTCAGAAAGACCTGCAGGAATAAGCAGGGATTTCAAAACTTGTGAATGTTCCAGTGGGCGCTGTTGGGGCCATAATCCGGAAATGGAAAGAACATAATTTCACCATAAACAGGCCACGACCAGGTGCTCCTTGCAAGATTTCTGACAGAGGGGTGAAAGGTATTATTAGAAGAGTTGTCCAAGAGCCAAGGACCACTTGTGGAGAGCTTCAGAAAGACCTGCAGGAATAAGCAGGGATTTCCAAACTTGTGAATGTTCCAGTGGGCGCTGTTGGGGCCATAATCCGGAAGTGGAAAGAACATAATTTCACCATAAACAGACCACGACCAGGTGCTCCTTGCAAGATTTCTGACAGAGGGGTGAAAAGGATTATCAGAAGAGTTGTCCAAGAGCCAAGGACCACTTGTGGAGAGCTTCAGAAAGACCTGCAGGAATAAGCAGGGATTTCCAAACTTGTGAATGTTCCAGTGGGCGCTGTTGGGGCCATAATCCGGAAGTGGAAAGAACATAATTTCACCATAAACAGGCCACGACCAGGTGCTCCTTGCAAGATTTCTGACAGAGGGGTGAAAAGGATTATCAGAAGAGTTGTCCAAGAGCCAAGGACCACTTGTGGAGAGCTTCAGAAAGACCTGCAGGAATAAGCAGGGATTTCCAAACTTGTGAATGTTCCAGTGGGCGCTGTTGGGGCCATAATCCGGAAGTGGAAAGAACATAATTTCACCATAAACAGGCCACGACCAGGTGCTCCTTGCAAGATTTCTGACAGAGGGGTGAAAAGGATTATCAGAAGAGTTGTCCAAGAGCCAAGGACCACTTATGGAGAGCTTCAGAAAGACCTGGAATTAGAAGGGATTTCCAAACTTGTGACTGTTCCAGTGAGCACTGTTGGGGCCATAATCCAAAAGTGAAAAGAACATCATTTTACCATAAACCGGCCACGACCAGGTGCTCCTTGCAAGATTTCTGACAGAGGAGTGAAAATTAGTATCAGAAGAGTTGTCCAAGAGCCAAGGCACACTTATGGAGAGCTTCAGAAAGACCTGCAGGAATAAGCAGGGATTTCAAAACTTGTGAATGTTCCAGTGGGCGCTGTTGGGGCCATAATCCGGAAATGGAAAGAACATAATTTCACCATAAACAGGCCACGACCAGGTGCTCCTTGCAAGATTTCTGACAGAGGGGTGAAAGGTATTATTAGAAGAGTTGTCCAAGAGCCAAGGACCACTTGTGGAGAGCTTCAGAAAGACCTGCAGGAATAAGCAGGGATTTCCAAACTTGTGAATGTTCCAGTGGGCGCTGTTGGGGCCATAATCCGGAAGTGGAAAGAACATAATTTCACCATAAACAGACCACGACCAGGTGCTCCTTGCAAGATTTCTGACAGAGGGGTGAAAAGGATTATCAGAAGAGTTGTCCAAGAGCCAAGGACGACTTGTGGAGAGCTTCAGAAAGACCTGGAATTAGAAGGAACACAATAAGTAATGCACTCACCCGCCATGGTCTGTATGCACGCTCACCACGCAACACTCCATTGCTGAAGAAAAAGCATGTTGAAGGTTGTTTAAAGTTTGATGCACAACATTTAGACACGCCTGTGAAATACTAGGAGAATATAGTCCGGTCAGAGGAGACAAAAACGGAACTCTTTGGATGCCGTAATACAACCCATGTTTGGAAGTTAAATGGCACATCACCCCAAAAAAAAACCCTTACCGACAGTGAAGTTTGGAGGTGGGAACATCATGGTGTGGGCGGGGCTGTTTTTCAGCATACAGTACTGGCAAACTTAATATCATTGAAGGAAGGATGAATGGAAAAATGTACCAAGACTTTCTTGATAAAAATCTGCCGCCATCTACCAGCTACAGTTGAATTAGAGCGGAGGCTGCAAGCTAAGCAGTGCCTAACCTCAGAAATGCGCTTCTGGAAGAATGGTCAAACATTCCCATAGACACCCTCCTAAACCTTGTGGAGTTGAAGCTGTTATAGCTGCAAACATTCCCATAGACACCCTCCGTCTGATTTTTTCCGACGGATTTAGTCCGACACTGCATACACACGGTCGGACAAAGTTGTCGGAAAATCCGATCATTCTGAAACGTGGTGACGTTACGACGGAACTACGTAGAGGCTCCTAGCCAATAGCTTTGGTCTTGTATGCGTGGCACTTTGTCCGTCGGAATTCGCTACACAATCGGAAAAAGTCGGACTTTGTTGTCGGAAAATTTGAGAGCAGGAGATAAAACTCAATATTGAACCCTACGGACTAAGACTGGGCTGCCATTAAAGTTCATGTGCGCGTAAAGGCAGGCGTCCCAATACTTTTTACAATATAGTGTATTTTACTCTTTGCACCATCTCACAGATCTATTTGGACAAATGCACCAGCGAGGAAGACAAGCTGGCAAACATAATGCTTTACCCCTGACACACAGTATAAAAAAAATCCCCTCTGCTTTCAAAAGCTTCAACAAACACACACCGGCTTTGGAGAAATGATCTGCAACTTTACTGATGAAACCCAGTAGGAAATGTCGTGATGCAGGATGCCGACAGATAAATCCCTTCTTTTTTTTTTTTTTAGAAGTAATCATTGTTTGCGCTCTTGTGTAACAGTACAGGGTAACATTACTAAAATCTGAACTTGGGTGGCTGTCAGGGGTTTTCAGCTGCTGAGCTTCACCAGCCAGAAGGTTTCTGTGTCCTAAGGTTGCCCTGGCTTTGCACTGCGGCAGGGGCTCACACTCGTACCACTTGTACTGCATTTAGCATGCATTGACGTGCACTAAGCAGACTCGAGCGGATGTGCGTTGACATGCATTTTTTTTTTTTTCAATAAGTTGCATTGATGTGTGTTTTTTTTTTTTTTTTTCACAGCAGGTGCCAATATACTTTTTTTAATAGTTTCCAAAGCAGACCTAGCACTTATACAGTGTGATTCCCCCTTTTCCTTAAATGCTGCAAAACTGTACACATGGGAGCCGTCAAAAAATTTGTTTTGTTTCGTTCCGTTTTTTATAAAAAAAAAAAAAAAAAAAATGGTAATTCGTGTACGAAAAAAAAAAAATTTGTGTACGAAATTTAATTTTGGATTCGTACGAAATTCGTATTTTCTTTGCGAATCGTTACAAATATCGACACTCTACGAATAATAACGAATTATCTGAAAACGTATTAACGTTACATAACACAAGTCTATTGTCTATTGTTCACCAATCACTCAGAGGAAGTACGAAATACGAAAATTTCGTACTTCCTCTGAGTGATTGGTGAACAATAGACAATAGACTTGTGTTATGTAACGTTATTACGTTTTCGGATAATTCGTTATTATTCGTAGAGTGTCGATATTCGTAACGATTCGTAACGATATTAACAATTCGTAACGATTCGTAACGAAATTCGTATTTCGGACAAATCCGAATTTAATTTCGTACACGAATTACGAATTACGATTGTTTTTTTATACGACACGGGACGGAAGGAAAGGAAACAAAAAAATTTTTTGACGGCTCCCATGTCTACAGTTTTGCAGCATTTAAGGAAAAGGGGGATCTAACTGAATCTCGAATTCATTCGAATCATTCGTTATATCCGCTATAATTTCTTTCATATTAGTTGAAATTCATCATTTCATCAGTTGAGAATCACTAGGTAACGCAAATTGCTAATCAGCCAATCACATGGCAGCAACTCAATGCATTTAGGCATCTCGGCGCGGTAAAGACAACTTGCTGAAGTTCAAACCGAGTTTTAGAAAGGGATTAACTTTGAACATGGCATGGTTGTTGGTGCCAGATGGGCTGGTCTGAGTATTTCTGGGATCTTCACACACAACCATCTCTCGGGTTTACAGAGAATGGTGGGGAAAAGAAAAAATATCTAGTGAGCGGCAGTTGTGTGGAGGAAAATGCCTTGTTGGCATCAGAGGAGAATGGGCAGACTGGTTCCATATGATAGAAAGGCAACAGTAACTCAAATAACCACTCGTTACACCCAAGGTATGCAGAACACCATCTCTGAACGCACAACACATCCAACCTTGAAGCAGATGGGCTTCAGCAGCAGAAGACCACACCGGTTGCCACTCCTGTCAGCTAAGAACAGGAAACTGGACAATAGAAAACTGGAAAAATGTTACTTGGTCTGATGAATCTCGATTTCAGCTCCGACATTCAGATGGTGGGGTCAGAATTTGGCGTACACAACATAAAAAAGAATGGATCCACCCTACCTTGTATCAACGGTTCAGGCTGGTGGTGGTGGTGTAATGGTGTGGTGGATATTTTCTTGGCACACTTTGGGCCCCTTTGAGCATGGTTTAAATGCCACGGCCTACCTGAGTATTGTTGCTGACCATGTCAATCCCTTTATGACTACAGTGTCCCCATCTTCTGATGGCTCCTTCCAGCAGGATAATGTCACAAACCTCAAATCCTCTCACCACTGGTTTCTTGAACATGACAATAAGGTCACTGTACTCCAATGGCCTCCACAGTCACCAGATCTCAATCTAAAAGAGCAACTTTGGGATGTGGTGGAACGTCAATATGGACCAAAATCTCTAAAGGAATATTTCCAACATTTGAATGGTCTCTTGACTTTAGGAATCTCTTGGAGCTGGAACTGGTGTCCATATATGATTCTTCCACTTACATTGTGTAAGATATACTCACATTTTCAATGTTTGATGTGCATATTTGAACATGATTTTGCAGAATGTGTCTCTGATTGACATTTGTCCATTCAATGTACTCTTCAACAAAGAACTCCCTGAAGAAGACTGTTTCAGTTGAAACGCGTAGGGGGGGTTGTTGTTGCAATAGTATTGTGAGGAATATTATCATGTGCAATTCTTCAATTTGACATCTATTGCTTACTTTGTTGTATGCATCATACTTACCGTATATACTTGAGTATAAGCCAATTTTTTAAGCACATTTTTTAGTGCTGAAAATGCCCCCCTCGGCTTATACTGGAGTCAAGCACTTTTCTGCAGCAGAGAATTACATTTTCCGAACCGACTTTGGGGCCCCGTAACTCGGGGCCACTTAGTGCTAGGAACCCCATCTTTGTAGTGCTAGTTCCACTGGGTTTGCATACCAAATTTGGGGTTCCTAGCACCAAGTGGCCCGCAACTGCAGCAATATCATTTCGGGGACCCTTTGGGTCCAGAGACCCCAGACTTTTGCTGCAGCTAGGGGGCATCTAGGAACCCTTAACTACAGAGTTTAAAGTTCGGGGGACCTATGGCTGCAAAGGGGCACAGTGAGGCATGCAAATGGGCACAGTGAGGCTGCAAATGGGCATTGTTGACCCTCTTTTCCACTTACACTAGCTGCGCATTTATCACCCTAGGCTTATACTCGAGTCAATACGTTTTCCCAGTTTTTTGTTAAAATTAGGTGCCTCGGCTTATATTCGGGTTGGCTTATACTTGAGTATATACGGTAAATGTTATATGAATTTTAATATAGTTGTATCAATAAAATTATTTTAATACAATACCATTGTCCAAATTCAAAGTGTCTTATGGTGCCTCCAATGGTGCCTCCAAGTCCCGTACAATTTTTATTTTTTGTTTGAATGTTTCCATTTGAATCTATGCCACGAAGAATTAATGCAGTTCTGAAGGCAAAAGGGAGGTCCAACCCGATACTAGCAAGGTGTACCTAATAAAGTGAGTGTAGTTAGATAATATACTCACCTTCCCGTAGGGCAGGGGGCGAATTCTGAGAATATCTACGGGAACGTTGAGGAGGCCAAATCTCAGCACATTCCGGATCATCTTCTCAGGAGATTTGGCTTACTCAACAGTTTACAAGATTTGCCCGGAAGTAGGATGACATCATCCATGTCTAAGTGCCATTGTAGGAATCCGGGGAAAGGTAAGTATGTTACCTAACTTTTTTAGCCCAAGAGGTTTTTTTTTTTTTTGTATTTTCATCCGGCGTATTGGACGCTGGGAGGGGGTAGGCACCTTGAAGAAGTGTACCTTGTCATAGAGGTGCAAGGGCCACTTTACCGAGCAGAAAGTAGAGGAAATCTCTCCAAAGTGGTGGAAAATTTCCCGTTGTATAGCTGTCACCATAACAAGTGTCTCCATTAGAAAATTTCCTGTTGTTCTGTTTCAAATACATACCTCCTTAGACCCAGTCCGTCCGGACAGTATGGTCACTTGGCTACTTGGCAACATCCACGGGTAGCCTAACTCTTCAAATCTCTGCTTTGCGGGGAAACAAATACCTGCACATTCCCGCTGACTGGACTGAGCTCTGTATTCTTTATATTGATAGACTGTCCTGTCTTCCTCCTCGCCGATCAGGGGGTGCCGGTGGTCAATAATTGCCCGGCACCAGCTGATTGGCCTGTGCTGTGACCAATCACAGCACAACAGGTGCTTGTGCGCACCCCCTACCCGGAAGTGCCGTATTTCGTACTAAATACGGGATCCAGTACAGGAGAGACGCTCTACCAATGTACTCCTACGTGATGTGGTCAGCAAGTGTCTAATTGCAGTATACAGGATGTATTTCCAGTCTCTTGAAGTGTAAGAAGACAATGACTTTCCTGAGTCCCGTCTCTGCAAATAACTAACACTGACTGAGGTAACAAGAAGGAAACAGGAAATGGGCTGCCCTACGCTCGGCAAACATGCCAATGAAGCGCTTGCACCTTTTTCAGGTGCAGAGCTTGGTGTGTTTTTTATATACCACACCTTTGCCATGCGTCAAAATACGCTTTTTCTGACCGCAATCAGGGTGCCATTAACAATAAATGGCACTGCGAGCGCGATTTTTCACGCATTCCAGGAACGTGCACAGAAACACGTCCCATGTCAAGAGGTCTATGCCTCTGTCATACAGTATAAAGCTTCCACAATAACCGCAAGGTTATTCGCACACCATACAGAGTAAATAAAGGCTGCTTCTAGATCAATGCCTATCTATAGAAAGGTACCTTTATGTATATAACCTAAATTTCAAAGCTCCGAAGTCTGCACAAATACAGAAAACATCTAGGACTGGACATCGGCCAACTATAGCAAAGGATTCCAACATTACTTTAGTCACGTTGAACGTGAGATTAAATGCCCATCAACTTACCTGATGTCTTATCTTTTCCTGTGTTTTGTCAAAGCAGAATCTCACTATGAGAACTTCTCCGGTCCATTTGTGGTGAAAAATAAAAACCCTTTAATAACTATAATAAGAATGTCAGAATTTCAAAAATACATCTCTCCTTCCATCCCTACTTCCAGGCATGGTATAGGTGGAGGGCAAATAACTATGTACCCTCCTAGTTAGTGTAGGTTGTAATGTAAATTTAATTTAGCTCCTCTGTAGTCAGTGGAGCAGGGGTTGATTGCTCTAGTCTGCTCAGTGTATCACAGGCTTGTGAATTGATTACTACCCCCCCCCCTGTTTTCTAAGGGATTCTAGAATCCTAGTGGAAGGATTGACTATTTATGGGGATCCAGCCAACCCCTGGGAAAGTGTGTCCAGTAGGTGGCTGGTGAGCCCATAATTAGTCCTGGTGTGGAGTATGAATCCAGGGCAGGGCCGTTTTTTCCACTGGGCACGCTGGGCAGTTGCCCGGGGGCCCCACTTGCCTGGAGGGCCCCATCCTTATGTTGACTGACTGCACTGGTTGCTTACTTGCTAGAATCGTCCAAAACACAGCCACTGTCTGTGCCCTTCAAAAGCTGCCACTGTGCCCATCAAACACAGCCACTGTCTGTGCCCCTCAAAAGCTGCCACTGTGCACATTAAAGCTGCCACTGTGCCCATCAAACACAGCCACTGTGCCCATCAAACACAGCCACTGTGCCCATCAAAAGCTGCCACTGTGCCCATCAAACACAGCCACTGTGCCCATCAAACACAGCCACTGAGCCCATCAAACGCTGCCACTGTGCCCATCAAAAGCTGCCACTGTGCCCATCAAACTTGTGTTATATTGTCCAAACGTTGTGTTAATGTTTAAACACTGATTTTGTTGGAAGTACCAATAAATATAGCCTTATTGATCATTTGCATTTTTATTCTCATTCATGATTGTGTAGACAGGGCCCCAGTGCACTGCATTGCCTGGGGGCCTATAATGCTCTTAACATGGCCCTGATCCTGGGTCCAGTCCTGCTAAGAGGAGACTCCTTTCTAGGAGGCTCTGTCCCTGAGGGCAGGCTGTTGAAGGCGCTGTTCCGGAGTCACTGAGGTCCCAGCTGAGGCTTAAGCTTGGGGGGGGGGGGGCTATTCGCAAAGTTTAGTCCTGGAGTCGGTTTGGGTCTGGAGAGCTCACTGGAGAGTACCAGGAGGAAGTTGGGGGAAGAGTGTCCAGCTGTCCTACGGTAGTGTGAGTCTGTGTCTCCTTTACTGAAGAGTGGCCAGTGGATATTGGAAAGAGGCAACCGATGATCCTGTAGCGTTGTGAGTAGATGACGAAGTGATGTGCCTTAGTAACTGTGTGGAGTTCTCAGTTCTTTTAAAGAAGTCATGGGCATTTCATCCAGTAGATAGTTGTGTGGGACTTTTTGTGCCGATCACTGTGAAGGGAAGAGTCCTCAAAGAAGTCAGTTCAGAGAATTCTGGGGTATCCCACACTCCCTTCACCCCATCTAAGATATTCTGCAATAAAAACATAAAAAGACACCACTAGACTGTTCTGTTTAAGCCAGTGGAATGGAGAAAATGCTGTGTGCGCACTCATTTTTGGGAAAAGAGCGTAGGCATGCACACAGGGTGTGCTGGGTGTGCCTGGGCACACCCTAATTACCCCATGTTCTTACCTCCCAACTGCTTTCAGCTTTGGCGGGCCCATCCTGAGATGTGAATTAAATCCCGGTGTCTCGTCAAGACTGAATCCCAGTGGAAACTGTACCGCATCAGTTTGAAATCACCCTACAAGTGGGAGGGAAGACCAAAAGCATATTTTACACAGGAAGGCTTTTTTTTGTTATTTTATCACATTCCTTTAAGTCCCTTCCACTGTAAATGCAATTTGGCCACACCCACCATTAGCCACGGCTTTGGGCTTTGAGCTTTGGGGTGAACACCCTAATGCAATAGGCTGTGCACACCTATGGAAAAGAGTCAGTTACAACCAGCAGCTTTCAGGGGTGCACAACAACTACAGAACTTGATCAAAGGTGGATATTATGTTGTAAGAGTCCAGGGCTTACTACGCATGCACCAATGGTGCGTTTCAGCAAGAGGAAATCTGTGCCAACTGAGCATGCGCCAAAGACGCCTCACTGTGCCAACCCGCACCTGCACAGAAGACCTAATGGAAAAAGGCAGGAAAATGCCCAGGAGGCGCACAGGGAGTGACATCACCCTGATGGAAAAAGGCGGGAAAATGCCCAGGAGGCGCACAGGGAGTTACATCACCCTGATGGAAAAAGGCGGGAAAATGCCCAGGAGGCGCACAGGGAGTTACATCACCCTGATGGAAAAAGGCGAGAAAATGCCCAGGAGGCACACAGGGAGTTATATCACCCTGATAGAAAAAGGCGGGAAAATGCCCAGGAGGCACACAGGAAGTGACCTCAAACTTCCCTAAATAAGTCCAGCCCAGACACTGCCAAATGGCTGAGTTATCTTCAGCCCCCCCCCCCTTGTTCCTGTGCTAGTGTGTGATCTGTCTGAACTTGTTGTGACCTGGAAACCTATTTGACTACTCTTGTTTGCTGCTTGCCATTGACCTCGGATTTGTACCTTGACCCTTCTACTTCTTTGCCCCTTTTGTACTCGGCTTGGATCTCGACCATTCTTCTTGTGATTAACCCTTTTATACTTCGTTGCCAAACTGGACTGGACCTTGGCTTGGATCTTGGACTAAGGCTTGCACGGTGCTCTGCACCCCTGGCACCTGTGCCACTTGGTGTCCACCAAGCCTCTGTCTCCAACCCCAGAGGCTTCAAGGACCCGAGGTGCAAGGGAGGCCTCCCCACTACTTTGGTCTCACCTCAGGTACGTGGCTCTCGTGACATATGTATACTTACAGCATACCTTCATTTGGAGGAACAGTCTCTCTTTTGGAACCCAATCCTTGTTGCTACAATTACTATAAACAGTCTGATCACTCGGAAAAGGAAGACTGAGGAAATGCTTCCTCCTGCCTGCAGCAGACTAATGAGATCTTTTTAGTTTTGGCAAAGGCACCTGTTTGGGGCTCAAAGATTAGTTTGAAATACGGTAAATTCATGCTGTATTCATGCAAATTTGTTAAGTTACTGAAAGGTCCACTTTAAATAGAGCAAAAAAATTAACTCTTTAATATCCATAAGAGGATGGATGAGACAAGTGACAACAAAGGTGCATCTTCAAGGATGAAAAGATTATAACACTTAGCAAATATTACACAATCTGTGCTGATGTCTACAGAATGTAAAGACAGATATTGCTTAAAACTGAATTCTGGCCAAACAGCTAAATACACACTGAAATCCATATGTGTGAAATGCTTTATCTGCCAAAATACTTGTGTTCCTGTTCTGTCAGTTTTGCGATTCACAAATCCACTTAGGAGGAAAATTGAACACCCTATTTAGTCCAAAGGACTGTGTGGCCCTTATCTCCTCTCCTCCCAGCATAGGAACAAAGTCTGTACCAAGTAACTATAGACCTGTTAGTGTAACTTCTATAGTTGGGAAGATGCTGGAGAGTTTAATAAAAAGACTGCATAGATGGGTTCTTGCTGAAAAAAAATATTTTAAGCAACAGACAAGCAACATTCATGAAAGACAGAAGTTGTCAAACAAACCTGAATTCTTTTTATAAGGGGGTAAGAAAAACCTTGGACAAAGGGGTGGCAGTGGACGTGGTATACTTGGACAGAGGGGTGGCTGTGGATGTGGTATACTTGGACAGAGGGGTGGCTGTGGATGTGGTATACTTGGACAGAGGGGTGGCGGTGGACGTGGTATACTTGGACACAGGGGTGGCTGTGGATGTGGTATACTTGGACAGAGGGGTGGTGGTGGATGTGGTATACTTGGACAGAGGGGTGGCTGTGTATGTGGTATACTTGGACAGAGGGGTGGTATACTTGGACAGAGGGGTGGCTGTGGATGTGGTATACTTGGACAGAGGGGTGGCGGTGGACGTGGTATACTTGGACACAGGGGTGGCTGTGGATGTGGTATACTTGGACAGAGGGGTGGATGTGGACGTGGTATACTTGGACAGAGGGGGGGCTGTGGATATGATATACTTTGACAGAGGGGTGGATGTGAACGTGGTATACTTGGACAGAGGGGTGGATGTGGACGTGGTATACTTGGACAGAGGGGGGGCTGTGGATGTGGTATACTTGGAAAGAGGGGTGGCTGTGGACGTGGTATACTTGGACAGAGGGGGGGCTGTGGATGTGGTATACTTGGACAGAGGGGGGGGCTGGGGACGTGGTATACTTGGACAGAGGGGGGCTGTGGACGTGGTATACTTGGACAGAGGGGTGGATGTGGACGTGGTATACTTGGACAGAGGGGGGGCTGTGGACGTGGTATACTTGGACAGAGGGGTGGCTGTGGGTGTAGTATACTTAGACAGAGGGGTGGATGTGGACGTGGTATACTTGGACAGAGGGGTGGATGTGAACGTGGCATACTTGGACAGAGGGGTGGATGTGGACGTGGTATACTTGGACAGAGGGGGGGCTGTGGACGTGGTATACTTGGACAGAGGGGTGGCTGTGGGCGTAGTATACTTAGACAGAGGGGTGGATGTGGACGTGGTATACTTGGACAGAGGGGTGGATGTGGACGTGGTATACTTGGACAGAGAGGTGGATGTGGACGTGGTATACTTGGACAGAGGGGTGGATGTGGGCATAGTATACTTATACAGAGGGGTGGCTGTGGACGTGGTATACTTAGATTTTGCAAAAGCGTTTGATACAGTTCCCCACACACGGCTCATGTGTAAGGTAAGGTCTACAGGATTGGAAATACCAGTTTGTAAATGGATAGAAAAGTGGCTAAAAGACAGAATTCAGAGAGTAGTGGGTAATGACTCTAAAGCCCCATACACACGCGCGGATTATCCGAGGACCAGGTCCGTCGGACCATGTCCGTCATACTTTGTCTGATGTTGGTTTTGCGTACACACGGTCAGACAAAGTTGTCGGAAAATCCGATCATTCTGAACGTGGTGACGTTTGTTGCCTACGACGGGACTACGTAGAGGCTAGTAGCCAATAGCTTTGGTCTTGTAATGTGATCTGAGCATGCGTAGCACTTTGTCCGGTCGGACAACCGTACACACGATCGGATTTGGTGTGATCGGACCGTGTTGTCGGCAAATCTATCCAGCAGGAGATAGGACTTTGTCCATCGGACAATCCGACGTACACTGTCCGATGGTGCATACACACGGTCTGATTTTTCAACAACATTGTCCGATCGGACAGAATCCATGCAAAAATCCGACCGTGTGTATGGGGCTTTACACTGAATGGTCTAAGGTTATCAGTGGTGTACCCCAAGGTTCAGTGCTGGGATTCTTACTTTTTATTATCTTTATCTAAATGATATTGGGTCTGGGATTAAAAGTAACATTTATGTCTTTGCAGATGACACCAAGCTATGCGGTGGAATAACGTCCTTACAGGAGGTCTCCAATTTACAAGCCGACATCAATGCTCTGTCTAATTGGGCGACTATGTGGCAGATGAGGTTTAATGTTGATAAAAGTAAAGTTATGCACTTGGGGGCTAAGAATATACATGCATTATACATACTAAGGGGAGTACAACTGGGGGAATCAATGGTGGAGAAGGATCTGGGGGAGTCAATGGTGGAGAAGGATCTGGGGGAGTCAATGGTGGAGAAGGATCTGGGGGAATCAATGGTGGAGAAGGATCTGGGGGAGTCAATGGTGGAGAAGGATCTGGGGGAGTCAATGGTGGAGAAGGATCTGGGGGAGTCAATGGTGGAGAAGGATCTGGGGGAGTCAATGGTGGAGAAGGATCTGGGGGAGTCCATGGTGGAGAAGGATCTGGGGGAGTCAATGGTGGAGAAGGATCTGGGGGAGTCAATGGTGGAGAAGGATCTGGGGGAGTCCATGGTGGAGAAGGATCTGGGGGAGTCAATGGTGGAGAAGGATCTGGGGGAGTCAATGGTGGAGAAGGATCTGGGGGAGTCAATGGTGGAGAAGGATCTGGGGGAGTCCATGGTGGAGAAGGATCTGGGGGAGTCAATGGTGGAGAAGGATCTGGGGGAATCAATGGTGGAGAAGGATCTGGGGAGTCAATGGTGGAGAAGGATCTGGGGGTTTTGGTAGATCATAAGCTCAATAATAACATGCAATGCCAAGCTGCGGTTTCCAAAGCGAGCAAAGTCCTTTCTTGTATAAGAGAGGTTTGGACACCAGAGAGAGAGAGACATCATCTGTACAAATCATTAGTGTAGTGATATGACTGAACAATAGTGACTCCATCTTGTCAGGGCTGGATTCCCCACAAGGCCACCGAGGCCAGGCCTCGGGGCGGCAGTGGTGCAGGGGCGACTTCTCTGCTCCCCCCCCCCCCGCAGCCGCACTAACATAGCCCCTGGTGGGCGGCGGCAGTGCTGTATCTTGCCCCTGCGGCCGCCTTCGGGCTCCTGCACAATATAGCCCCCGGCGCGGCGGCCTGTGTGGAGTGGCACTTGCTAAACTACGGCCGTACTTGGCCAGGGGAAGGGAGCAAATGACGCCCCCATTAAACGGCCTGTGAGCTGTGACTGGCCAGACCGGGTGCATGATTATAGCGACAGAGGTGGAGCCTAATGCTCCGCCTACCCTCCATGTATGCCGCTTCTCCTTGGCCCGGGGGGGGGGGGGCGGGGGTCTCTCTGTGACTGTCTGTAAGAGGAAAAGAGAGAGGAGGCTGACGGGAACCCCCGCAAGTGGTGGCCAGGACAGACAGTAGGTAAATTGTATTTATTTTTGTAAGTCAAGTGGCAGTGCTCTCAGGCTCAGCATGGATTAAATGCAAATTTTCAGAGCATGCATATTGCAATAACGTGCTCCATGCATGCTCAAACTCATTAAACAGTCCACATTCAGTGAAACTTTGCAGTACATGAACTTTCACTGAATGTGGACTGTTTAATAAGTTTGCATAGGTTCCAGCATATGCAAAGTGCTCCATGCTGAAATCAATGCAAACCCATTAAACAATCCACATTCAGTGAAAATTCATGCACTGCAAAGTGCTCCATGCTATAATCCAGAGGTCTTCAAACTACGGCCCTCCAGTTGTTCAGGAACTACAATTCCCATCATGCCTGTGAATGTCAGAGTTTTACAATGACTCATGGGATGTGTAGTTCCGCAACAGCTGGAGGGCCGTAGTTTGAGGACCCCTGCTATAATCAATACACAATTAATATACACTAGTAAGCTGTGATATTTTGAAACTGACGAGGCTGCACTGATTGCCACTGATGAGGCGGTACTCCTAGGCTGCACTGATAGGCGGCATTGGTAGGCTGCACTGATATGCACTGATAGGCGACACTGATATGCACTAATGGGCACTGGTAGGCTGTACTGGTGAGCACTGATAGGCGGCACTAGTGAGCTGCACTGATGGGCTGCACTAATAAGCACTGATAGGAGGCACTGATGGGCACTGATAGGCAGCACTGGTAGGCTGCACTAATGAGCACTGATAGGTGGCACTGATAGGCACTGATAGGCGGCACTGGTAGGCTGCACTGATGAGCACTGATAGGCTGCACTAATGAGCACTGATAGGCGGCACTGATGGGCACTGATAGGCTGCACTGATGAGCACTGATAGGCGGCACTGGTAGCCTGCACTGATGAGAGTATTTTCAGTCTGTACAATTAAAGCCAGTTATTTTCAGTGTTCTCGTGTGTGGAGATATGTTTTTAATTGATCTATTGTAGCAGTTATCGATAAAGGACGAGAATGGTGGTGTGTGTGTGTGGAGGGGGGGGGGGCGGCATTGAAGGACCCGGCCTTGGGGCGGCAAAGGGAGTAAATCCGGGCCTGCATCTTGTTCTGGCTATAGGTCAATATGCTTTTAACTTAGTTTTAAGTACTTATTCTGGAGTTTTATTCTTTACTCTCAGTGTCTAGCTATATGTCACAAGAGCATGCATAAACTTGCTTGCATAAGCATTTCGTGAGCATTCTATAATATGTAAATAAGATGTGGTATCTCCCCCCTTCCTCTTTTCAGGGTACACAGATCTCCCCCCTTCCTCTTTTCAGGGTACACAGACTCGGGACGGGAAACCAAGTATTAGTCATCACCAGATGGAATTTCCATCCTGGTAAACTTATGACAGCTACGCCTCAGAGGTTATTTACATTATAGGCTTGTATAACATTATAGTGATGAACTGTTTTATTATTATTAATGCTATTCATATATCCTCCCACTAACACACCCCTTTTCCCCATCATGATTGGATAAGATATTTCGTATATATAAGCTGTCCACACCCAAATAAATATCAGACATTTTCTTTGAACTAACTCTGTTGTAGTATTCTGTTTATTGAAAGTGTCTCCCAGTACTGGGGACCTCGAAGAGTGTCTTGCAGTATTCACCCTTGGCTAGTCCGTGTGTTACCTGGGAGTACCTGTATAATCACTACAATTAGTAAGACCTCATCTGGAATATTGTCCTCATCTAGAACTTGTCTTTCTATATTTATTTATTTTTATATATCCATCTGTCACGATATATTTATCACTCAAACCAATTAAGGTTTTTTTTTCACTATATATAACCACAATTGTTTACTTAGCCTTCATTTTTACCTCTTTGCATTTGTCTAGTATAGGCTTTTATATTTATATTATAAGTTTTTACTGTGCTCATGTCATGAGGTTTTATGGTTTTATATTCATTTATATCTAAGGTTGTTAGAGGTTGGTACCATGCCACATTTGGCAAACATCCTTTTTCTACTTTTTATAATTAAGACAGTTCACTGTTTAACCATACCAATTTAGTACCTATTCTCTAGGTACCAAGTTTCCTCTAAAGCGCTACATATATCCAAAACCCATTCTTGACCTACTGATAATCTTTCGGGAATGTTAGCAGCTCCATCATTTTAATTACATACAGCGCAATATTCCCCCCCCCCCCTTTTTTTTCTCATCTGGAATATGCAGTTCAGTTTTGGGCTCCAGTTCTCAAAAAGGATATCGGGGAACTGGAGAAAGTGCAGAGAAGGGCAACCAAACTGATAAGAGGCCTGGAGGAGCTCAGCTATGAGGAGAGATTAGAGGAACTGAATTTATTCTCTACTGAGAAGAGGAGAATAAGGGGGGATATGATCAACATGTACAAATATATAAGGGGGGATATGACCTCCATGTATAAATATATAAGGGGGGATATGACCTCCATGTATAAATATATAAGGGGTCCATATAGTGAACTTGGTGTTGAGTTATTCACTTTCAGAGTCATCACAGAGGACAAGGGGGCACTCTTTTACGTCTAGAGGAAAAGAGATTTCATCTCCAAATACGGAAAGGTTTCTTCACAGTAAGAGATGTGGAATAGACTCCCTCCAGAAGTGGTTCTGGCCAGCTCAGTAGATTGCTTTAAGAAAGGCCTGGATTATTTCCTAAATGTACAGAATATTACTGTTTATAGGTAAAGTTGATCCAGAGAAAATCTGATTGCCTCTCTGGGATCAGGAAGGATTTTTTTCCCCTGCTGTAGCAAATTGGATCATGCTTTTCAGTTTTATTTTTTTTCTCCTTCCTCTGGATCAACTGTGGGTATAGGATTGGGTATATGGGATTGTATGATATTTTCTATTTTATTTTTATTTTTTATGGTTGAACTAGGTGTCTTTTTTCAACCTGACTAACTATGTAACTGTGTCCATTGTGGGGTAGCCTAACATCAAATGAGAGCTTCAACAACATCCCAATAGGGACAGCAGGTTCACTCCTATGCCCCGTACACACGGTCGGAAATTCTGACCACAAAATCCGTCGGACTTTTTCCGACGGATTTTGTCCGACACTGGTGTTGCATACACACGGTTGTCGGAAAATCCGATCATTCTGAACGCGGTGACGTTTGTTGCGTACGATGGAACTGCGTAGAGGCTATTAGCCAATAGGTTTGGTCTCCTAATGTGATCTGAGCATGCGTGGCACTTTGTCCGTCGGAAATTCTCTACACGCGATCGGAAAAAGTCTGATCGGATTTTGTTGTCGGAAAATTTGAGAGCAGGATCTCAAATTTTTTCCGTCGGAAAAAATCTGATGGAGCCCACACACGGTCTGATTTTCCGACAACATGGTCCGATCGGACATTTTCCGTCGGAATTTCCGACCGTGTGTACGGGGCATAAAGGAGGGAAATAAGGTAAGTCTATTTATGCCCAAGACCCGGCTTTAGCCCACCTCAACTATTATCATCATACCGGAACAACCCAACTTCAGACAAATGCTGCATTAGTGTACCAAGAGGCCCACAGTTGCAGCCCAGTTTCTCAGGAGGAAGAATGGCGGCCCTGTAGAGACCATCATGGCCCTTGATCCAGCATTAACTCTGCTCTAGTGTACATCGTCAGAGTGAGGCAACCTAACTTGAGTCTAGCACTGGTTGCAGTAAAAAAGAAATGTTGCTCTCTGATTTTTCTTGACTACTCCACAAATGTAAATCATCTGGGTTTGGAGGGGTAGTGGCTGAAACCCATAACTCCAAGGGATTCCACCACCATCTTTCACCACCAGAGCTCAAAATTTGAACCTATTGGTCCCCCACCAAGTAGGCCCGATACCAGTAAGCAAGAGTGCTAACCAATGCCATCAGCTCATTACCATCGGTCAGGAGAGAGAAAGGATTATTGACCTGAGCCCGCTAGGCAGAAGGGTAGACCAGAGACCTTAGCTAACCACTAGGCAGCAGGACTAACCAGAGACCTCAGCCTACCACTAGGTAGCACAGACTAGAGGTCTCAGCTAACTACCAAAATGCAGAATAGTAGACCAGAGACCTTAGTTAACCACTAGGCAGCAGGAGAGACTAGAGTCCTCAGCCAACTACCATTATTCAAAAGGGTAGACCAGAGACCTTAGTTAACCACTAGGCAGCAGAACATATCAGAGACCAGAATGTACCGCTAGGCAGCAGGACAGACTAGAGGCCTCAGCCAGTGGTGTCACTATGGGGGTTCGGGCCTCAGCCGGGTGACACCCGCCAGAGGGGTGACACCAAGGAACAGAGTTCCGTCACTCTGGGGCTGCCCTGTGTTTTCCTCTCACTACAGGCTTCTGTATTTAGTAGTGACAGCGCTCCTGTCCGGGTCCGCCGCAGCATCTCTCACCACCGGCTGTCACACTTTTACGTGGCTCCTCGGTTTTGCTGTGTCTTATGATAAGTCATGAGGAGGAACCTGGGAGGAGGAGCATCTCCCGTACTGCACTGGGCCGTGCTGTATCTTAGGTCTGGGTTTGGAGGGGGGAAATTAAAAGCATCTGTGCTGGTAGGAAGAAGACAGTCCTTTCAAGAATGGCGATTTGGGGATTGAACTCTGCACCCTGCACCCACCTAAACTCTGCCCCCTGCACCCACCTAAATTTTGCACCCTGCACCCACCTAAACTCTGCACCCTGCGCCCACCTAAATTCTGCACCCTGCACCCACCTAAACTCTGCACCCATCTAAAATCTTCACTCTGCACCCACCTGAACTCTGCACCCTGCACCCACCTGAACTCTGTACCTAGCACCCACCTTAACTCTGCACCCTGCACCCACCTTAACTCTGCACCCTGCACCCACCTAAACTCTGTACCCTGCACCCACCTGAACTCGGCACCCACCTGAACTCTGCACCCTGCACCCACCTAAACTCTGTACCCTGCACCCACCTGAACTCTGCACCCTGCACCCACCTAAACACTGTACCCTGCACCCACCTGAACTCGGCACCCTGCACCCACCTGAACTCTGCACCCTGCACCCACCTGAATTATGCACCCACCTAAACTCTGCACCCTGCACCCACCTAAACTTTGTACCCTGCACCCACCTGAACTCGGCACCCTGCACCCACCTGAACTCGGCACCCTGCACCCACCTAAACTCGGCACCCTGCACCCACCTAAACTCTGTACCCTGCACCCACCTAAACTCTGTACCCTGCACCCACCTGAACTCTGCACCCTGCACCCACCTAAACACTGTACCCTGCACCCACCTGAACTCTGCACCCTGCACCCACCTAAACTTAGCCCCCTGCACCCACCTAAATTCTGCACCCTGCACCCACCTAAACTCTGCACCCTGCGCCCACCTAAATTCTGCACCCTGCACCCACCTAAACTCTGCACCCTGCACCCATCTAAAATCTTCACTCTGCACCCACCTGAACTCTGCACCCTGCGCCCACCTGAACTCTGTACCTAGCACCCACCTAAATTCTGCACCCACCTTAACTCTGCACCCACCTTAACTCTGCACCCTGCACCCACCTGAACTGTGCACCCTGCACCCACCTAAACTTTGTACCCTGCACCCACCTGAACTCGGCACCCTGCACCCACCTAAACTCTGTACCCTGCACCCACCTAAACTCTGTACCCTGCACCCACCTGAACTCTGCACCCTGCACCCACCTAAACACTGTACCCTGCACCCACCTGAACTCGGCACCCTGCACCCACCTGAACTCTGCACCCTGCACCCACCTGAATTATGCACCCACCTAAACTCTGCAACCTGCACCCACCTGAACTCTGCACCCTGCAACCACCTGAACTCTGCACCCACTTAAACTCTGCACCTTGCACCCACTTAAACTCTGCAGCCTGCAACCAGCTAAACTCTGCACACTGCACCCACCTAAACTCTGCACCCTGCACCCACCTGAACTCTGCACCCTGCACCCACCTGAACTCTGCACCCTGCACCCACCTAAACTCTACACCTAGCACCCACCTAAACTCTGCTCCCTGTATCCACCTAAACCCTGCACCCCCCTAAACTATGCATCCTCCACCCACCTGTAATCTGCAACCACCTAAACTCTGTACCCTGCACCCACCTGAACTCTGCACCCTGCACCCACCTGAACTCTGCACCCTGCACCCACCCGAACTCTGCACCCTGCACCCACCTAAACTCTACACCTAGCACCCACCTAAACTCTGCTCCCTGTATCCACCTAAACCCTGCACCCCCCTAAACTATGCATCCTCCACCCACCTGTAATCTGCAACCACCTAAACTCTGTACCCTGCACCCACCTGAACTCGGCACCCTGCATGCACCTAAACTCTGTACCCTGCACCCACCTAAACTCTGTACCCTGCACCCACCTGAACTCTGCACCCTGCACCCACCTGAACACTGTACCCTGCACCCACCTGAACTCGGTGTTGTAATGTGTTGGCCAATTTTTGTAGGATATTGTATTAAAGTAACATATTGCCCAGAAATTCAGTTGAGTTGTCCAAGCCAACTGAATTTAAACATATCGAAGACCCTTTGATGTGTAAATCTTATGCAATTGATTGTATAATTGCAAATCTTATGCAAGTCTACCTAGGTGTGTGAGGTATGGCCTTTTAACCTAATTGAACATTTCAAAGGATACATTGTTCTAACTTAAGGATAATTAGGGGGTATTCATGGTAAACATTTGGTTGACTTAGCAGAAACCCCCCCCCCCAGTGTCAGACCAGTATTTGAGAAGGCTGGCATTCAGTCTAATCTATTCTAGGAGGGTGTGTGGTTACCGGGTGCCCTAGGAATCTGGGTGGCGGTGTATGGTCTGAGTCTGAGCCGTTCCGGAAGGGTGCTCCTGGTGAGGATGGGTGCTGCCACTGGTCTGACCCAGAAGGTTGAGAACCTGGCCTTCTGGCCTGGATTGGGGTAGCTCTAGCCCCGGACAGTTTTTCGGGAATAGAACGCCGTCGACTCCCTATGCTGCGGGGGAGGAGCGGTTAGTAATTCCCGAATGTAATTAGGTAGGAGTGATGGGAGTGATGGTGGAACCTGATGGCAAAGGGCTCTCACCAAGCTTCCTGATCTCCATGCCTTCCTGCCTGGGGTGGGGGCTGCTGTGGTCCGGACCGTTGGTCAGGGCGGTCTTGAAAGCCTATGGAGTATGTGCCCCTGGAGTGGCAGTCCAGGGGTGCCGTACAATCACTGTGAGTGAGGGCCACTTTGATTTATGGCACCACGGTCACTGCACCATATCACGCTTTTTTAGCACCTGCCTCTTGGGCCGGGCCTTTTGGCTGGGACCAGAGGAATTTTTTATTCCTGGCCGGAGGGCCTGGTCATTGTATTACACAATAGCCACTTCTTCACTCCTCCTCTCCACTATCCCTTCCCCCACTTTATTTTATTTATTTCCCTGTGTGTTGTCACCTTTTTTGTATTATTTTGTTGGTACACGGTTGTAGCACGTGTGATTAGTAGGGTCACAGGTCCCAGGGCCTGTCCTGAACGTCGGGGAGGGGGTGGACATGGCCTTCTGGCTTAGTTCGCCCTCTCTCATAGGGTTGGGGTCTCCCTTCGGGGGAGCCTCACCTAGTATTTGGGTGGGTCTATAATACAATACTTTTAATAACTACTATTCATCTAAACCACAATATATTATATCACTACACTCGGCACCCTGCACCCACCTGAACTCTGCACCCTGCACCCACTTAAACTCTGCAGCCTGCAACCAGCTAAACTCTGCACCCTGCACCCACCTAAACTCTGCACCCTGCACCCACCTGAACTCTGCACCTAGCACCCACCTAAACTCTGCACCCTGCACCCACCTGAACTCTGCACCCTGCACCCACCTGAACTCTGCACCCTGCACCCACCTAAACTCTACACCTAGCACCCACCTAAACTCTGCACCCTGCACCCACCTGAACTCTGCACCCTGCACCCACCTGAACTCTGCACCCTGCACCCACTTAAACTCTGCAGCCTGCAACCAGCTAAACTCTGCACCCTGCACCCACCTAAACTCTGCACCCTGCACCCACCTGAACTCTGCACCTAGCACCCACCTAAACTCTGCACCCTGCACCCACCTGAACTCTGCACCCTGCACCCATCTGAACTCTGCACCTAGCACCCACCTGAACTCTGCACCCTGCACCCACCTAAACTCTACACCTAGCACCCACCTAAACTCTGCACCCTGCACCCACCTAAACTCTACACCTAGCACCCACCTAAACTCTGCACCCTGCACCCACCTGAACTCTGCACCCTGCACCCACCTAAACTCTACACCTAGCACCCACCTAAACTCTGCACCCTGCACCCACCTGAACTCTGCACCTAGCAGCCACCTAAACTCTGCACCCTGTAGCCACCTAAACCCTGCACCCACCTGAACTATGCACCCTGCACCCACCTGAACTCTGCACCTAGCACCCACCTAAACTATGCACCCTGCACCCACCTGTAATCTGCACCCACCTACACTCTGCACCCTGCACCCACTTAAACTCTGCACCCTGCACCCACCTGAACTCTTCACCTAGAACCCACTTGAACTCTGTACCTAGCACCCACCTGAACTCTGCACCCTGCACCCACCTGAACTCTGTACCCAACACCCACCTGAACTCTGCATCCTGAAAATAGCACCCTGCAGAACCCTGCACTCTGTATGTAGCACCCTCCTGATATTTAATGCCTCTTTAGAACCCTCCCACACCCAGTTGCTGTGGCACACTCAACCCCACACCCCCCTACTGCTCCTACACCTATTCTCTGAGAAAAATGCCCTGGGTGACACTATCAAGTAGCAGGGGGGGTTTGACAAGAGGGGGGGGGGTGACACCATGTTTTACTGCACCAGGTGACACCAACAACCCTAGTGATTCCACTGGCCTCAGCCAACTACCCTTATTCAGAAGGGTAGACCAGAGACCTTAGCTAACCACAAGGCAGCAGGACAGACCAGAGACCTCAACCAACCACTAGGCAGCAGGGCAGACTAGAGGCCTCAGCCAACCACTAGGCAGCAGGGCAGACTAGAGGCCTCAGCCAACTACCATTATGCAGAAAGGCAGATCAGAAGACCAGATGACTCAGCTCGCCCTCAGGCAGGACATCAAGTCAGATCAGATCAATATAACACCACCTGACAATGAGGTAGATCAGAGATATCATCCTATCATCCACTTTACAATTGGGTCAATCAGACTCTACACTGCCACCAGCAAAGAGCTGAGCCTACCACCACCAGTCAAGCAATGCAAAGCCCAGTAAAAGTCCACCGCCTGCAGAAAAGGTAAGTGGACTGGGACACATATATACCAATGAGTACTAAAGTGAGAATACCGAGATACAGTATATGTATATACATAAAAAAATTTAAGAAAAAATAATTGGAAAAAATTTACATTTAAATGCCCATCAATGCAGCCTTCTCAGTGTCCATCTGCAGCCTTGTCAGTGTCATTTGCAGCCTTGCCAGTCATTTGCAGCCTTGTCAGCATCAGCTTGCCATTTAAAAATGGCGCCGCCGAGATACAGAGCGGATGTCCTGTGTATCTCGGCGGCGCTCGGTAGCTCTCGGCTATTTTCGGCGACTTTCGTCCGCACCTGGCCGTTCTCGGCTATTTTCGGCAACTTTCGGCCTCACTCGGCTGTTCTCGGCGGCTTTCGGCTTTCCGCAAGCCGCCGAGAACGGCCGAAAGTGGCCGAAAGCCGCTGAGAACGGCCGGAAGCAGCCAGAAGCCGCCGAGGGCGGCCAACACCGCCGAGAAGCTCACAATCGGCGAGGGATCGGCGTATAACGCGCACCCATGATTTTCCCCTGATATTAAGGGGAAAAGGTGCGTGTTATACGCCGATAAATACGGTAGTTGATATATTGGAGACTTGTAAAAGAGAACATGAGCTCCTCTGCTTTTCTCTGGAAGGTTTTCAAGAGAAATAGTTCACTTCATTTTGAGGCCTACTATAATCTCACATCTCTGCCAGTAAATATTAAATGTATTATTATTTATTTTTTTTCTCAATAAATTTACAACACAACTGTACTCCATTGTTCTGAGGAAGGGGCAATGATCTGCCCACAAGGGAATATTGACCACAGAGGGATTTAAAAGAAAATCTTTAATATGTAGGACACATTGGCTCTCACACCGAGTCACTTAAAAAATGTGAAGCTGCTGAGAGGCCGGTGAGAGGCCGGTGAGAGGCCGGTGTCCTGTTACTGAGGCTTGTGTTTGCTTTGGAGAACGGCACCGTCCAGCGGAGCATTGAACTTGACAGATGGAAGAGAAAACGCACCTCTCTGACCTTCCTGCCCCCTGAGGTGCAGTCTATTGTAGCTATTGGAAGTATTAAAGGTATAGTATCACTTCCCGGAGGGGCGCGTCGCCTTGTTTGCTCTACTGGCCCCACCCCTGGCACATTTCTATTGGCTGCAAAAATGTCAACTTTTTTAATGTAAGCGTGGCCCAAATTTATTTTTGAAGAAAAACATTTTTAATTTTCAGAAGAATATATTTTTTTTAATATTGTGATGTGTATTAAAAACATGTTAGACTCTCATATGTTTTGTTAAAGCTTAAAGTGGTGTTTCCACCTAAAAAATAAAAAAAGGCTTAAAATTCCTAAAAAAAAAAAAAAAATAATTGGAAAAAATATATATTTTTTTTTACATACCTCTAAATGCCCGTTGCTAGGGGGTCCCTCGTAGTCTGCCTCCTGCGTTGCCTGGGCTGGTGACATCACTTCCCCTCAGCGCAGGAAGGGCTCCCCAGTCATCTGGGACCTGTCACGTGTCCCAGATGACTGTGCGGCCAATCACGGCGTGCGGTGCCGCTCGTGCATGCGCGGTGGGTGCCCGGGCTGTGAAGGCACAGCCGGGAGCCCACAGTTGCAATGCCGGCGCCGCCGAGCGAATCGGGGGGGAGAGCGGAGCTTCGATCCCCCCGCATCGCTGGACCCTGGAACAGGTAAGTGTCCGATTATTGAAAGTCAGCAGCTGCAGTATTTGTAGCTGCTGACTTTTAATTATTTTTTTTTTTTTGAGAGACACACCTCTTTAACCGGTTCCCGACCGGCGCATGACGATATACATCGGCAGAATGGCACGTACAGGCAGGAGGGCGTATATATAAGTCCCTCCTTAATGCCTGCCGTGGCATCGGGATCGGCGCGCTCCCGCGCCGGTCGGGACCCCCGCGATCGTCTCACGGGAAGGCTGAACGGGGAGATGCGGATGTACACAGCATCTCCCCGTTCTGCCTAGCAACTAGTGACGCCGATCTCTGCTCCCTGTGATTGGAGCAGAGATCAGCATTCACTAGCTGACAGCCACGCCCCCCCACAGTAAGAAACACACCCCTAGGCATACTTAACCCCTACACTGCCCCCTTGTGGTTAACCCCTTCACTGCCAGTGTCATTTATACAGGAATCAATGCATTTAAATAGCACTGATTGCTGTATAAATGACAATGGTCCCAAAAATGTGTCAAAAATGTCCGATGTGTCCGCCATAATGTCGCAGTCACAATAAAAATCGCTGATCTCCGCCATCACTAGTAAAAAAAAAATTATTAATAAAAATGCTCTAAAACTATCCCCTATCTTGTAAACGCTATAACTTCTGCGCAAACCAATCAATAATCGCTTATTGCGATTTTTTTTACCAAAAATATGTAGAAGAATACGTATCGGCCTAAACTGAGGAAAAAAAAATGTTTTTTTTATATATTTTTGGGGGATATTTATTGTAGCAAAAAAGAATGCGTTTTTTTTCAAAATTTTCGCTCTTTTTTGTTTATAGCGCAAAAAATCAAAACCGCAGGGGGCGATCAAATACCACCAAAGAAAGCTCTATTTGTGGGGAAAAAGGGACGCCAATTTTGTTTGGGAGCCACGTCGCACGACCGCGCAATTGTCAGTTAAAGCGACGCAGTGCCGAATCGCAAAAAGGGGCCTGGTCCTTTGGCTGCAAATTGGTCCGGGGCTGAAAGTGGTTAAGAAGACATAGTATATGGAGAAAGAACAATTTTTGTTTCTGATACAATTATATATCAACATAGTATTCATGATTATGAATAATCAGATAATATACTGTATGTAGTCCCTTCTTCCTGCTTAGCAATTGCTGCTTTTCTCATATCATTTAAAAAAGAAACAATAGGCATTATTAAGAAAATGGCATATACACTTCATTACCAAAAGTATTGGGACACCTGCCTTTACACGCACATGAACTTTAATGGTATCCCAGTCTTAGTCCGGAGGGTTCAATATTGAGTTGGCCCCGCCCCTTTGCGGCTTTAAGAGCTTCAACTCTTCTGGGAAGGCCGTCAACAAGGTTTACGAGGGTGTCTATGGGAATGTTTGTC
>CM053034.1:7368897-7398897 GCA_028564925.1 Lithobates sylvaticus | reverse complement strand
TTGATATTTATTCTACTACAATTAATGATTTGTATTATCTCTGATTTTTGGTTTCAGTTTATGTTTTTTAGTACTTTTTTGCTATTTACAGAATTTCTTTTAGTAGGCTTGCTAAAAGTGATTTCTTAAATATAATTTACTGAGTTCCAATATTACATTTTCTATGAGATGCAATTTAATGTATTCTTGTGTAGACTACGCTGTCTCATTTTGTTTACATATTTATATATATTATATATATATTTATATATTTATCTGGGACTCTTGTCATTGTCCTTATATTTATCATTTATTCATTTTTATCATTTATACCCATTTATATGCACCATATGGGCTGATTTAAAGTACCTATGATTGGGAAATAATAACAATAATTGTTCCTTCCTTCTTGATAAATTGAAGGGGCTCTTGTATTTAAAAAAAAAAAATAATAATAATGCATCCTATAGTACTTTTATTTTTTTTTACAAATTAAGTTATCTCAAGGCTTATTAGAAGTTTAAAATTTTTGAGATGATCATCGTTAATGAGATCATTGTTAATGACTTGGGACGTTTTATAGATTGGTCTAGTATTCTTGGTTACAGTAGAATTTAAAGACTTAAAATAAATAATAATAATAATAATAATATGTTTTTTTTTCATATTATTATTATTATTTATTTTATGTTACTTTATTTTTTTTAGTCTTAACTGTTCTTATTTTCAAATTGTTTGGAAAGTTTTCTATTGTATAAACTTCTAAAATATATACCAGTATTTATTTTTATTTTTTTTAACCTTTGTAATCATTTGCATAAAATATTTATTTACTGAACACTTTCTTTTATTTATTTTTTTACAAATTAAGTTATCTCAAGGTTTATTAGAAGTTTAACATTTTTGAGATGATCATCGTTAATGAGATCATTGTTAATGACTTTCCCAAGTCATTAACAATGATCTCATTAACGATGATCATCTCAAAAATGTTAAACTTCTAATAAACCTTAAGATAACTTAATTTGTAAAAAAAAATAAAAGAAAGTGTTTAGTTTTATAGATTGGTCTAGTATTATAGATTGGTCTAGTATTCTTGGTTACAGTAGAATTAAAAGACTTAAAATAAATAATAATAATATGTTTTTTTTTTTTCGTATTATTATTATTATTTATTTTATGTTACTTTATTTTTTTTAATCTTAACTGTTCTTATTTTCTAATTTTTCCGAAAGTTTTCTATTGTATAAACTTCTAAAATATATACCAGTATTTATTTTTATTTTATTTTTAAACTTTGTAATCATTTGCATAAAATATTTATTTACTAAACACTTTCTTTTATTTTTTTTACAAATTAAGTTATCTCAAGGTTTATTAGAAGTTTAACATTTTTGAGATGATCATCGTTAATGAGATCATTGTTAATGACTTGGGAAAGTCATTAACAATGATCTCATTAACGATGATCATCTCAAAAATGTTAAACTTCTAATAAACCTTGAGATAACTTAATTTGTAAAAAAAAAATAAAAGAAAGTGTTTAGTTTTATAGATTGGTCTAGTATTATAGATTGGTCTAGTATTCTTGGTTACAGTAGAATTAAAAGACTTAAAATAAATAATAATAATATGTTTTTTTTTCCGTATTATTATTATTATTTATTTGATGTTATTTTAATTTTGTTTAATCTTAACTGTTCTTTTCAAATTTTTTTGTTTAATCTTAACTGTTCTTTTCAAATTTGTTGGTAAAGTTTTCTATTGTATAAACTTCTAAAATATATACCGGTATTTTTTTTTTTTTTTTTACCTTTGTAATCATTTGCATAAAATATTTATTTACTAAACACTTTGTCCAGAATGCATAAATGCAAAGCATGCTGGGCTTTATAAAAAGAAAGCCCAGAAACCAGATGCATTCACTGCTCAGTGTAGCCTACAAATCAAGATTGCTCCCATGTCTGCACAGAGCCAATGAGTTTTCTTCATTCCTGTGAGTTATTTAACCTTTTTTGTTAAAAACAAAAGCTGCAGAAAAAAGCTCATAAAAAGCTTGTTCTGTTTGAAGAAGCTGGTATATAATAAAATAATAATAATAAAAATAAAATAAAAAAATAACTGCAACATTTCAAATTTATCAAAAATTTTTTTAGACATTATTTTGTGGGTATTGAGCATAATAAATAAAATATACTGTATATACTCGAGTATAAGCCGAGTATAAGCCGAGTTTTTCAGTGCTGAAAATGCCCCCCTCGGCTTATACTGGAGTCAAGCACTTTTCTGCAGCAGAAAATTACATTTTCCGACCCGACTTTGGGGCCCCGTATCCCGCGGCCACTTGGTGCTAGGAACCCCAAATTTGGTGTGCGAACCCAGTGGAACTAGCACTGCAACATATCCCAACAGGCCCCAAAATCGGTCAACTGTGTCCATCTGCAGTAATGTCATTTCGGGACCCTTTGGGTTCAGAGACCCCAAATTTTGGCTGCAGCTAGGGGGCATCTAGGAACCCTTAACTACAGAGTTTGAAGTTCGGGGGACCTATGACTGCAAATGGGCACAGTGAGGCATGCAAATGGGCACAGTGAGGCTGCAAATGGGCATTGTTGACCCTCTTTTCCACTTACAGTAGCTGCGCATTTCTCACCCTAGGCTTATACTCGAGTCAATACGTTTTCCCATTTTTTTGTGGTCTAATTAGGTGCCTCTAGTGGCGGACTGACAACTCATGGGGCCCCCGGGCAATAGGAGATTATGGGGCCCCCAGGCAATCAGAGATTATGGGGCCACACAGTATACACACACACAGTATACGATCACACAGTATACACAGACATGTTTCTATTGGCTGAGAAGGTACTGGAGAGGTGGGGCAGCTATAATCTTGAGATTTTTAGACCAAAAGGATGTCGGTAAGGGACATTTCAGAGACAGATGTAAAAAAAACACAGATTTTTACATACTGTCCCTGGTTTTACTGATGCTGGCAACCCTGATGGGGCCCCCTAGTGGCCCGGGGGCCCTCGGGCAGTGCCCGAGTGGCTGAATGGTCAGTCCACCCCTGGGTGCCTCGGCTTATATTCGGGTTGGCTTATACTCGAGTATATACGGTACATTCCTCTTTAGGATTTTCACTTACTAGTGTATTTTATAATTGTCATATTATTACACTATGGGACTTCTTTTTCTTGTAGACCCATTTTTGTTCCTTTATTAAAAATGTTCAAATTTTTTATGTTCATTTTTTTTTTTTTTTTCATGTGTGTTTAATGCTGGTTTGTTTATCTTAGCTCCCCCCAGTAATATTTTTTTTATATCACCTTACAGCAGAAATGCAGACGGACGCCTACGTAATTCAGGTGAACGGCTCCTCGGTCCATCCTAAAGTCCTGGATGTACATGTCAACATTCAAGGAACAAATGGCATTGAGAAGATCAAAAGCCGAAAACCGAGGTGGTCTATACGGGCATCGGAAATGTCCAAGAAGACGTTTAATCCCATCCGAGCCATTGTGGACACCATGAAAGCCACCCCCAATCCCAACAAGCCAATGATCGCCTTGTCTATAGGTCAGTGTGTCATTTTATTTCTAGACGTTCTAATAAGTTCTCTGGTTTAATTGAGCTCTTATGTTCCTCAAATAACAAGCTAACAGTAGAACTTCGGATTACGAGCATAATCCGTTCCAGGAGAATGCTCTTAATCCAAAGTACTCGCATATCAAAGCGAGTTTCCCCATTGAAGTCAATGGAAATGAAAATAATTTGTTCCGCATTGACTTCAATGGCATGCAATACCGCATGCGGCCAGAGGTGGGAGGGGGGCGCCGGAGAGCCACGGAAACGGCCGGAAAGACCCCAGGACACCTCAGGTGACCTCGGCAAACCTCGGAAAGACTCCGTTCCCGAGGTTTGCCGAGCTGTCCTCAGGCCTTACCGTGCATTTCCGAATGGCACCCCACCACCTCAGGCCAAACACGGTACTGCACACGCTTTGGCCGGAATCGTGCTCATTTTGCGAGACAACACTCGCAAACCGAGTTACGATTTTTAAAGATGCAGTGCTCGTATTGCGAAACGCTCGTTAACCGCGTTACTCGCAATCCGAGGGTTCCACTGTAATTCAAAAGCACATTAAAAAAATGGACCAATTATAGAAAAAATTTATTCTCAATCTTTTTTTTCTGACTTTTTCCTGACTTTACTTCTTATGATGTAGAAAAGACTTGGAAATTATTCAGTATGAGTAAAATGTAGACTTTGAATCAAACAATCTAGAAAAGCCCCAATACAGGATAGATCTGTGGGAGCCTCAAGTAGCGCAGCGCCACGTCCTCAATAATAGTAGTAATTTGAAAGCACATAAAAAAATGGACTCCAATTATAGAAAAAATAAAGTAAATTTTATTACCTATATATTACATAAAACATGTTAAAACATATACTGCCCAATGCAGTGATGACTAGACCTCTCCAGTGTGGATCAAACACATCAAGAACATGTCAAAATAAGACACATAAGTGTATACTGAGTAATAACATAAATTGCTAGCTCTACATGTTTCGCTTTGAAAAAAACGCTTCTTCAGGAGCTGAGTAATCTCTCAAAGAGAAAAGAGAGGCAGTCAATAATAATTTGAATGAATCATCATAGAATATATGTCTCAAGGAACCAATAGGACAATGATGATTGTATGCCATAAAAATTATGATTGACTGCCTCTTTTTCCTCTTTTAGAAATTACTCAGCTCCTGAAGAAGCGTTTTTTTTTTCTCGCGAAACATGTAGAGCTAGCAATTTATGTTATTACTCAGTATACACTTATATGTCTTATTTTGACATGTTCTTGATGTGTTTGATCCACAGATCTAGTCATCACTGCATTGGGAAGTATATGTTTTAACATGTTTTATATATATATGTAATAAAATTTACTTTATTTTTTCTATAATCGGAGTCCATTTTTTTATGTGCTTTCAAATGACTTCTATTATTGAGGACGTGGCGCTGCGCTACTTGAGGCTCCCACAGATCCATCCTGTATTTGGGCTTTTCTAGCTTGTTTGATTCTACATTTTACTCAAACTGAATAATTTCCGAGTCTATTCTACATCATAAGAAGTAAAGTCAGAAAAAAGTCAGAAAAAAAAGATTGAGAATTTCCTGGAATGCACAGAAATAAAAGATTTTTTTATGATTGGCTCAGAATCAGCCAATCGGGAGTTTTCCTATGTGCCCAATGCAGGTGTAGACAGTACATCAGGAGAAGGAACAGGGGCAACTTTGCAACTTGAAGTAAAAGATTTTTTATGATTGGCTGATTCTGAGCCAATCAGGAGTCTTCCTATGTGCCCAATGCAGGTGTAGACAGTACATCAGGAGAAGGAACAGGGGCAACTTTGCCAATTTCCTTCTGAAACTTCAATGTCCGGTCACAATGCTGGGGCAGGTCCTGGATCAGACTATATCGAATAACTGATACATTGGGGTTGAAATACTAAAAGGCAAATAAGCTGTTGACTTTACAAGGACATTTTCTCTTATGCGGCGTACACGCGGTCGGAATTTCCGATGGAAACAGTCCGATGGGAGCTTTTCAACGGATTTTCCGACTGTGTGTATGCCCATCAGTCTTTTTCTGTCGGAATTTCCGACGGACTTTGAGAACCTGTATGGAGCCCTGTATGGTTCCTCTCTGCAGCAGCTAAAAGCTGGCTTCTTCTCCTCTGGCCTCCCACTGGCTTTAAGCTTCAATTTTTCCGACGGAAAACCTTTCTATTGGATTTTCCGATCGTGTGCATGCAATTCCGACACGTAAAATTACGACGCATGCTCGGAAACAATTCGACGCATGCTCAGAAGCATTAAACTTCCCTTCTATAGTGCTGTTGAACGTGTTTTATGCCGCAGTGTTATTGACCGTCGGAATTTGGTGTGACCGTGTGCAGGCAAGACAGTTTGAGCGAAATTCCGTCGGAATTCCGACAGGAAAACCATCAGAGCTTTTTCCGACGAGAATTCCGACCGTGTGTACGCGGCATTAGCTTGGTGAATGCGGTAAAGCTCTGTTGACTTCCATCATCTAATTATGTGAAAGCACCAGATTGTGTATTCTTTGCCACATTTACTAAGCCAGGGAAAAATTCTCTTGCAAATTTAACAGCTTTTTTGCCTTTGCTAAATCAACCTGACTGTATTGCTTCTCCCATAACATTCAGCAGGGGCCTGGATAAGGGGGTACCACCAGTATTCCTGTACGGGGGGCCCAATCCAGCAGGGGGATGCCCAGGCAGCAGGGTGAATCGGATGTGGGCAGGAAGGGTGATTGGCACAGCGGGGGAGCAATTACTGGAACCTATTCCTTATATGGCTCCTCTCTGCAGCAGCTGAAAGCTGGCAGGAAGGGGTTGGTATATGTGACATATTTACTGGACCCTTCCCTCGCTCTCCATCCTCAAGGATCCTATTGTGTGCTTGCAGCTGCTGGTGCAGAGAAGAGGAGGGAAGCTGGCAGCACAGCAGGGGTGGGCACAGGGGAGCAGCAGGGATAATTGTATGGTGCAATGGGAAAGTGATCGGTGCGGCGAGGGACAATTGCTGGAACTGATTCCCTGTATGGCTCCTCTCTGCAGCAGCTGAAAGCTGGCTTCTTCTGCTCTGCCTCCCACTGGCTTTCAGCTGCTGCAGAGAGAGCCATACAGGGGATCAGTTCCAGCAATTGTCCCTTGCCGCACCGATCACTTGCCCTGTGCACCATACAATTCCCCCTGCTGCACAGGCTCCCCTGTGCCCACCCCTGCAGTGCTGCCAGCTTCCCTCCTCTTCTTTACACCAGCAGCTGCAAGCACACACTAGGATCCTTGAGGATGGAGAGTGTAATGCTTTGCGTCTATCTAGAATAAAGTCACTATACAAATGCCCATAGCAACACAGAGAGCGAGGGAAGGGTCCAGTAAATATGTCACATATGCCAACCCCTTCCTTCCTTGAATGAACACAATGAGTGATCAGTACCGATCACTCACTGTGTTGATTCAAAACTGAAGCATAGTATACTGTGTTTATTTTGGGGGGGGGGCCTGTCGGGTTGGCTGTGTGGACCCCTGTAGTTTCTAACAGCAGCCCTAACATTCAGATGGGGTAAACTCAATGATCTTGATCTCAACTACATATCTTTTTTGTTGTAGGAGACCCTACGATATTTGGGAACCTTCCAACTGATAATGAGGTTACCAGAGCTATGAAGGAAGCAATCGACTCTCAGAAGTACAATGGATATGCTCCAAGTATAGGTAAGTCTCAGCACAAGGTCATTTTTCACGTAGATCTGCTCTTTTCACATTTCCATCATCCGCATCATTTTATATAGACATTTTTAAAAACTATTAGAGTTTCCCTCCATTTAAATATGATACAATACTGGAAAGTTCAGATAATGGTAGGCTGAACGCCTAATTCATATGTTTAACTAGACATTTAACCGGTTCCCGGCCGGCGCCCGACGATGTACGTCGGCAGAATGGCACGGACAGGCAAAAGGGCGTACAGGTACGTCCCTTTAAGATTGCCGCCGTGCCATAGCGTGCATGCCGGGCGGGACACCCGTGAGTCCGGTCGCGGGTCCCGCGGACTCGATTGCCGCGGGGATACCTGCGATCGTCTCACGGGAAGGCTGAACAGGGAGATGCGGAAGTAAACAGCATCTCCCCGTTCTGCCTAGCAACTAGTGACAACGATCTCTGCTTCCTGTGATTGGAGCAGAGATCAGCGTTCACTAAATCACAGCCACGCCCGCCCCCACAGTTAGTAACACGCCCCTAAACCCTTTGATTATAATTTATGCAAAAATATATTTAAGTTCCATTTGCCCGTTTCTTACCGTAGATTTGAAAATTAAAACAGCATCTTATTAGAATCTGAACAGCATCTTTATTATATAAGATAGAACAGAGTCGCGCTTAGCTATTATGTATAACATAGAATATCTGATGATAACAAACCTCCTAACATATACAGCATAATATATCTGATGCTAAAAAGTCCTCCTTATTAGGGGAAAGTGATGCAAAAAACAGGGTAATGAATGGACCAGAGTGTCAGGATCTTGAACTTTTAGTCGATATGTAGACTCTCAGACACAAAATAGTTCCTTTCAATCTCCTGTGCAGTTGACACCATATGAGACCACCACCGGAAGTAAGGAATGTCTGCTTACCAGATACACTGGACCTTTGAAAAGGCCAGTAACGCTTGTGGCTGATTATCCTCCCAGGGCCTTTAGATTGTAATCCAGCCAACGATCTGTTGTCCTGCAGGCGATCTCTCTCTCTCTCTCTTCTGATGTCTAGGAATGTCCCACTCTCTGCACACCTCTCCCAAAGAGCGTCTATGGCTGCCAGCGATGTTCTTATCTTATGTTATTTTGTGATATCACATATTTGAGTTGCTGCTGTTCTATTTTAATTTTAATAAATTTTTCTCTTGGAAGTGCGGTTTCTTTCCCATATAATATCTTTATTATATAAACTGTGTTGAAAGAAAGGGTTGCTATCATTGTTTTCTCATTCGTTTGTAGGATACCAGTCAAGCAGGGACGTAATTGCTAAATTCTACACGTGTCCCGAAGCTCCATTGGAAGCCAAGGTAGGTTGGTGGTAGCGAAAAGGACTTTGCATGTATGCCAGTGGTTTAGGTGGTCAACCAGTCAACCAGTGGTTCAGGTGGTCAAACCAGTCAACCAGTGGTTCAGGTGGTTAAACCAGTCAACCAGTGGTTTAGGTGGCCAAACAAGTCAACCAGTGGTTTAGGTGGTTAAACCAGTCAACCAATGGTTCAGGTGGTCAAACCAGTCAACCAGTGGTTCAGGTAGTTAACCAATGGTTCAGGTAGTCAACCAGTGGTTCAGGTAGTCAACCAGTCAACCAGTGGTTCAGGTAGTCAACCAATGGTTCAGGTAGTCAACCAGTCAACCAGTGGTTCAGGTGGTCAACCAGTGGTTCAGGTGGTTAAAACAGTCAACCAGTGGTTCAGGTAGTCAACCAGTCAACTAGTGGTTCAGGTAGTCAACCAATGGTTCAGGTGGTCAACCAGGGGTTTAGATGGTCGAACCAGTGAACCAGTGTAAATGTATGTCACCACGTTCTTGACGTTCGGAATTTACGACCAACTTTGTGTGACCGTGTGTATGCAAGACAAGTTTGAGCCAACATCCCTCGGAAAAAAACATGGGATTTTGTTGTCGGAAGCCAAGGTAGGTTGGTGGTAGCGAAAAGGACTTTGCATGTATGCTAGTGGTTTAGGTGGTTAACCAGTCAACCAGTGGTTCAGGTGGTCAAATCAGTCAACCAGTGGTTCAGGTGGTCAAACCAGTCAACCAGTGGTTCAGGTGGTTAAACCAGTCAACCAGTGGTTTAGGTGGTCAAAACAGTCAACCAGTGGTTTAGGTGGTCAAACCAGTCAACCAATGGTTCAGGTGGTCAAACCAGTCAACCAGTGGTTCAGGTAGTCAACCAATGGTTCAGGTAGTCAACCAGTGGTTCAGGTAGTCAACCAGTCAACCAGTGGTTCAGGTAGTCAACCAGTGGTTCAGGTAGTCAACCAGTCAACTAGTGATTCAGGTAGTCAACCAATGGTTCAGGTGGTCAACCAGGGGTTTAGATGGTCGAACCAGTGAACCAGTGTAAATGTACGTCACCACGTTCTTGACGTTCGGAATTTCCGACCAACTTTGTGTGACCGTGTGTATGCAAGACAAGTTTGAGCCAACATCCGTCGAAAAAAAAACATGGGATTTTGTTGTAGAAATGTCCGATCGTGTGTACAGGGCATTACCCTTTAGGACAGTGGACCAAACCATGCAAATCATTCCTTTCTTCCCCACTGGCCAAATATAAATTTAGAACTTCTGGCTTATAGCAGTGTTTGAGTAAGCAAGTCTTCCAATATCATTATGTCTTATTACTTTTGGTCACCTCTTCTCTTAGGATGTTATCCTCACCAGTGGTTGCAGCCAAGCTATTGAACTGGCTCTGGCCGTGCTAGCCAATCCAGGCCAAAACATCCTGGTCCCCCGGCCTGGGTTTTCCCTCTACAAGACGCTGGCCTTATCCCTGGGAGTGGAAGTGAAACTCTACAACTTGATTGTGAGTATTTTCCTTCATAAAATGTAAAGCGTCATCCATGTATGTATATGTGTTTAATACCACACTACAGGAGAAGGAGATTCAAGGCGTGTTATTGAAGAATCTTGGTTGACCAAGCCAGTACCGGTAGTTGGCGGGGGGGGGGGGGGTGATTCTGTTTTTATTTTAAACTTTTTTTTATGGAAAAAAAAAAAGAAAATGTTCAGTTGTAACATATATAATTAGCATTATTCTGATGTCCACTTCAGGGCCGTACACACGATCGGACTTTTTGACAACCAACATGCAATTAGCTGTTTTGGACCAACATCCGACCGTGTGTACGCTCCATCGGACCAACTTTTTCCAGGTTTCATCTGACTTTTGTTGGCTGTGGGAACGGACCAACTTTCTGCCAACAAAAGTCTGATGGACCAAAGTCCGATCGTGTGTACACAAAACCAACGGACTTTTGTACAAAGTACAAACACGCATGCTCAGAACCAATGCAAAAGATCAGACAACAATATAGAAGTTGACCAAAGGTGGCGCTGGAGTATTCGAACGTCCTCTTTTGAAGTGTCGTCAGTACGTTGAAACATCACTACGTTCGTGTTGGTTGCCTAAAAAGTCCAACCGTGTGTATGCAATACCAACTTGGGGCCAACGCCCTTTGGACAAAAATCCACGGGAAAGTTGGTCCACGGTCCGATCGTGTATGTATGAGGCTTTACTGTCACCTCATTTAAAGCTGTGGGAGCAACCTTATTTTAGATCTACACTTTTGAGAAAAACATCCCCAGGTTCACATTTGGCAGCTGAACAAATCTGAACAAATCACCATTTGTAATTATTTACCTTTGTGGATTTTTTTTCGACCCCACTGGGTCTTCTTCAAAAGGATTTGGGCGCTGTAGAGGAATTTGCATGTGTTGAAATTCTTAAATATGACCACACAAAAAAATAATAAATATAGTAGTGGTGAACATTTTGTGGTATAGTTACCAATCACATTGTGTTGAGCGGTTGCTCCTAAGCCTGAGATCCTCTAATGGCGCGTACACACGGTCGGAATTTCAGATGGAAACAGTCCGATGGGAGCTTTTCAACGGATTTTCCGACCGTGTGTACCCATCGGTCTTTTTCTGTCGGAATTTCCGACGGACTTTGGATTGAGAACCCGTTCTCAATTTTATCCGACGGAAAACCTTTCTATCGGATTTTCCGATCGTGTGTATGCAATTCCAACACGTAAAATTCCGACGCATGCTCGGAAACAATTCGACGCATGCTCGGAAGCATTAAACTTCCCTTCTATAGTGCCGTCGAACGTGTTTTATGCCGCTGTGTTACAGACCGTCGGAATTTGGTGTGACCGTGTGTAGGCAAGACAGTTTGAGCGAAATTCCGTCGGAATTCCGACGGGAAAACCATCAGAGCTTATTCCGACCGTGTGTACGCGGCATTAGACTCCCCATACTCGATCCCGGCCAGGGTTCCCCCGGTCGGCCGGCACACCAACAGAGGGAGCCAGTCGCTAATGCGTGGCTTACGAGGAGTCACACAAGTGGATAATTTCCCAGATGCTAGGGAGGGGCGTGAGGGCGAACAAGCAGCACCTCTGAAGAAGACCCAGTGGGGTCGAAACGCGTCAGTTTTACCTAAAATCCGATTTTGGCACTTGAACATTGTACACCATTGTGTTCATTTCCAACTGTGTTGTTGCTTCCATATCTCCTGTACCACAGCTCATATTTTAACTGTCACTGTTTTTTTTGTGAGATAATGTCATTAATAAAGTCTATTTAATGTTAACTCACATGTTACCTTTTTTTCACCCATCTGCTGCCTAGAAAACCCCCACATGGGGGACTTTTCCCTTTTTTGATATCACTCAGGGTGCGCAGCATACTTTTCTTCTCTCCCGAAGTGCCTTCCTGTTTATCGGTGGAATATGTATTGTCATTTCATCCCTTTTTTTTCCAAAAGCAGGTCCAAAAACTGACCCGAGGTCCAAAAATCTCATAATTATACAATTTGTTGAAGTCGTCCAGTTTGGATGATGTTGATCTCTCGTATTGCCCCCATATTTATGATGTCAGGAACATGTAATCAAGAGCCAGTTATCTGTATGGCCACAAATAATACATCTCGACTTATTACACTTTTCAAAATTCACTTTAATTTTTTTGGGATACGTGGCTGTATGTTGAACTCGAGAACCCTTTGCGTTTCCATCGCTGACATTCTGTTGTTGTGTTTGCAGCCAGAGAAGTCCTGGGAGATTGATCTGAAACACATGGAGTCTCTAGTGGATGATAAGACCGCCTGTATCATTGTCAATAACCCGTCCAATCCTTGTGGCTCTGTCTTCAGCAAGAAACACTTGCAGAAAATTATTGCTGGTAAGTCCTGCTGTTCATATCATAAGTAGGGAACAGTTAAAGACCCATAAATTGCTGTTGACCATTTGAATCTCTTCAAGACACACATTTATTATATTATATATACCGTATATACACGAGTATAAGCCGACCCGAATATAAGCCGAGGCACCTAATTTTACCACAAAAAACTGGGAAAACGTATTGACTTGAGTATAAGCCTAGGGTGAGAAATGCGCAGCTACTGTAAGTGGAAAAGAGGGTCAACAATGCCCATTTGCAGCCTCACTGTGCCCATTTGCATGCCTCACTGTGCCCATTTGCAGCCTCACTGTGCCCATTTGCAGCCTCACTGTGCCCATTTGCAGCCATGGGTCCCCCAAACTTCAAACTTGGTAGTTAAGGGTTCCTAGATGCCCCCCTAGCTGCAGCCAATTTGGGGTCTCTGGACCCAAAGGGTCCCGAAATGACATTGCTGCAGATGGACACAGTTGACCGACTTTGGGGCCCTGTATCTCGGGGCCACTTGGTGCTAGGAACTAACAATTTGGATATGTTGTAGTGCTAGTTCCACTGGTTTTGCACACCAAGGTTGAGATTCCTAGCACCAAGTGGCCCCGAGATACAGGGCCCCAAAGTCGGGTCGGAAAATGTCAAGCACTTTTCTGCAGCAGAGAATGACATTTTCCAAACTGACTTTGGGGCGTATCTCGGGGCCACTTAGTGCTAGGAACCCCAAATTTGGATATGTTGTAGTGTTGGTTGCACTGGGTTTGCACACCAAATTTTTGGGGTCACAGATGGACACAGTTGACCGAATTTGGGGCCCCGTATCTCTGGGCCACTTGGTGCTAGGAACCAAATTGGTGTGCAAACCCAGTGGAACCAACACTACAACATATTCAAAGATGGGGTTCCTAGCACCAAGTGGCCCCGAGATACGGTGCCCCCAAATTCGGGTCGGAAAATGTCATTCTCTGCTGCAGAAAAGTGCTTGACTCGAGTATAAGCCGAGGGGGGCACTTTCAGCACAAAAAAATGTGCTGAAAAACTTGGCTTATACTCGAGTATATACTGTATACAGAATTTATATAGCGCCAACAGTTTACGTAGCGCTTTACAATGTGAGAGTAGACAGTACAAATACAATACACTTTAATACAGTAGGAATCAGAGGGCCCTGCTCCTTAGAGCTTACAATCTAAGGCCCCTTTCACACGGACGGACCGTTCAGATCCGCCTGTCAGTTTTGACGGCGGACCTGAACGGGCGCTCCATGTTAGTCTATGGAGTGTCGGATGTCAGCGGAGACATGTCCACTGACATCCGACCCGGTCCGATCCGCCAAAAGCAGACGTATGGCTCTACGTCCAGGTCCGTCGCTGGCGGATCGGGTGAGATCTGATGAAAACGGACACACTGTCCGTTTTCATCCGATCTCACCATAGAGACCAGCGGCGCTCGCAAGCCCCTCCCCGCTCAGTGAGCAGAGAGGGACTTGTCATCCGCCGGTTCAGCGGAGATCAACGGAGAGATCTCCCGCTGAGCCGGCGGACAGAGGCGGACTCTGTGCAAGCGGAGTCCGCCTCGTGTGAAAGGGGCCTAAGAGGGAAGGTCAAAATACACAAGAGGTAATAACTGTGCGCGATGTGCTGATTGAGAAGATAAATGTACAGTTGTGGTTGGGGGCCAGATAGGCTTCTCTGAAGAGATGAGTTTTCAGGGATCGTCTGAAAGTGGATAAATTCGGACAGATTGGGTTAGAGCATTCCAGAGGATGGGAGAGGCTCTGGAGAAGTCCTGAAGGCGAGCATGGGATGAGGTGAGTTTGAGAGAAGGATGTCTCGGGAGGAGCGAAGAGAACGGTTAGGTTGGTATTTTGAGACTAGGTTAGTGATGTAGCCGGGGGGCCAGGTTGTGGATGGCTTTGTAATTTATAGTTAGTGTCTTGAATTGAATTTGTTGGCTGAGTGGCAGCCAATGGAGGGATTGGCAGAGGGGTAGAGCAGACGCTGAGCGGTTTGTGAGGTGGATGAGCCTGGCAGCAGCGTTCATGATGGACTGAAGTGGAGATAGTCTATTTAGTTTGCATAGGATGCATTAAGGTGAAAAAACACGAGGGTTTACAAACATTGTTTGTAATCTTAGTTGTGTTTCTTTACTTTGTTTTATAAAAAAAATTGCTGTGATATAATTTTACCCAAATGTCTTTACAGTGGCATCCAGGCAGTGTGTACCTATCCTGGCCGATGAGATCTATGGAGACATGGTGAGTTGACACGCTTTGGGGCAGATCCGGGGAATTTTCTATAAATTACCGTATATACTCGAGTATAAGCCGAGTTTTTCAGCACATTTTTTTTTTTTTGTGCTGAAAATTCCCCCCTCGGCTTATACTTGAGTCAAGCACTTTTCTGCAGCAGAGAATGACATTTTCCGACCCGACTTTGGAGCCCCGTATCTCGGGGCCACTAGGAACCCCAAATTCAGTGTGCAAAGCCAGTGGAACTATCACTACAACATATCCAAATTTGGGGTTCCTCGCACCAAGTGGCCCCGAGATACGGGGGCCCCAAAATCGGTTCGGAAAATGTAATTCTCTGCTGCGGAAAAGCGCTTGAGATTTTCTGACCCGAATTTGGGGCCCCTGTATCTCGGGGCCACTTGGTGCTAGAAACCCCAAATTTGGTTATGTTATAGTGCTAGTTCCACTGGGTTTGCACCAAATTTGGGGTTCCTAGCACCAAGTGGTCCCGAGATACGGGGCCCCAAAGTCGGTCAACTGTGTCCATCTGCAGTAATGTTATTTCAGGACCCTGAGCTGCAGATAGGGGGCATCTAGGAACCCTTAACTACCAAGTTTGAAGTTCGGGGACCTATGGCTGCAAATGGGCACAGTGAGGCATGCAAATGGGCACAGTGAGGCATGCAAATGGGCACAGTGAGGCATGCAAATGGGCACAGTGAGGTATGCAAATGGGCACAGTGAGGCTGCAAATGGGCATTGTTGACCCTCTTTTCCACTTACAGTAGCTGCGCATTTCTCACCCTAGGCTTAAACTCGAGTCAATACGTTTTCCCATTTTTTTGTGGTAAAATTAGGTGCCTCGGCTTATATTCGGGGGTTTACTTCCTCTTTGAGATGCAAGATAAATCCCCTGCTGGTACCAAATTTGCAACCTTCATTGCATAAACTGCTGTGACATATGAAAAAACAATTGCACCAATCGGTGAAGCAATGGCTTCCCACCATAGCGCCACCTAAAAGAAAAATAATAAATACCGGCAAGATTATAAAGCCCATTTATGCTAACGATTGGATTAAAACGCGTTTTAAAAATTGCCAGGAGAAGGAGAACTAGGTCACGTGACCTGTCAATGTCATATGACTGGCCTCTCCTCCAATCACACATTATGCAGACAGAACTTTACCATCGCCTGCATTAATACATGGGACATAGAACGTGGGCAATGGTAGGGAGTGAATACTACAGCGTCTAGCAGAGACTGGATAGTGATATCCTCTCTTCACCATAAACAGGTCCCATCAGTGCACCTAACCTGACATATTGTAAACCTATAAACAATGTGGCAATAATCAAAAAACAGTCTTTTTGTGATAAAACAGTCAATGTGAATATTGCAGCAGCGCTATTGTCCCTATTCCACCGAGGACTACCGGTAAAGATACATGTGAATCCACGAAAAGTAATTATCTGGTCAATGGAGTACAATAGTCTCTTGTGTGAAAATCATAGAAAAGCTTCCACCGATTGTTATCCACCAAGAATCCACCACGTGAGATCCAGACTCCCCTATGGGGATGCACTCACCAGAAATTAGATATAATAAGGCCCTTCAATGAATCATCAGCACCACCGCTCCTCTCCTTACTGTCTCCTCTCAGAAGCAAGCCATCCCATTAGCCACATACAGGAAGAAAAATAAGGTGCATAGCGTAGTACAGTTTTTAAAAAATCTAGGTATTTTATTGAAACATCCAAGAAGCCCCCCCCCCCCCCCCCCCCCCCCAGTACAAACTGCGTACCATTAGATAAAATCAAATGAGCATAAAGTGCACTGTGCCTGATAATGCAGCATCCGCCGGAACTCCGCTTGTGTAGCACCGCTGTATAGAGCTGTGTTGTGCTTCCTGGTAACTGAGTCCGCCTGGAGCACATGTTGAGGCGCACGTCGTCACTTCCGGTTGTAGGTCACGGCCCTGACGCGTTTCGTCACTTCCTGACTTCGTCTCAACGTGCGCTCCTGACTTCGTCTCAACGTGCGCTCCAGGCGGACTCAGTTACCAGGAAGCACAAGTAGTAGTAGTAGTAGTAGTAGTAGTAGGAAGTAGTCCTCGGTGGAATAGGGACAATAGCGCTGCTGCAATATTCACATTGACTGTTTTATCCCAAAAAGACTGTTTTTTGATTATTGCCACATTGTTCATATTTTGCATTTTATAGCAGCTGCTTATACCTTTTTAATTGGTGTAGATTTATAGAGATTTTATCCAGCATATATATATTTTTAAGAGTACACATCCAGACAAGGCCATAGGGGTGAGCCTTTGGGGCGGTTTTCAGGTTTCATCCTTCTAGTCTATATTGTAAACCTAATTTGTATCCTACCTGCCATTCTCCTTTAAACTGGAATATTTTTTTTTGACAGGTAGAATTTTAATTGGAAATTCATTTTCTTTTCCATAAAAATAAATCCTTTGCAGGTCATTTTAATGCAATGCAAGAATTTTAGAAAACTTACTTTGCTGCAGACTCTTACATGCTTCTGGACTATGGATACTGAAATAGGCCGTGCCGGTATGAGCAAATAAAAAGGTTAATTTAACCCAAAGAAAAAAATCCTCGGCACTCCGGTGCTATGCAGAGATATTATCAAAGTACATTGCGTGCTGCTTCCCTGAGTCCCGTCCAACACCCCATCCAGATGTCACAGTGACTTTGCAGATTGCATGTTCCTTTGATGTTGTCTTCTCTTGGCACGGATGTTCAATTGTTGGTCTCCTAAACACTTTCAGATGTCTTCACATATTTATTGCTCAAAAGAACCGGCTGTGTCCTAAACCATCCAGAAAACATTACCTTCTTCTTACTTCTCCTTCTCTTCTGCACACAGACAAAAGTGCTAAATAATTTCACAGCCAATGCCGATTTTTTTAAAAAATAACAAACATGCCATACTTACCTCCACCGTGCAGCTCGTTTTGCACAGAGTGGCCCCCGAAAATGGTCTTCTGGGGTCCTCGGCGGCTGTCTCGGCTCCCTCCCGCAAGGACTCCACAACTTCATGCGAGCTCCCTCGCATGATGTGGAGTGCTTGTGGGCGCGCTCCTGTGATACAGCTGGCGGCTGTAGCCGCTCACTGCATCACTCGGCCCCGCCCCCTGGCTTGCCACGTCAATGGATGTGATTGACAGCAGCGCGAGCCAATGGATGCGCTGCTTTCAATCCATCCACTCTAGGCAATCAACGGCCAGGGTGAGCGGCGAAGAGGACTTCGGGGCTAGCGTGGGACTTTTTCGAGGGGTCAAGTAAGTAAAACGGGGGGGGGGGGCTGGGGGGCCGCTAATCGTCGGATGTTTTTTCACCTTAAGACCCCTTTCACACTGGGGCGTTTTTTTTAGGCGTTTTTCAGACGCTTTAGCGTTAAAAAAAGCGCCTGTAAAGCGCTTGAAAGAAGCCTCATCTGCAATCCCAATGTGAAAGCCCGAGTGCTTTCACACTGAGATCCCTTTCACACTGGGGCGTTTTAGCTTAAAAAAAAGCGCCTGTAAAGCGCCTGAAAGAAGCCGCAACTGCAATCCCAATGTGAGTGCTTTCACACTGAGGCGCTGGCGGGGCATCAAAAAAAGTCCTGCAAGCAGCTTCTTTGCAGCGCTTTTGGAGCGGTGAATACACGGCTCCTAAAGCGCCCCTTCCCATTGAAATTAATGGGAAGCGCCTGCAAAACGCCCGAAAAGCGCCTGAAAAACGCCCGAAAAGCTCTTTTGGCAGCAGCGCTTTGTGGGCTCTTTTAACCCTTTATTTGGCCACTAGCAGGGGGTTAAAAGCGCCCCACTAGCGCTCGAAAAACGCTGGTAAAGCGCTGCTAGTTTAAGCGGCGCTTTACGAGCGTTTTCGGGCGCTGGCAGTGTGAAAGGGCTCTTAAAGCACTTGGGCTTTCACATTGGGATTGCAGATGAAGCTTCTTTCAAGCGCTTTACAGGCGCTTTTTTTAACGCTAAAGCGCCTGAAAAACGCCCCAGCGTGAGAGGGGCCTAATGCATAGAATGCATTTAGGTGAAAAAACCTTTACCTTTACAACCCCTATAAGACCCCTTTCACACTGGGGTGTTTTTTAGGCGTTTTTCAGGCGCTTTAGCGTTAAAAAAAGCGCCTGTAAAGCGCTTGAAAGAAGCCTCATCTGCAATCCCAATGTGAAAGCCCGAGTGCTTTCACACTGAGATCCCTTTCACACTGGGGCGTTTTAGCTTAAAAAAAAGCGCCTGTAAAGCGCCTGAAAGAAGCCGCAACTGCAATCCCAATGTGAGTGCTTTCACACTGAGGCGCTGGCGGGGCGTCAAAAAAAGTCCTGCAAGCAGCTTCTTTGCAGCGTTTTTGGAGCGGTGAATACACGGCTCCTAAAGTGCCCCTTCCCATTGAAATCAATGGGAAGCGCCTGCAAAATGCCCGAAAAGCGCCTGAAAACGCCCGAAAAGCGCTTTTGGCAGCAGCGATTTGTGGGCTCTTTTAACCCTTTATTTGGCCACTAGCAGGGGTTAAAAGCGCTCCACTAGCGCTCGAAAAACGCTGGTAAATCGCTGCTAGTTTAAGCGGCGCTTTACGAGCATTTTCGGGCGCTGGCAGTGTAAAGGGGCTCTTAAAGCACTTGGGCTTTCACATTGGGATTGTAGATGAAGCTTCTTTCAAGCGCTTTACAGGCGCTTTTTTTAACGCTAAAGCGCCTGAAAAACGCCCCAGTGTGAAAGGGGCCTAATGCATAGAATGCATTAAGGTGAAAAAACCTTTACCTTTACAACCCCTTTAACACAATTTTATTTTGTGTTTTTACTTTTTTTTTTTTACTGCAGTACACAGCTAGCAACATTAAAATGGAATTTATGCTAAAATTGTATCACATAATATTACTTACCTAAAATTATATGCTTTAATCCTTTTCCTTTTTTTTTTTTCGTTTCAACAGGTTTTTGAATATGATGCCTTCAAGGCTCTAGCACCACTGAGCACTAATGTCCCAATTTTGTCATGTGGCGGCCTTGCTAAGCGTTGGCTGGTGCCAGGATGGAGGATGGGATGGATTTTAATCCATGATCGGAAAGACATTTTTGGCAAAGAGGTAACAATTTAAACCTACAGCCGTAATATAATTGCATTTAACTGCTTCCCTACCGCCTCCTGCACATATACGTCGGCAGAATGGCGCGGCTAGGCAAAAGCACGTACAGGTACGTCCCCTTTAATTGCCTAGCCGTGGGGTCGCGCGCGCTCTGCCGACGGTGCGCTCGCGACCCGGTCGGGAGCTCCGTGACCCCAGCCGCGGGACCAGTGGACCCGATCGCCGCTGGTGTCCCGCGATCGGGTCACAGAGCTGAAGAACGGGGAGAGGTCTGTGTAAACAAACCTCTCCCCGCGCTTCCTACTCTGCCTGTCATTGATCGGCTGTTCCCTGTCATCGGGAAAGCCGCTCAGTGACGTCAGACGTCAGCCCCTCCCTCTAATATAAAAAAAAACACACGTCACAGCCCATAACCCCTCACCGCCCCCTAGTGGTCAACACTTTCACTGCCAGTGTCATTTATACAGGAATCAATGCATTTAAATAGCATCGATTGCTGTATAAATGACAATGGTCCCAAAAATGTGTCAAAAATGTTCGATGTGTCCGCCATAATGTTGCAGTCACAATAAAAATCGCTGATCGCCGCCATTACTAGTAAAAAAAAAATATTAATAAAAATGCTATAAAACTATCCCCTATTTTGTAAACGCTATAACTTTTGCGCAAACCAATCAATAATCGCTAATTGCGATTTTATTTAACAAAAATATGTAGAAGAATACGTATCGGCCTAAACTGAGGAAAAAAAAAGTTTTTTTATATATTTTTGGGGGATATTTATTATAGCAAAAAGTTAAAAATATTGAATTTTTTTTTCAAAATTGTCGCTCTATTTTTGTTTATAGCGCAAAAAATAAAAACCGCAGGGGCGATCAAATACCACCAAAAGAAAGCTCTATTTGTGGGGAAAAAAAGGACGCCAATTTTGTTTGGGAGCCACGCCGCACGACCGCGCAATTGTCAGTTAAAGCGACGCAGTGCCGAATTGCAAAAAGTGGCCTGGTCCTTTGGCTGCAAATTGGTCCGGGGCTGAAGTGGTTAAAGAACTAATAAACGTACAATGCGATTAATTATTCTGTAAAATAGACTTATGTTGCGGACACACAAGCAAAATTTCCATCGGAAAAATCTTGGATGGTTTTTCCAAAGGATTTCCGTTCAAGCTTGGCTTGCATACACACGGTCACACAAAAGTTCGCTGAACTTTTGACCGCCAAGAACGCAGTGACGTAAAACACTACGACGAGCCGAGGAAATGAAGTTCAATGCTTCCAAGCATGTGTCGAATTGTTTCCGAGCGGAGCATGTGTAGGAATTTTGCGCGTCGGAATTGGTACAGACGATCGGAAGTTCAGATCAGAACTTTTTCTGACCGAAAAATTGAGAACCTGCTCTCAATATTTTGCTGGCTGGAATTCCGCCAGCAAAAGTCAGATAATAAATCTATAAATAAAATATGACTTTTGGAGTCAACCGACACCATTATTATGAACTAAGGTACCATATCAAACAGACGCTATTTTAAATCCAATATCCAAAAGATGTGAATTTTCAGTTTATTAGCGTAGAATTTTATGGTAAACTGTAAACCAATAAGTCCTGTCAAGTGACACTACATGGCTAAAAGTATGTGGACGTCCTTCTAAAATATTGAATTCAGTGAAGGGTACTTGTAATGCTACAGAATGGAAACATATTTTAGACCAGGGGTCTCAAACTAGCGGCCCTCCAGATGTTGCGGAACTACAAGTCCCATCATGCCTCTGCCATGCCTGTAACTGTCAGCCTTGCAATGCCTCATGGGAATTGTAGTTCCGCAACAGCTGGAGGGCCACCAGTTTGAGACCCCTGTTTTAGACAAATGTGCCCTTCCAATCTTGTGGTCACAGTTTGAGCAAGATCCTTAAAAGTTTGACCATGACTGTGCCCCTACGCACAAAGCCATAAAGACATGGTTTGATGAGTGTGGTGTGGAGGTACTCAAATGTCCTGTACAGAGTCCTGACCTCAATCCTACTAAACACCTTTGAGATGAATTGGAAGCCAGGTCTTCTCAACCAACATCTCCATAAAGACATGGTTTGACCAGTTTGGTGTAAATTGACTCGAGTGTCCTGCATAAAGCCCTGGCCTCAACCATACTGAACACCTTTGGGATGAACTGGAACAAGCCAGGTCTTCTCAACCAACATCTCAAAAAGGCATGGTTGGATGAGTTTGGTGTGGAGGAACTTGAGTGTCCTGCACAGAGCCCTGGCCCCAACCCTACTGAACACCTTTGAGATGAATTGGATGCCAGATCTTCTCAACCAACATCCTCATAAAGACTTGGTTTGACCAGTTTGGTGTGGAGGAACTCATGTGTGCTGCACAGAGCCCTGGCCCCAACCCTACTGAACACCTTTGAGATGAATTGGATGCCAGATCTTCTCAACCAACATCTCAAAAAGGCATGGTTGGATGAGTTTGGTGTGGAGGAACTTGAGTGTCCTGCACAGAGCCCTGGCCCCAACCCTACTGAACACCTTTGACATGAATTGGATGCCGGATCTTCTCAACCAACATCCTCATAAAGACTTGGTTTGACCAGTTTGGTGTGGAGGAACTCATGTGTGCTGCACAGAGCCCTGACCTCAACCCTACCGAGCACCTTTGTGATGAATTGGAATGCAGTTTGTGAGCCAGGTTTTTAAATCCAATTATTACCTGGCCTTATAAATGTTCTTTTAGCTTGGGCACAAATTCCCACAAACACACTCCAAAATCTTGGAGAAAGTCTTCTCAGAGGAACAGAGGCAGTTATAGCTTCAAAGAGGATTCCAACGCCATATTAATGATAATGGAATTGGAATGGGATGTCCAACAAGCTCATATAGGTGTAATCAGGGCCGCTAATAGGCTAGTACAACTGGCCCTGTTGTACCGGGCCCGGCCAGCAGGGGGGCCTGGCAACCTGAACAGATAGCTAATTAATGTAAAAAAATAAATAAATCCTACAGCCATCGTCCATCCGACGCCCAGGCGATTGCAAACAGTGCCACCTATGACACTAATGCCATAACTCATGCGCTACCTGTTGACAGTGCCACCCATGCCGCCAATGCCATATTGTGCTGCAGACAGTGCCCCCCCATGCTGCCAATGGAATATTGCCATTGGCAGCATGGGTGACACTGTCTCTGTAGGCAGCACATGCATTAGCGGCATGGGTGGCACTGTCTGCAGCACATTACGGCATTGGCAGCATGGATGAGAAAAATTGTAGACAAACCTGCACTTTGTTTCAGGGCGGGGTCTAGGAGGGGCCAGGGGTGGGGCTGAAGGTGGGACCAGGGACAGGACCAGGGGGGAGCCGAAGGGGGCCCCGTCAGGTAGGCTGTACGGGGCCCCATGATTTCTATCGGTGGCCCTGGGTGTAATTGTCAGGTGTCTACAACCCTTTGGCCACAAAGTGTATATCTTCACCGAGGTTAGTCGTTACCGTTACATACTTTTGAAATATCCACAAATATCAAAAAAAAAAGAGCATTGTGTCTACAGTATTAAAATGTTATGTGAAAATACCACAAACACTTATATTTTTTTGTAGATCAGAGAGGGCCTTGTGCGCCTAAGTCAGAGAATTCTTGGTCCGTGCACAATCGTCCAAGGAGCACTGGATCACATAATCAACAGGACTCCTCAGCATTTTTATGACAACACCATCAACTTTATCAAGGTATTTCCCATAAAAAGGCACTATCTGTGTGTGCGTGTCTTTTATTTTTCGAATGTGATATTTATAGTTTAGTTGGAAATATAAAATCTAGGCTCCAGCTACATATCTCTAGCATCCGCTTATCTCAGAACAAGCAATAGTGATTTGCACAAGAATATCTAAAATGACCAAATGCCTGGGGCTGTTTGGTGTAGTCTGATAACATCCACAAATATTAGGACAGGAGAAAAGAGAGAGAAAGAGCAGCGCCGCTCTGAGAGTAGTGGGTCTGATTACAGTGGGAACTGTATGTGAAATTAAAAAGAAAGTATTGTACTCACACTTTGTTTAAAAATATCAGGCACGTAGCGGTATCTTTATTTTGTCTGAAGTCCTCGGCCTTCCTCCGGTGTCATGGCTATGGTGGGGAAACGCGCGCCGGTCCCTTGCGTCTCGTGGTTCCGAGGTGAGTGCGTCCCAGGATAGGCACGTCAGCAGGATTGATGACGTTGGTGGGCGTGGTTGGAAGCGCTCGCGTTCGGAGCATGCGTGCTCCTTCATCAGGCGGTGTCTGATGGCACACGGGGTAAATTGGCGTCTGCCCAAAAGTGGTAAAAATAAAGTCCAATAAAAAGAAGTCCCTCCAAGCTGATCCAAGAGCAGAAGCAAGCTCTATATGCACTATGAGGACAGAAAGAAAGGAGAAGCGCCTCTAAGTGTAGTAGGACTGATCGGTTTTATTAAACCCAAATAAGGCCACTTACATGTATAAAATACAGAAAAGGCTCATCTGTATATTCACTGGGCTGAAATAGCGTATGCGGGATGACGTCACCAAGCGATGAAAGGCCTTTCGCTTGGTGACGTCAACTTGCAGACAGATGAGCCTTTTCTGTATTTTACGCATGTAAGTGGCCTTATTGGGGTTTGATAAAATTGATTAGGACAGGAACTAGCTAGGCTGTCTAACAATTATCTCAAAACTTTCTAAAGAAAGGGTCAGTTTAATGCTTTTCAGCCTTTAGGGGGGGGGAGACTGTGGCCAGTGGGAGTAGAACTGTCCCAGCGTCCATGGGAGTCTACAATGTGTCAGGCTTGGTTGTCAATGGGATTAAAAAATGTGGTCAGGAGGAATAGTGGCCCATCATTGGTATTAGTGGCAGGCACCATCTTTGGTGTCAATGAGAGTGGGGCATTATTCCTACCACCATTATTCCTACCAACAGTGGGGCATTATTCCTACCACTGACACCAATAAAGGGACAACATTCCTTTTACTGACACCAAAATCAGGACATAATTCCTCCCAATTACACCAATAATGGGGCATCATTCATGCCCCATTATTGGTGTCATTGGGAGATCTGATGATCCTGGAATGCGCCTGTTTGAGATGCTGGAACTCCCACTACAGGTTCCTTGCTCCTTCTTATGGAGAAAACTTAATGTAAAAAAAATTTAATGCAAATAAGTTTCTTATAGCCACCAATAAGAGTCAAGCCCACCTTTTTGAAATTTTTGATGATGCATGAAAAAGAAAGAAAGTAAATTACACAGCTCATGGTTCAGGAAGCACGCTCCTATGTTCTGAGCCTTACTTTGTTAGATGATGTGTAAAAGTATAGGTGCATAGCTCAAATTCGTGTATAACATTATTATCTGACAGACTGCTTTCACCTGTGGCCTGGCATTGGTGTTTTGTTAATTGTGGCAGTTTTCTGATTGAGTTGCAGCAGCAATAGGGTTTCCTCATAATAGACTTCCAGCTTGTGCTTGGTTTTGTAATTAGGAAGTTTGGTGAGCTGAAGTAGAGTTGATGCTCCTACAGACTCTGATGACCCAGACTTAGCAATTTTAAGCCACCTGGAGCCATTCTACAGAGTGTTCAGAATAGAAGAGAAAGCAGACCAGAAACTCTACGGTGGCATTTTATCTATTCCAGGAACACCCTTGGGTGCATAAAAAAACATGCATGTTCACGAAAAAAAAACACCTTGGGCTAGCTTGCTCAGCCAATTTTCCAAGTGATGTCCATTATCAAAGGCTTAACTAAAGATATTTATGCCTTTCTTGTTAAAAAAAAAAGATATTTATGCCTTGGTCATAACTCTGCCCCTACCCCACTACTTTTCAAGCAACACCCCGTGCACCTATCTGTCATACTCCTTTTAAAAACTTTATTATCCAACAGTAACACCATGGAAATTTTGGTAAAATTATGATTTTTTTTCCATGTGAGGGCTAATGTACTCATAGACATATGTCACAAGAACAGATACGCCCAATGGGAAGACTTCCTACCGCCTCCTTTTCCACGTTCTGTCTAAGTAATGGTGGTTACGGGGACACATAAAGGGGGATACATCTCACCAAAGGGGACACAGACAAATTAAAACTTGATAGAGGTTCTAAATCATCTCTACTCTAAAAAAATTTATTGGGTTAGATACAATTGATTTGTATTTCTCAGGCACTGAACCTAATGGCATTTAAGTTGAGTTGAGAGGAAATCTTCCCATGGGCACATCTGTTCCAGAAACAAATGTCTGAAGCCGGCCATAGATAGAGCAGTTTTCTTTCCTGCAACCACGTGTTGATCGATCGATCAACTTGGGTAAATTCAGCCTTCCCACACATGGTTTGAATCTCAGCCGGTCACCGCTGAACCAGCCGAGATTCGACCTGTCTATGGCCAGCTTAAGAGTGCATTTCTCCTCACATTTGTAATTTTACTAAAATTTCCATGGATGGCAGCATTGCATTTAGGAACATTTTTTGTGGATATAAGGGTGTGTGTAGCACCCAGAGCATTCATCATCCTAGGTTTGCTTTTCCTAAATGGCCAGAGGAGAAGACAAGGGCCACCAACTGCCCAGGGCGTAGAAGAGACATTTTAAAAACGTAATAACCCAACAGTAACACCATGAAAATTTTGGTAAAATTACAAATTCTTTCTGACATTTGTCACTGGAACGTGGGAAGTTTTATCCCACCTCCTAATACACTTTCTGTATTACTTGGAAATAACGGCAATGGAAATGCCAATAGGTTCAGAATTCAAGAAGTACAATTAAAAAGTATCTAACCCACAAATATTTTAGATAGAGAAGGTTTAGAATCTCTGTCAAGTTTGAATTTTTCTGTGTCCCCATCGAAGAAGTTCACCCTCTTTATTTTGTCCGGAGAACCACCATTACTGGGAAGAAACTGTATTAGGAGGTGAGAGGAAATCTTACTATGGCAACATCCGTTCAGTGACAAATGTCTAATGCCGTGTACACACGGCCAGAATTTCCGATGGGAGCTTTTCATCAGATATTCCGACCCTGTGTATGCCCCATATGACTTTTTCTGTCGGCATTTCCGACAGAAAAACATTGAGAGCCTGTCCTAAATTTTTCCGTTGGAAATTTTCAACGGAGTTTTGCCCGATGCAAAGTCTGGCCGTGTGTACGCTGCATAAGAATGCATTTCTCCTAATTTTGGAAAGAATTCATAATTTTACCATAATTTTCATAGTGTTACAGCTTTTAAAAGGGGGTATGACCTCCTCTCTCTTCTACATCCTGGCCAGTGACTTGCCATTGTCTTCTCCTCTGGCCTTTTAGGAAAAGCAAGCCTAGGATGATGAATGTTCTGGATGCCACACACACATATATATCCATCAAAAATTGTTCCTTCTAAGCTGAATGCTGCCATCAATAGAATGTGCGTTTTATTTTAACAGCTGCAATATTGGGAAATAGGTCATAGCTCTGGCCTGTAGTATGATCTCCTATCATCCCACTTACCTCTCTTTACTTTGGCTTCACATCATTTGCAGTCAACAGTTTTCTGGAACATTAATTGACGTCCATTCTTTCTTGTGTACTCTGTTTTTTTGCAGTCTAATGCTGACCTCTGTTATAATACCCTCTCCACCGTCCCTGGACTCTGCCCTGTGCGACCGGCAGGAGCCATGTATTTAATGGTAAGCAGATTATTGGCTAGACACCCTCACATTAATGAACACCTCCACATTTGGTAAAATTTCAGACCTTGTTCAGAACCTTCTCTAAAAAAAATGAGTTACATAGGGTAACCAATTAAACTGGATGTAAGCTTTAACTAAACAACATTTAGTTTAAGTCATGTGCAATTCGTTTCAAATGATTTTTTTAACACATTTAGACAAATTGTTAATATTGAATCATCCGAATTAACGAAAACCTGTTTACCAAAATTTTCCGAATATTCGTAAATTCGAAAATTTGAAAAATTCTTAAATGTGTAAATTTGAAAATTCGGAAATTTGTAAATTCGGAAGTTCGAAAATCCGGAAACCCGAAAATTCGAAAATCTGAAATAATAACTAACTATTAAATTATAGGTATTTGAATTTCCTTTTAAATTTAGCTGTTACTGAAGGCAACCATACAAATTTATCCGGAGTTACAAATTATCCAAAATAACGAATGCCGTGTCTGAACGAATGGTATGTAACAAATTAATAATAATAAATAACAATAATAAAAACTTTATTATTATTATTATTAATCCGATCCGTTCCATTTGTTTAGATGCAGCATTTGTTATTTCGGATAATTCGTAACTTTGGATACATTTTGTATTCGTTATGTTCACTAACAGCCAAAATTGAAAGGAAATTCCAATACCTATAATTTAATAGTTAGTTATTATTATTAGTTTTTTAGGATTTTCAAATTTTCGTTCTTTCAAATTTTTGGATTTTCTTTCCTATTTTTGGATTTTCAAATTTATGAATCCATGAATTGCAATCATAACGAATGACCTCAAAAAAAGAATGAAACAAAAATGAATGAATTTTTCGGCTGTGCATCGATGACCCAGACTTAGCAATTTTAAGCCACCTGGAGCCATTCTGCAGAGTGTTCAGAATAGATGTTAACACTGCATCACTTATCCAAAACTAAAACGGTTTGTCTAGAGCAGTGGTCTCCACACTGCGGCCTGGGGGCCAGATGCAGCCCTTTGCTTGTGTTTATCTGGCCCTTGGCACTCTATTTCATCCACTGATACCGACAATAGGGCATAATTCCCCCCACTGACACCAATGAAGGAAGCACAATTCCTCCTAATGACACCAGCGATGGGGCACAATTCCTCCCACTAACACTAACAATGGGTCCCAATGACATCAATGATGGGGTGCAATTCCTCCCAAAGGCAACAACGATGGGGCTCAATTCCTCCCAATGACACCAATGACAGGGCCCAATTCCTCCCAATGACACCAAAGATGGGGCCCAATTCCTCCCAATGACACCACCGATGGGGCCCAATGACATCAACGATGGGGCACAATTCCTTCCAATGGCAAACAATGGGGCCCAATGACATCAATGATGGGGTGCAATTCCTTCCAAAGGTATCAACGATGGGGCCCAATTCTTCCCAATGACACCAATGATGGGGCCCAATTCCTCCCAATGACATCAACGATGGGGCCCAATTTCTCCCAATGACACCAAAGATGGGGCCCAATTCCTCCCATTGACACCACCGATGGGGCCCAATGACATCAACGATGGGGCACAATTCCTCCCAATGGCAAACAATGGGGCCCAATTCCTCCCAACGACATCAACGATGGGGCCCACTTCCTCCCAATGACACCAACGATGGGGCCCAATGACATCAACAATGGGGCCCAATTCCTCCCAATGACAACAACAATGGGGCCCAATTCCTCCCAATGACACCAACGATGGGGCACAATTCCTCCCAATGACAGCAACAATGGGGCCCAATGACACCAACGATGGTACCCAATTCCTCCAAATGGCATCAACGATGGGGCCCAATTCCTCCCAGTGACATCAACGATGGGGACCAATTCCTCCCAATGGCACCAACAATGGGCCCCAATGACATCACAGATGGGGCACAATTCCTCCCACTGACACCAATGATGTGGTGCACTTGCTTCCACTGAAACAAACTATGGGGCATTATTTTTGTTTGGAAAGTTTGGAGACCCCTGGTCTAGAGGTAGGCTTTAACTGGCTTTAACTGGCTTGGGTGACACTTGTCACTTGAGTACCAGGAGGCAGCTGATACGTGAAGCAGACAAAGGATAAAGTGTTCTGAAGAAATCAGAGTATTCACGCAATGTTTGCCTAATTACAGCCTAATTTGTTTCTTGTATTCTTCTGTTTACTTTGTAGGTTGGGATTGACATGGAACACTTTCCAGAATTCGAGAGTGATGTGGATTTCACGGAAAGAATGATATCTGAGCAGTCTGTCTTTTGTCTTCCAGCTACAGTAAGTCTTTACAGACTAAATTCTTAAAGAGGAACTCAACTTTCTTTTTTCTTTGTTTCATAAAACTCAACTTTCATTCAAATTGTGTGGAACTCGTCATGGGTATGCAAGTCATACTGCAATTTTAAGTTATTAAAAATCACCATTTCCATTTCAATGTATACGA
>CM053034.1:7321397-7363897 GCA_028564925.1 Lithobates sylvaticus | reverse complement strand
CTCCTCTAGTATGCAAACAACAATTGCTAGGACAACATGTTTTGGAGACGTGGCCTCCTTCTTCAGGCCTGGCTCTGTGTGTCATCAGTCACGGCCGGGGGGGGGGGGGGGGGGGGAAGGCACTGATAACGTGCTAGCTCCTCTAGTATGCAAACAACAATTGCTAGGACAACATGTTTTGGAGACGTGGCCTCCTTCTTCAGGCCTGGCTCTGTGTGTCATCAGTCACGGCCAGGGGGGGAAAGGCACTGATAACGTGCTAACTCCTCTAGTATGCAAACAACAATTGCTAGGACAACATGTTTTGGAGACGTGGCCTCCTTCTTCAGGCCTGGCTCTGTGTGTCATCACTCACGGCCAGGGGGGGGAAAGGCACTGATAACGTGCTAGCTCCTCTAGTATGCAAACAACAATTGCTAGGACAACATGTTTTGGAGACATGGCCTCCTTCTTCAGGCCTGGCTCTGTGTGTCATCACTCATGGCCGGGGGGGGAAGGCACTGATAACGTGCTATCTCCTCTAGTATGCAAACAACAATTGCTAGGACAACATGTTTTTCGGAGGCGTGGCCTCCTTCTTCAGGCCTTGCTCTGTGTGTCATCACTCACGGCCAGGGGGGGGGGGGAAAGGCACTGATAACGTGCTATCTCCTCTAGTATACAAACAACAATTGCTAGGACAACATGTTTTTCGGAGGCGTGGCCTCCTTCTTCAGGCCTGGCTCTGTGTGTCATCACTCACGGCCAGGGGGGGAAAGGCACTGATAACGTGCTAGCTCCTCTAGTATGCAAACAACAATTGCTAGGACAACATGTTTTGGAGGCGTGGCCTCCTTCTTCAGGCCTGGCTCTGTGTGTCATCACTCACGGCCGGGGGGGGGGAAAGGCACTGATAACGTGCTAGCTCCTCTAGTATGCAAACAACAATTGCTAGGACAACATGTTTCGGAGGCGTGGCCTCCTTCTTCGGGCCTGAAGAAGGAGGCCACGCCTCTGAAACATGTTGTCCTAGCAATTGTTGTTTGCATACTAGAGGAGCTAGCACGTTATCAGTGCCTTTCCCCCTCTGGCCGTAAGTGATGACACACAGATCTGGCTGGTCCGTGCTAATGTTGTGAGCAGAGGAGGATATCAGATAGCAGGCGGTCTATGCCTGCAGTGTTCCCTGTACCTTGCTGCAAGTCTCTGGAAAACATACAGACCAGGAGCGGAGGCTGTTGTGGAGCTGATTATGCTGTTTTTTTATATCAACAATCTGTGAGTGCAATCCTCGTATTTTATAAAATTGAACTTCATATTAAAACGTTAATACACCAGGGTTGGCGTGCGCTCTCTCTCTTGCTTTATACTGTTTCATAGCAGGCAGACCCCTTCCACTTAGCACTCCAACCTTCATTGGTACATCTCTACCACAACCACCAACGTCCTTGTAATTCTTTATTCAATTTTCTTTCTAGTGCTTTGAATATCCCAACTACTTCCGGATCGTGCTCACCGTTCCAGATGAATTGATGGTAGAGGCCTGCCGGCGCATTCGGGAGTTCTGCCTGGAGCATTACCAGGGTGGAGAGGCTGCGCAGGACCTGGAGTGCGACAAATAACAAGACATTCTGTATCCTCACCATGTGAGGTGTTCCTCAATGACTCCATCACCCGTTTCCAGGCCTGATAAAATTTCATCTCCGTCGAACTGTTAGAAAATGAATTTCCTATACTCCATGACAAAAGATGTTTTAGTCTTTAGTCTTTGAAGAACAAAAGAGCGTATTATGTTAAAAACAAAATGGAGGTATCTCTACACATGGTAGCAAGCTATATATATATATATATATAAACATTTTTTTTTTAAGAAGAAAAGATATCTAAACAATTTTCATGAATAGATTTTGTTTGATTAAGAGGAGTGTTTCACAGTTTTATTTGTCTTTTATTTTTATATTTTTATATTTTCATCCTTGGCCAATGCTCTTATCCTGAGGTCATCTTCAGCATCTGCAGTGATCTGTAGATAGTTCAGTTCTATTCTCAGGGCTCAAGTCCTGCGGGAACGCATGGGAACGGAGTTCCTGTACTTTTTCCACAACAGGAACTCAGTTCCCGTTAGCAGCCGTGTCCTGCAAGACTTTGAAGTATGCGAGCTGTGTGGCAGGTGCTACACCAGCAGCTGCCGACACAGCTCGCAATAGTAAGTGCCGCACACCTGACCATTCAGGCATTGCCCATGACAGCTTCCGCTTTGATCTACCTGTCAATCACAGCTAGCTGACAGGTAGATCAGGTCCCTGCTGCTAAGGGATTGTATTTAGTCAGACCTCTCGTGATGCGCTCCTCCCCGCCGGCCCCTCCTTCATTTTTTTTTTTTTTTGGTGGGCGAGTGGATCTTGGGTGGGAGTTCCCACACTTTTTTCCCCAGGACTTGACCCCTGTCTATTCTCAACCTGCTGAGACTTCAGATATCAGACGGAAGCGGTCTAATGTATATTGGAACCTACAAGGTTCAAGAACAAAGACACGTGGCCCTGAAATGATAGTAACTTAGAAGAGTTTCGGCAGAAAATGACCAATGGTCCATTAAGTCTGGCCCAATTTTTTGAGTACAGGCGGTCCCCTAGTTACAAACATCTGACTTACAAACGACTCCTACTTACAAACAGAGGGAGACAACAGGAAGTGAGAGGAAATCTACCCCTAGGGAAGGGTAATTCACTCCTGTTATGCCGCGTACACACGGTCGGAATTTCCAATGGAAACAGTCCGATGGGAGCTTTTCATCGGATTTTCCTACCGTGTGTATGCCCATCGGTCTTTTTCTGTCCGAATTTCCGACGGACTTTGGATTGAGAACCTGTTCTTAATTTTTACCAAGGAAAACCTTTCTATCGGATTTTCCGATCGTGTGTATGCAATTCCGACACGCAAAATTCCGACGCATGCTCGGAAACAATTCGACGCATGCTTGGAAGCATTAAACTTCCCTTTTATAGTGCAGTCGAACGCGTTGTATGCCGCGGTATTATTGACCGTCGGAATTTGGTGTGACCGTGTGTAGGCTAGACAGTTTGAGCGAAATTCCGTCGGAATTCCGACGGGAAAACCATCAGAGCTTTTTCCGACGAGAATTCCGACCGTGTGTACGCGGCATAAGAGTTATTATGGGGAAAAAGGTACCTCCACTGATGCTTTATCACCAAGGCTTGTTTCCACAACAACCCAAAATTTTCGAAATCCGATTGTTATTGGGACAGAAAGTGAGGTGAAATCTTCTGAACAGGGGCACAGGCAGCAAAAGAAAAACGTTACAGGGGTGTTAACCCTTCCCTATGCTATCCAAAAAGCTTAAAAATAGTTTTTTGGGCTGAAGCTACACTTAAAAAAGTTACCTGTTCCGACTTACAAACAGATTCAACTTAAAGAGGGATTGCACCAAAAAAAAAATATTAAAAGCCAGCAGCTACAGATACTGCATCTGCTGACTTTTAATAAATGGGCACTTACCTGTTCCAGGGTCCAGCGATGTCGGCAGCCGAAGCCGAGAAATCTCTTGGATCTCGGCTGCTGCCGCCGCCATTCTCGTTGAGGGAATCAGGAAGTGAAGCGTTGCGGCTTCACTTGCCAGTTCCCTACAAACACAATGGGAATGCTGTCTCTGAGACCCGTGTGTGTCCCAGCAGACAGCGCGGCGGGACAGGAAGAGGCATAGACTCCCGTGGGAAAAATCCGATCAGACTTTTTCCGATCGTGTGTAGAGAATTCCGACGGACAAAGTGCCACGCATGCTCAGATCAAATTACGAGACCAAAGCTATTGGCTACTAGCCTCTACGTAGTTCCGTAGTACGCAACGAACGTCACCACGTTCAGAACGATCGGATTTTCCGGCAACTTTGTCCGACCGTGTGTATGCAACACCAGTTTCGGACAAAATCCGTCGTAAAAAAATCGGACGGATTTTGTGGTCGGAATTTCCGACCGTGTGTACGGGGGCTAAGAGGGGTTTCAGAAGATTGGTTCTCCCTTCTTGCTGTGCCTCCAGAACAGAAAGTGAGTGGAAGGCATAAAAATAGAAGTTCTAACACATCCCCCCAATTTGTGCAAAACTAAAAAAAAAAATGAACTCTAGAATTGAGCTCCATTTTTAACTATATTGTGATCTCTGTGTTATTTTATTTTATTGAACATTTTCAGAGTTAGATATAAAAAAGAAAAAAAAAAAATCTGTATTTTATGTCACATTTTTTTTTTTTTTTATCCTAACCAAGTTATGCTACCGTAGTATGTAGTTCTCATATGTATTTACTGCTAGCGATATCTTCAAAGGTTTCACATGGAAAAGTATTTATTGCAAAAGTCTACCTTTTTTTATTTTATTTTTGCTCGCAGTTTTACTTACCAACCCATCATGGAGTGAACTGTATGCATATAATGTTATATGTATTATCTGATATAGTATTATTTACAGTATACTTAAAGTAACCGTTTCCATTTATATAACATTTTTCTGAATGCATGCTATTTCTGTATGATATATTTCTATTGTAAATTAAATAAGTTATTGTTTTTTTTTTTGTATTAATAAAGATGATTAAAAAAAAAAAAACATGTTGTATTGTGTTAATACTGTGTGCCATTTGAGATTGTGACTGAGAGTAGCAGGCTTTCCTTAAAGTTGACTTGAGATAAAAAGGTGGAGGTTTGTTATATTACAAGTTATCCTTAAACATTTAAAGGGTTAATTAAAAAGGGGATGGATTTAAAAACTGCAAAATTTTAATAATTGATTACTGTCAGTTGGTTTCCTGTATAGATCACGGAAATTATGTCCCTCTTTGATGGATAACAACGTATCCAAAAATGCAGTTTCCTCATGACTAACAGACATGTTGAATTTTAAACCCGCAATCAATAAATTTATTGCTGGTGCTGCATACCAGTGCCACCTATCAGTGCCCATCAGTGTCACCTATCAGTGCCCATCAGTGCCGCCTATCAGTGCCCATTAGTGCAGCCTATCAGTGCCCAACATCAGTGCCAATTAGTGCCACCTCTTCAGTGCCACCTTATCAGTGCCCATCAGTGCAGCCTATCAGTGCCCAACATCAGTGCCCATTAGTGCCACCTCTTCAGTGCCACCTCATCAGTTCCCATCAGTGCAGCCCAACATCAGTGCCCATCAGTGCAGCCTATCAGTGCCCAACATCAGTGCCCATTAGTGCCACCTCTTCAGTGCCACCTCATCCGTGCCCATCAGTGCCCATCAGTGCAGCCTATCAGTGCCCAACATCAGTGCCCATCAGTGCCGCCTTATCAGTGCCTGTCAGTGAAGGAGAAAATTTACTTATTTACAACATTTTATAACAGAAACAAAGAAAACTTTTTTTTATTTTCTGTGTTTTTTTAATTGTTGCGCAAAAAATAAAAACCCTAGCAGTGATCAAATACCACCAACATAAAGCTCTATTTGTTGGAACAAAATGATAAAAAATGTGTTTGGGTGCAGTGTAGCATGACCGCGCAATTGTCATTCAAAGTGTGACAGCGCTGAAAATTGTCCTGGGCAGGAAGGGGGTGTAAGTGCCCGGTATTGAAGTGGTTAATCATGGTGGATAGAGACTCCTTTAAGAGGGAGAATATTAATGCATCATTAGCTGCCATGTAATTAGGCAAATAAGGGTCACTTTCCCTTCCATTGGATGACGGAACATGAGAAGCCCGGCTCATCAATGGCAGAAACAACAAACGGGCAACAAATGCAAAGCACGAATATGTAGATCGAGGACACTGAAAGCTAAAAAAAGCAACGAGGCAAATGTGAAAAAGAGAAAAACAAAACAATGAGTCAATTCATGTAAAAAAGAAGAAAAAGGAAGAGAAGCCCCCTATATTACAATACAGTATATTACCAAAGGTTACATAGTTACATAGTAAGGCTCGGTTCACACTGGAGCGACACGACAGGCGACTGACAAGTCACGCTCCATTGAAAACAATGGAAACGCTCTAATCAGAGCGACTCAAGTTGGTCCGAAAAAGGTTCCTGCACTACTTGCGGGCGACTTCAGAGCGGCTTGCATTGACTTCTTTTAACCACTTACAGACCCGGAAGATTTTCCCCCTTCCTGACCAGGTAATATTTTTTGCGATACGGCACTGCTTCGCTTTAACCCACAATTGCGCAGTCGTGCGAAGTTGTACCAAAATAAAATTCATGTCCTTTTTTCCCCACAAATAGAGCTCTCTTTGGTTCTCTGGTATTTGATCACCTGTGTGGTTTTTTTTTTTTTTGCGCTATAAACAAAAAAAAACGACAATTTTGAAAAAAAAAAAAACAGTATTCTTTACATTTTGTGCTATAATAAATCCCCCCCCCCCCCCCCAAAAAAAAAAAAAAAAATTCCATCAGTTTAGGCAGATACATATTTTCTACATATTTTTGGTAAATAAGCGTATATTGATGGTTTGTGCAAAAGTTTTAGCGTCTACAAAATAGGGAATATATTTATTGCATTCTTATTATTATTATTTTTTACTAGTAATGGCGGCGATCAGTGATTTTTTGCAGGACGACATTGCGGCGGATAAGACGCTTTTGACACTTTTTTGGGACCATTGACATTTATGCAGCGATCAATGCTATAAAAACTCACTGATTACTGTGTAAATGTCACTGGCAGGGAAGGGGTTAACACTAGGGGGCGATCAAGGGGCTAAATATTTTCCCTAGGGAGGTGCTTTCTAACTGTGGGGGGAGGGGACTGACTGGAGGAGGAGAAAGATCGCTGTTCCCAATCACTAGGAACAGCAGATCTCTCTCTCCTCCCCTGTCTGAACGGGGATCCGTCTGTTTACATTGACAGATCCCCGTTCTCACTCTATTTCGCACGATCGTGGGTGGCAGCCAGATATGGCGGCCACCGGTCATGCGCTTCGGGTCCCCCACCGTGCAGCAGGCACGCCTTCTATGGCTCTTAAAGTAGCTGACGTACAGCTACGGCGATTCGCAAGGAACGAGCCGACCTGGCCTAAACTGTCGTGTCGGCCTAAACTGAGGAAAAAATTTTTTTTTATATATTTTTGGGGGATATTTATTATAGCAAAAAATAAAAAAAAATTTGTTTTTTTCAAAATTGTCGCTCTTTTTGGTTTATAGCGCAAAAAATAAAAACCGCAGGGGCGATCAAATACCACCTAAAGAAAGCTCTATTTGTGGGGAAAAAAGGACGTCAATTTTGTTTGGGAGCCACTTCGCACGACCGCGCAATTGTCAGTTAAAGCGATGCAGTGCCGAATCGCAAAAGGGGGCCTGGTCCTTTGGCTGCAAATTGGTCCGGTCTGTATGTGGTTAATAACAATAAAAGTCAAAGAGACAATCCAAAGAGTATCCAATGGATTTCAAGGGGGCACCTCCTTCATCGGGGCTTGGTTGAAAAGAATGTGAATGGACTTGAAGTAAACTGGACCTTAGATGTTATTTTGTCCAGTGTGATTACAAGCACAGGCCTTGGCAGAAGATGGTTTGGCAGCCATACTATTGGCAAATTTTAATTCTTGAAAGGAGTTGGGTGGGGGAGATAAGCACAGAGGTTTATGGTCGGCCATTGCCCAGCATCACCAGCTTTAGGCTTGTGAGGTAGAAAAAAAGGAACACAAATGAAAACTGAAGAGCCACACACCTGCTGAGAGGTCCAGATACAACTTTATTGCAATAAAAGTCAGAGGGACATTGCAAAGAGTAGCCAACGCACTTCAAGGGCCCAAAAGCGCCCCCTTCATCAGGACCTGATTGAAAACAATTTGAATGGACTAAAAGTGAACTAGAACTTTAATGTTATTTCTTCCAGTGTGATTACAAGCACAGGCCTCTTCAACATCTTGCTTGGCAACCATAATCTTGGCCATATGGTCTTCTTTAAAACGAGTTTGGTGGAGAAGATAAGCACAGAGATTGATGGTCGGCCATTGCCCACCATTATCAGCTTTGGGCTTGTGATGTAACAAAATGGAAATGAAAGGGTCACGTCACTGCTAAGAGGTCCAGATGCATCTTTACTTCAATACAAGTCAGGGAGACAATTCAAAGAGTATCCAATGGAATTCAAGGGTGCACCTCCTTCATCAGGGCTTGGTTGAAAAGAATGTGAATGGACTTGAAGTAAACTGGGCCTTAGATGTTATTTTGTCCAGTGTGATTACAAGCACAGGCCTTGGCAGCAGCTGGTTTGGCAGCCACACTATTGGCAAATTATTATTCTTGAAAGGAGTTGGGTGGGGGAGATAAGCACAGAGGTTTATGGTCGGCCATTGCCCAGCATCACCAGCTTTAGGCTTGTGGGGTAGCAAATAAGGAACACAAATGAAAACTAAAGAGCCACACAACTGCTGAGAGGTCCAGATACAACTTTATTGCAATAAAAGTCTGAGGGACATTGCAAAGAGTAGCCAACGCACTTCAAGGGCCCAAAAGCGCCCCCTTTATCAGGACTTGATTGAAAACAATGTGAATGGACTAAAAGTGAACTAGAACTTTAATGTTATTTCTTCCAGTGTGATTACAAGCACAGGCCTCTTCAACAGCTTGCTTGGCAACCATAATCTTGGCCATGTGGTCTTCTTTAAAAGAGTTGGGTGGAGAAGATAAGCACAGAGGTTTATGTTCGGCCATTGCCCACCATCACCAGCTTTGGGCTTGTTACAAAAATGGAAATTAGAGCACCAAACCACTGCTAAGAGGTCCAGATACAGAATACAGAACTTTATTACACTAAAAGTCAGGGGGGGCAATCCAAAGAGTATCCAATGGATTTCAAGGGTGCAAGATACGTGTGATATCACATGAACTGCATCTACCCAAACTTTACCACCAATTCTCATAACGTTCTTACCAAGTTTACTGTTGGACTTCACATACGCCGTCAAATCTTCCAGCAGATTGCACATGTAGGTGAATATCTGTGCACATTCAGTACACTTGGATTTTGCGTTTTGCTTGTTCTTACTTTACAAATGTTTTAATTTCCACCTTGAAGAGCAAGGCTCATACAAATCTTAATTTTTTTTTTTAATGCCATTTGTGAAATGCAAATCAAGACATGGAGGAGGATCCTGGGAGCCAGGCCCAAGTACTAAACTTGGGATCTTCCCAGCAAGCGACAGAAGAAGGATTTCATTACACGGGAACACATCTGAGGTTGGCTTGAAGGTGAGGAAAGGTAAGAGTTTATCAATGTCACATTTTCTTGTGGTTTGAAAACAAAGCAAAGGATCAGGTTACTTGAATTTTTAGATGAATTTTGGAAATGTTGCCTGATGTGTTATCGGTGCAATTTTTATTGTAATGGACAGTCGGCAGAACAACTACGTTTTAATAATTTTGAGGTTGGGTCATTAAAGGAACACGTCTTCGAATTGTCCATGTGAAAAGTCTACTTGATTCAAGGGAAGTTTGTTATTTGAAGTTTCACTGTCTTGCAACGCAACGTTATTGGCGGAATCTTCATGCTTCTAAGTGGTGGATACCTCTGGTCCCCCTCCACCGCATCCTGCTGGCTGATGCAACCACAGTATGTGTGCGTGGAGGGGGGGGGAACGTAGGTATCTGACACACAGGTAGAAAAAGGCAGAAAGTTTAATAAAGTTTAAGAGTCAGTAGTTAGTAATGCAGAGTTCAGGTGTTGGTAGTAAGTAATGCAGATTTCAGAGATCGGTAGTTAGTAATGCAGAATTCAGGTGTTGGTAGTAAGTAATGCAGATTTCAGAGATCGGTAGTTAGTAATGCAGAATTCAGGTGTTGGTAGTAAGTAATGCAAAGTTCGGAGATCGGTAGTAAGTAATGCAGAGTTAAGAGATCGATAGTAAGTAATGCAGAGTTCAGAGATCGGTAGTTAGTAATGCAAAGTTCAGGGGTTGGTAGTAAGTAATGCAAAGTTCAGAGATCCGTAGTTAGTAACGCAGAATTCAGAGATCCGTAGTTAGTAATGCAGAATTCAGGTGTTAGTAGTAAGAAATGCAAAGCTCGGAGATGGGTAGTAAGTAATGCAGAGTTCAGGGGTTGGTAGTAAGTATTGCAGAGTTCAGAGATCGGTAGTTAGTAATGCAAAGTTCAGGGGTTGGTAGTAAGTATTGCAGTGTTCAGAGATTGGTAGTTAGTAATGCAGAGTTCAGGTGTTGGTAGTAAGTAATGCAAAGTTAAAAGATCGGTAGTAACTAATGCAGAGTTCAGGGGTTGTTAGTAAGTAATGCGAAGTTCAGAGATCGGTAGTTAGTAATGTAGAGTTCAGAGATCGGTAGTAAGTAATGCAAAGTTGAGAGATCCGTAGTAAGTAATGCAGAGTTCGGAGATCGGTAGTAAGTGATGCAGAGTTCAGGGGTTGTTAGTAAGTAATGCAAAGTTCAGGGATCGGTAGTAAGTAATGCAGAGTTCAGAGATCGGTTGTAGTAAGTAATACCGAGTTCAGAGATCGGTAGTAAGTAATACCGAGTTCAGATGTTGTTATTAAGTAATGCAGAGTTCAGAGATCGGTAGTAAGTAATGCAGAGTTCAGAGATCGGTAGTAAGTAATGCAGAGTTCAGGGGTTGTTAGTAAGTAATGCAAAGTTCGGAGGTCGGTAGTAAGTAATGCAGAGTTCAGGGGTTGTTAGTAAGTAATGCAGAGTTCAGGTGATGGTGGTAAGAAATGCAAAGTTCGGAGATCGGTAGTTAGTAATGCAGAGTTCAGAGATCGGTAGTTAGTAATACAGAGTTCAGAGATCGGTAGTTAGTAATACAGAGCTCAGAGATCGGTAGTTAGTAATACAGAGTTCAGAGATCGGTAGTAAGTAATGCAGAGCTCAGAGATCGGTAGTTAGTAATACAGAGTTCAGAGATCGGTAGTAAGTAATGCAGAGTTCAGAGATCGGTAGTAAGTAATGCAGAGCTCAGAGATCGGTAGTTAGTAATACAGAGTTCAGAGATCGGTAGTAAGTAATGCAGAGTTAAGAGATCTGTAGTTAGTAATGCAGAGTTCAGGGGTTGTTAGTAAGTAATGCAGAGTTCAGGTGATGGTGGTAAGAAATGCAAAGTTCGGAGATTGGTAGTAAGTAATGCAGAGTTCAGAGATCGGTAGTTAGTAATGTAGAGTTCAGGGGTTGTTAGTAAGTAATGCAAAGTTCAGAGATCGGTAGTTAGTAATGCAGAGTTCAGGGGTTGGTAGTAAGTAATGCAGAGTTCAGAGATCTAAGAGTTCAGGAATTTGTAGTAAGTAAAGGGCACCCACCAGCGGTGTTGCTAGATCTACAAAAGATCTCGGGTTAGAGCCCATAGCAGCGAACTAAAGAAAATCATACGCTTGGGCGGGTATACACATGTATATAATATACGTGTGTGTGTGTATGTATTTATTATATATATATATATATCTTTTCATGTGACAACACTGAAGAAATGACACTTGTCTACAATGTAAAGTAGTGAGTGTACAGCTTGTATAACAGTGTAAATTTGCTGTCCCCTCAAAATAACTCAACTTTTACAAAAATCTTGGGGAAATTAAAACTCCTAATTGTGCTTATCCCGTGTCAATGGATACGCCTGACCCTTGCACAGTACAGGCTAGATAGCAAAGCCGGCCATAGATGGATTGAATCTTGGCCAGTTCAGTAGGGACCAGCTGGAATTAGATCCATCTATTGGCAGGTTGGTTGTACTGTAGTCTGTAGTCAATCCATCAACCAGCCTGTGGCATCAATGAGATGTGTATTAGCAGTCTCTGCGATCAATGGGATGCGTATTAGCAGTCTCTGCGATCAATGGGATGCGTATTAGCAGTCTCTGCGATCAATGGGATGCGTAGTAGCAGTCTCTGCGATCAATGGGATGCGTATTAGCAGTCTCTGCTATCAATGGGATGTGTATTAGCAGTCTCTGCGATCAATGGGATGCGTATTAGCAGTCTCTGCGATCAATGGGATGCGTATTAGCAGTCTCTGCGATCAATGGGATGCGTATTAGCAGTCTCTGCGATCAATGGGATGCGTATTAGCAGTCTCTGCGATCAATGGGATGCGTATTAGCAGTCTCTGCTATCAATGGGATGTGTATTAGCAGTCTCTGCGATCAATGGGATGCGTATTAGCAGTCTCTGCTATCAATGGGATGCGTATTAGCAGTCTCTGCGATCAATGGGATGTGTATTAGCAGTCTCTGCGATCAATGGGATGCGTATTAGCAGTCTCTGCTATCAATGGGATGTGTATTAGCAGTCTCTGCTATCAATGGGATGCGTATTAGCAGTCTCTTCTATCAATGGGATGCGTATTAGCAGTCTCTTCTATCAATGGGATGCGTATTAGCAGTCTCTTCTATCAATGGGATGTGTATTAGCAGTCTCTGCTATCAATGGGATGCGTATTAGCAGTCTCTGCTATCAATGGGATGCGTATTAGCAGTCTCTGCTATCAATGGGATGTGTATTAGCAGTCTCTGCTATCAATGGGATGCGTATTAGCAGTCTCTTCTATCAATGGGATGCGTATTAGCAGTCTCTTCTATCAATGGGATGCGTATTAGCAGTCTCTTCTATCAATGGGATGCGTATTAGCAGTCTCTGCTATCAATGGGATGCGTATTAGCAGTCTCTGCTATCAATGGGATGTGTATTAGCAGTCTCTGCTATCAATGGGATGCGTATTAGCAGTCTCTTCTATCAATGGGATGCGTATTAGCAGTCTCTGCTATCAATGGGATGCGTATTAGCAGTCTCTGCGATCAATGGGATGCGTATTAGCAGTCTCTGCTATCAATGGGATGTGTATTAGCAGTCTCTGCGATCAATGTGTATTAGCAGTCTCTGCTATCAATGGGATGTGTATTAGCAGTCTCTGCGATCAATGGGATGTGTATTAGCAGTCTTCAATGGGATGCGTATTAGCAGTCTCTGCGATCAATGGGATGCGTATTAGCAGTCTCTGCTATCAATGGGATGCGTATTAGCAGTCTCTGCTATCAATGGGATGCGTATTAGCAGTCTCTGCTATCAATGGGATGTGTATTAGCAGTCTCTGCTATCAATGGGATTTGTATTAGCAGTCTCTGCTATCAATGGGATTTGTATTAGCAGTCTCTGCTATCAATGGGATGCGTATTAGCAGTCTCTGCTATCAATGGGATGCGTATTAGCAGTCTCTGCTCTCAGTGAATTGTCTGGAACCCTCCAGCTTTTTACAACTGATGTTGGGTTCTTCAACCACTATGCAAAGTGTCCACCCTGGGTGCCCTGCATAGCCATGTGCCAGGTGCTGCTCTATGTTGCAGGAACTCTGGCACTGGGTGTCATTCAACCTGGAAGACTGAGGACATCTTGTGGCAAAGAACAGGTACTGTAGTGGACAGCTCCAGATTGAAGATGAGTATTGCCGCCAGAGATGCTTATTTTGTTTATACAGTACTGGGAGATGTGAGAAAAAAAAAAAACTGAGATTGGGCTTTAGGTAGCACACAGAAACCCTGCCAAGCACACCATTACAAGCCCGTTGGTACTGAATCTCCAGCCATTGTTCTCTGCCCTAAATAATTACTGCCTAATGTCACAGATCATTAGCTTCCATTGTGTTCCTGTCCTGGCTTCAGCGGTTCATCAGTCACACAGCACATAGCTGGGGCAGTAGAAAACGGCAGCAGACAGCTGACTGATGATTTTAGACCATGGAACATGGCCAACTGTCAGCCAATGGGAACATGCAGAGTACCTTTTTCCCATTAACACACGACTACAAGTAGAATGAAACTTACGGTAACTAGAATTCGTTTTTTTTTTTTTTTTTTTTTTGCGCCTGTTTTGTTGAACGCACAAAACTCTTTTGGCCTAATTTATAAAAAAAAAATATGGAATTTTTATTAATTTTTTTTTTTTTAATATATTTTATGTAGCAAGAACCCCCGAAGGAGCTGCTGGTTTTATTTGGGCTTACCGTTACCTCACCTGCTTGATCTCCGTCTTAGGGGTCCCGTTGGAAAGTGGCCCAAAGAATATGAATTTCCAATACTGAGTCCCTTTTTTGATTATTTATTTAAAATAAAGGCAAAATTATTTCAATAAAGGGTCGGAGGGTTAGGGGTGAGTTCAGGTACTTAGTACTTGTAGGTTAGTGGTGTTCTACGGAACCAGAGGACAAATAGCTCCACTGACTGGATCCAGCCACCACCGGATAGGCCCCTCTCACTTGACCTAGCAGCCGGCGTGGTACTTGACAAAGTCTCTGCCACAGACTTACTAATTAAATTAGAGCATCACTGAGAGTTCCTGAGGGATTCAAAGAACTGCCATACAATACCAGTCTCTTGCAGCCGAACCGGCGGTACTGTATGGGTGTTGATCCAGGTTGCGTCCTTTAACTGAGTCCTCCAGAGATACCAGCCTTGCGCACGGTCCTCTCCCAGAAAAGTCCCCCCCTGGATCCTCCAGTTTCTTGGCCTCTCTCCGCCGGCGAGACGGCACAGGACCTCCCCTGGATCAGTAGACCCCAAAGCTGTTTTGGGCCTACTCTCCCAGTTGCATAGCCTCGGGCCAGCCGGCCCCCGAGACACAGGATACATGAGGTTCAGACCCCAGGCCAGGAGGGCCAGGGGGTCCGGGTAAAGGAGAACCCAGAGGAACCAAAAAAACAACAACCCTTTGAAAATGGCGTCGGTACCTTAAATACCATCTCCCAGAAGGCACAGCAGGAAGGACACTCCCACTGGGCTATTTCCGAGCAATAGGTGGCATTCAATACATCCAGCTTAACTGCGTTTCTACACTTACCGCCGGTGACAGCGACACCTACATACCTCCCAACATTTTGGTATTTTGGGAGGAATAGTGCCCCATCATTGGTGTCAGTGGGAGGAATAGTGCCCCATCATTGGTGTCAGTGGGAGGAATAGTGCCCCATCATTGGTGTCAGTGGGAGGAATAGTGCCCCATCATTGGTGTCAGTGGGTGGAATAGTGCCCCATCATTGGTGTCAATGAGAGGAATAGTGCCCCATCATTGGTGTCAGTGGGAGGAATAGTGCCCCATCATTGGTGTCAGTGGGAGGAATAGTGCCCCATCATTGGTGTCAATGAGAGGAATAGTGCCCCATCATTGGTGTCAGTGGGAGGAATAGTGCCCCATCCTTGGTGTCAGTGGGAGGAAAAGTGCCCCATCATTGGTGTCAGTGGGAGGAATAGTGCCCCATCATTGGTGTCAGTGGGAGGAATAGTGCCCCATCATTGGTGTCAGTGGGAGGAATAGTGCCCCATCCTTGGTGTCAGTGGGAGGAATAGTGCCCCATCATTGGTGTCAGTGGGAGGAATAGTGCCCCATCATTGGTGTCAGTGGGAGGAATAGTGCCCCATCATTGGTGTCAATGAGCGGAATAGTGCCCCATCATTGGTGTCAGTGAGAGGAATAGTGCCCCATCATTGGTGTCAGTGGGAGGAATAGTGCCCCATCATTGGTGTCAATGAGAGGAATAGTGCCCCATTATTGGTGTCAATGGTAGGAATATTGCCTCAAGGGCTGGATAAAGGCTAGCAAAGGGGGCCCCACCCGGCCCCCCAGGGCCACAGTTTGGAGACCACTGGTATATGTATTTGAAAATCGATCAATCCTGGTGTACCGATGATCTAATTTCTTGAGCCCCTAAAATGCCAGGACAGTACAAATACCCCCCAAATGAAATTTCTTCAAAATTGTTGCTTTTATTTTGTTTATAGCACAAAAAAATAAAAACCACAGATCAAATATCACCAAAATAAAGCTCTATTTGTGGGGAGGAAAAGGACATCAATTTTATTTGGATACAACGTCTTTTGTCAGTTAAAGCGACGCAGTGCCGTATCGCAAAAAATGGTCTAGTCATGAAGGGGGTAAAACCTTCCCGTGGCAGAAGTCGTTAAATTGCATTTTTGGTTTGTGGCGCTCAGATGAAGTATAGTTCCACTTTAAATATTCAATTACAACTGTCTTTGGCTTCCTATGAAATAAAATGGCACACACGCATTGGCATCACATCTGTTTTCTTTGTTCTCCTCAGGTTCTACCATTATGTGGAAGATCAGCGCCAGTAAACTGTCCACTCTTCTACTGATGGCGGCCCAAACCGCAGGATTCATCATAATGATCATAAAGATGCGTTTAAATCCCTTTCCTGCGACGCCCAAACAAGCTCGGAGTCACCTCCTCATCATATCCTCCTGGAGATCTGGCTCCTCGTTCACCGGCCAGCTCTTCAGCCAACACCCCGACGTCTTCTACATGATGGAGCCGGCTTGGCACGTGTGGGGAAAAATGGGCCAGAACAACGCTGAGGTTTTGCACATGGCGGTTCGGGATCTGATCAGGTCCGTATTCCATTGTGACATGTCAGTGTTTGATGCCTACATGCACCCCCAAAAAACGAAGTCAGATCTGTTTCAATGGGAGACCAGTCGGGCCTTATGTTCCCCGCCTGCTTGTTACTCCTTTAATCGCGATGACGTCATACCGCAATTAAACTGCAAGACAATTTGCGCCAAGTACCCGTTTGACACCATTGAAAAAGCGTGCAAAACCTATAACCATATTGTGGTCAAGGAAGTGAGATTTTTTGATTTGAAGGTGCTTTGCCCATTGCTTCAAGATCCATCTCTGAACCTAAAAATCCTCCATTTGGTCCGGGACCCACGCGCCATCTTTCAGTCCCGTGTGAAAGTGACTGCCCAGTTGGCACATGACACCAACGTTATGCTAAGGGGGACCAAAGGCCACAAAAACGATACTTCCTTTAGAGCGATGAAAAAGGTTTGTAAGACCCAAGCTGAGATATATGGAACCGCCATGTTTGAAATTCCCAGCAAACTCCAAAAGCGCTACATGATGGTGCGCTATGAGGACCTTGTCCAAGACCCACTGGGGAAGGCCAAGGAGGTCTATGAGTTTGCCAAGCTTCCTTTTACCCCAATACTTAAAAACTGGATCCATAATATGACGCGTGGAAAGGGACGTGGACTAACCTTTGTTATCGCCTCTCAAGATGCGGAAAACACCTCCAGAGCCTGGCGGACAGCACTTCCGTTTGAAAACATTGAAAAAGTTCAAAGCATTTGTAGAGAAGCGATGGCGTTGTTTGGGTACAGAATGCTACAGAATGCAGAGGAGCAAAAAGACTTATCTTTGGATAGTATGCTACCTATGCCCTAAAGGGACAAGACTGGCAAAATGTTTGCACAGGTCATAAATACGAAGGATATTTTAGCCTTTTTAAGGGTTTATATACAGTATATTGTACATATATCTATTCATTAATAAAATATAAAAAACTGTTTTGTTTACATATATGACGGAAAAATAGTGTAGCGCTGAATAGTGGAGTATAAGTGTGTGAATACAATTACACATATAAAATAAGTGACAATGCACAATAAATAAATATAAAATGAAGTAAAAAAATGTGAACTTTAAAGTATAGAGTCCAAGATCAGGCTCAAATAAGATGGATTTTAGTCCAAAATATCTAAAGAAGTCCAAATGGGATGGTCCGTATAAATATGGGAAATGAGTGGAACACTTTTCTTATAGAGTGGCCCAAGGAATGCGGCTGTGAAGCGGTAGGTATGGTACGAATAAACAGGTGCCTGTGGGTACATCAACGTTCACTGGTAAAATAGAAGTTGGGTACTCTTACCGGATAGGTTGGACACACATGTCATACGACAGTGGGTCAATAGGGCTTGATAACCTGATGAGGCCAGGTCAGGCCTATAGGAGAGTGGTCCTGTTCGGTCCTATTCTATCCGACTCCGAATGCCAAGGGGCGAATTCCAAATGGTGAATCCTGGTGTCACCGCTTGTAGACTCTGAATAGGTGGGTGCTCCGACCCGGGGTGTATCCAAGGAAGCAGCGAAAGTGGGGGGCTCGTGATGTGAGTATGGAATAAAAAGATAAAAAAGAGGCTCCGGATGGTGCAGATCAAAACAAACCAGTTGGTTTATTGGGGTGGTCAGATATAATGATAAATATATGACACAAGAATTAAAAAAGTGATCACAAAAATAAAATGGATGGTAGTATAAAAGCAATGTGGGGTACAGAGTATGCTGGCCCGACTAGTTTCGACCTCAGGGTCTTCGACAGGGGCATGCTCCTTTGTTTACATATATGTTGGAAGGCAACATGGTTTAATATCAAATTTCTGGTTGAGGCAGACAGGTGGTCTTTGGAATGTAACAAGTTGCATATCAAAGCTTTGTAGCATATCAGAATATTCAGAGATCAGGCCTCCATCAAGGCTGAACAAAAGCTTGGCTCCGGACCGTCTGGTGTGATCAAAGAGGGCCTATCAGTGCCGCCTATTTGTGGCCATCAGTGTCGCCTATCAGTGCCCATCAGCGCAGCCTCATCAGCGCACATCAGTGAAGGAGAAAAGTTACCTGTTTTCAAAATTTTATAACAAACTATGAAACAGTTTTTTTTTTTTTTTTATCAAAATTTCGGTCCCTTTTTGTTTTATTTAGCAAAAAATAAAAAACCCAGCAGCAATTAAATACCACCAAAAGAAAGCTCTATCTGTGTGAAAAAATGATAAAAATGTAATTTGGGTAAACTGTAGCATGACCGCGTGATGTACGCGATATAATAATTATATCTGTGTATTAATTTGTCTAGTCCCTATAGATTAGTTGGTGTATTAAACCTCTGAGCACATGCTATTAATATCACAATAATACCAGTTAACTATGAAACCAAACACACGGCTAGGAATAATCAAATCTCATTTATTTCCCAAGGAAATAAGAAATCTAAAGTGTATTAAAAGGGGGTTACACAATTACATAACATACAGCAAGGCTACAATACAATGATATAATATACAGTTAAAATACAATATAATGATCTACTTATCGTGACCCTCGCAGCTGACCTCCCAGGTGGAATAAGAGAATCAGTTGTGTGTGCAAACCCTTTTTGTCAATCACACCTCAATCACAGCACCTCCCACTGCCCGCCCACCTGCCCATTTGGTAGTTGCCTCCATGTATTCTGATTGTACTGCCACAAGTGGTCTCTGGGGGGCAGTGTCTGTCCAGAATTGCACTTAATCCGACTGCTGTCTAATCTTGGAATTGCGATCTCTAATAGCACATAATTATTCTTTGTTTCGCCCAGACAGATTGGAGCCGCCATTCATCACGTACAATAGCCTTAGACTCATGACAATATGAGGTGTAACTGGTTACATTCCACAAGAGGGGGGGGTGTACCTTGTAGATGTGTGGATCCCAGATTGAATCCAACACCGCGCAATTGTCATTCAAAGAGTGACAGCGCTGAAAGCTGAAAATTGGTCTGGGCAGGAAGGGGGTTCAAATGCCCAGTAAGCAAGTGGTTAAAGGCTTATATGCAAGTTGATGCCATAAAAAGTGTATGGGGACCCGGGTCCTGCCCCAGGGTCCCCATACAAAATGCAAAAAAAAGTTTTAAAAACAACAGTTTTTTCAGGAGCAGTGATTTTAATAATGCTTAAAGTGAAACAATAAAAATTAAATATTCCTTTAAATATCCTGCCTGGGGTTCCTCTTAGTCTGGCTGTAAAGTATCACATCTTTCCCATGTTTAGTACAGTATCGCAGCAAAATTACATTTCTAAAGGAAAAAATGTAATTTAAAATAGCTTGTATTGTCGGCTCCCTGTATTGTTGGCTCCCGGTAATATAGATGAAAAACCATTGAAAAAAAACGGCGTGTGGTCCCCTCCCCCAGTCCATACCAGGCCCTCTGATGTCACATGACTTCACGTGATGTCAGAAGGGGGTAGGGTCACTCGGTTATGTCACCGGGTGGCTCCGGCTTTGCCTATATAGCAGCGGTCACAGCAAAGAGACAGGACGCCTCCCATCAAAGCCGAGCTTTTTCTATTTTTCGGGTCCGGGCGCTGTGATTGAAGATGGACGGACACTTTTTTATAAAGGAATTGTCAAAAACTGTCTCCTGTCGTTTTTTACTTTTTTTACACTTTTTTTGGTGAACCCCATACTCATTCACATAGGAGGGGATCTGGGGGCCCTTGTGGGGATGAGGCCCTTATCCCCATCAAGATGGGGACAAGGTGCTTTGGGGGGACCCCCAAAGCACCCTCACCATGTTGAGGGCAAGTGGCCCGATATGACTCAGGAGGGGGGGAGGGGGCGTTCGCTAGTCCCCCCTTTTCCTTGCCTGCCATGGCTGCTTGCTCGGATAAGGGTCTGGTATGGGTTTTAAAAAATGTTGCCGCGGGTTGCCCTTAACCACTTCAATACACTGTGTTATACTACACTGCCTGCATTGACTGAATATAGAGTCTACACTGAATATCTAGTCTATACTGAATGCAGAGTATATATATATATATATATATATATATATATAGACTATACTGTATATATATATATATATATAGATTAGACTGTATGTATATATATATATATATACTAGACTGTATATATATATATATATATATATATATATATATATATGTAGCACTTACCCCCGAAGGAGCTGCTGATATTATTTTGGGTCTTTGCCGACGGAATTTCGCTCAAACTGTCTTGCCTACACACGGTCACACCAAATTCCAACGGTCAGTAACACAGCAGCATAAAACACGTTCGACAGCACTATAAAAGGGAAATTCTGACAGAAAAAGACCGATTGGCTTACACATGGTCAGAAAATCAGTTGAAAAGCCCCCATCGAACGGTTTCCATCAGAAATTCCGACCGTGTGTACGCAGCATTAGAGTCTATATCGGGCCTTGCGCCGATTGAAGTATGTACCAGTCACTCAATTCTTTTCCAATGCTTTTTATTAAACAAACTTGAGTAGTAGAGGGATGGAGGGTTAGGGGAAAGTTCAGATATCTTGTGCAGATCACTGAGGAACTTGAGATCCCGAAGACAAATACACTTTCAATCAATGGATCTTGCTCACCCGGATAGGCCTCACCCACTGACCTAGCAGCACGGACAAAAGTCTCTGCCACAGACTTGATAAGATCAATAATTGTTGAATAATCCTCTGCCACAGGATTTAGTGATAGTAGCAAGCGCAGCAACATAGTACCCAAGTTCCTTTAGCCATCCGGCAGTACTGTAAGGTAGATTGATTTAGATGCATCCTCCAATTGAGTCACCAGGCTCCTCTTGAGATACCAGCCTTTCGGTCGGTCCTCTCCAAGATGAGTCCTCCCCCGGATCTTTCAATTGCTCGGCTTCTTCCTGCAGGACAGACAGTGCAGGATCACCTCTTAACCGATAGGCCCCAGACAGCTTCTGGGCCTACTTGCAGTAGCGTAGCCTCGGGCCAACAAGGCCCCCGAGGCAGAAGAGGAGTTGTCACATATCTTAGGCCAGGTGGACCATGAGGTGAGAGAGAGAAAAAAAAATGGCGTCTGCCCCTAAAGTATCCTTTCCCAGAATGCACAGCAGTAAACCATTCCCACTGGGCTTTTTCTAGGGGAAGAAGGACTCTTAATACACTTTAGCCTGTTGCCCTTCCATCACTGGCCTGTGGTGACAATGACACCTACAGACGTCAGTGTGGAACTACACGCAACACAGCCAATGCAGGAACAGAGGCTAATTTAGCCATAATATTAAATCTGAACTATGTACAGAACAGACAACCCACAAAATTTACATGCAAGCGCCTGATCAACAGGAGCAGGGCGCTACATATATATATATCGATCGCTGGGCTGCGCGCCCCCCATGGGCACGCGATCGCGGCTTATCCTGCTGGACGTCATATGATAATTAAACCACTTTGAGGCGGTCATATTGCTACATGGCGGGCGGGAAGTGGTTAAAGTAGAATTACAGTCAAATCCTAACCTACTCCCACCCCCCATTCTATCTACCCTGTAACAGGAGGGATGTCTATGCTAACATGGATTGGCTTAAGGAAAGCAAAATTACAATAAATATTTGATACAATTTTCTGTTTTCCTGGTGCCAGCATGGCAGTATTATGCCACACGAATGTTGCAATGCATTGGCCCCATGAAAGGGAAACTACGGTAAGTATTTCAATTATCAGTTTTTTTGGCACCAACAGAATACTACTACATGGATGCTGCCATTGATTGGCACCAGGAAAGAAGAATTACAGTAAATAAATGATACAATTTGATGTTTTCCTGTTGCCAGGGCCGGTGCTACCACTAGGCAAACTAGGCAGCCGCCTAGGGCACCATGCTGCCTAGGGGGCGCCCGGCCACTGGTTTGCCTACTCTCTTCTCTCTTCAGCAAGCAACTAAGTCTCAGCATCAGCAGGCAGCCACCCCTCTATTCACAGATAGTGTCAGAGGCGCAGCGGCGGTGAAGGACTGTGTCTGTGTCCCGACTCCTGAATGAATGGAAGCAAGCAAACATTCATTGATGGGCACTGGTAGGCTGCATTTGATGGGTCCTGGTGAGGCTAAATGTGATGGACGCTGGTGAGGCTGCATTGATGTGCGCTGGTGAGGCTGCATTTGATGGGCGCTGGTAGGTTGCATTGATGGGCACTGGTGGGCTGCATTTTATGGGTGCTTTGTTAAAAAGGTGGGGTTTACATGGGCAGGGAAAAGGCAGGGCAGGGGTGGAGTCAAGGGGGGCGGCAAAATTAGGTTTCGCCTAGGGTGTCAAAAATCCTTTCACCAGCCCTGCCTGTTGCCAGCTACCACATGGATTTGCACCAGGAATGGAAAATTACAGTAGGAATTTGATACACCAACCATGGCAGTATATTAACACATGAATGCTGCCATGCATTGGCACCAGGAAAGGAAATCTACTTTGAGAAATTAAAAAAAAAATTCAATTTTTTTTATTTTTGAAAGTCAGAATGTCAGCTTTTTATTCTTGGCTGTTTCCCTTGTACAGAAACAGCCTCACTTCTAGGGATGAGCTCGCCGAAACAGTGAAGTGAATATTATGGGGCGTTCGCGGCAAATTCGAGCGATGATGATGCTCCGGTCCGGTCACATGGTCGGGTCCCAGCGGCGGCTTCAGTGTAGAGGAGGAACTGCTGACAACGGATGCCCCATAGTTTGCCTATGGGTGACGTCATCTCTCAGGCTGTGCAGCCGCTGTCTGCGATCTCTTCTCCGCTGGGGAGATCATGTGACCGGACCCAAGTGACTTCAGGATAAGTAAGTATTGACATCCCTCCTGTTACAGGATAGATAGAATAGGGGGGTGGAAGTAGCTTAGGATTTGACTGGAATTCTACTTTAACCACTTCCCGCCCGCCATGTAGCAATATGACCACCTCAAAGTGGTTTAATTATACACATCTCTGATCTCGGTAAAGAGCCTCGGACGTAGGTTCTTTACTATGTGATCAGCTGTGTCCAATCACAACTGATCAGAGTGTAAACAGGAAGAGATGTTTATTGGCTTTTCCTCCACTCGCACTGACAGAGGCAAGTAGAGGAGAGACGATCGGATGCTCTCCTAACCGGGGGGGGGGGGGGGGTCTGCGCTGATAATAAGCACATTGATTATCAGTGCAGACTCACCAAGAATGCCCACTAGAGCCCACCAGGGTTGCCCATTAATGCCCACCAGGGATGCCCACCCATGACCACCAGGTATACCCACCCATGACCACCAGGTATACCCACCCATGACCACCAGGGATGCCAATCAGTGCCCATTAGAGGTGCCAATTAGTGCACATTATAGATGCCAATCAGTGACATTCAGTAATGCCTGTCAGTGCCTCCTCATCAGTGCCACCCATCAGTGCCACCTATAAGTGCCCATCAGTGCCGTCTATGAGTGCCCACCAGAGCAGTCATAGGTGGTGAGTGCCCATGAGTGCCCATCAGTGCCACCTTTCATTGCCCATCATTGCCACCTATGAGTGCCCATAAGTGCCGCCTATCAATGCCCCTCAGTGCTGCCTTTCATTGCCCATCAGTGCCGCCTATGAGTGCCCATCAGTGCCGCCTATGAGTGCCCATCAGTGCCGCCTTTCATTGCCCATCATTGCTGCCTATGGGTGCCCATCAGTGTTGCCTTTCATTGCCCATCAGTGCCGCCTATGAGTGTCCATCAGTGCTGCATATTAGTTCCTCATCAGTGTCGCCTTTTCAGTGCCCATCAGTGAAGGAGAAAACTTACTTATTTACAAAAGTTTATAATAGAAACAAAGAAAAAAAAATTATTTTTTCAAAATTTTCAGTCTTTTTTTTATTTGTTTAGCAAAAAATAAAAACCCCCAGAGGTGATCAAATACCCCCAAAAGAAAGCTTAATGTGTGGAAACAAAATGATAAAAATTGTGTTTGGGTACAGTGTTGCATGACTGAGTAATTGTCATTCAAACTGTGACAGCGCTGAAAGCTGAAAATTGGCCTGGGCAGGAAGGGGGGGAAGTGCCCGGTATTGAAGTGGTTAAAGTGGTTGTAAACCTCGGACATGATGAAGAAATACAGTAAATGTTTTAATGGAGATTGCCTGATGGAAGTGAAGGTTAGAGTCAAACTAAAGTCAAAACTTTTTTTGGTATAGGGTAAAGGTGGGTAATAACCCCATATCCATGTTTTTACCATTTGTGTCCCATTGGGAAGATTTCTCTTTACTTCCTGTCCCATAGCCAAAACAGGAAGTGACAGGAAATCCCTGGTTGCCTCCAGAACTAATGTCCCCAATTGCTAGATTTCCCCTCTATTCCTGTCCTGGGACAACACAAAATTTGGGATTTTCTTTCACTCTTGGTGGTAATGGTAAACATGACAGAGGGTGAATCTCCCTGACGGGGGCACAGACAGTAAAATTGTGATGGGTTCTAATATCTCTCCACTCTATCCAAAACTAAGTAAGGCTTTTGCCTTTAGTTATTCTTTAACACTGAATGATTCCATTGGATTCGATGGACTATGAATGCAAATTACAAACGTGCCTTTCAACAACATTAAAGTGATTGTAAACCTCCAGATTTTTTTAAAATAACAAACATATCATACTTACCTCCACTGTGCAGTTCGTTTTGCACAGTGTGGCCCCAACCATCCTCTTCTAGGGTCCCCTGGCGGCGCTTGTGGCTCCTCCTCGCATCGGTTAACCCCCTGGGAGAAGCGCTCTCCCTCCCGGGGGGTTTCCTTGCGGCGCACTCCCGAGTCCAGCATTTACTTCCATTGACACAGAATGCTGGACTCGGCCCCGCCCCCGGCGCCCGTGTCATTGGATTTGATTGACAGCAGCAGAAGCCAATGGCTGCGCTGCTATCAATCTATCCAATCAAGAGCCAAGAACCCTGAGAAGAGCTCAGGTGATTAAAAGGGGGGGGGGGGGCAGTCAGTGTGAGAAGCTTTTTCACCTTAATGCATAGGATGCATAGGATGCATTAAGTTGAAAAAAAAACACAAGGGTTAACAACCCCTTTAATAATGTCTCAATTCAATGACCTACTTTATGGCTCTATGTATCTATTGAAGCTTATCTAAATGCAGCACCCAGTATGCTGTGCTGTATGTTACCCATCCCTGACCTCTGCACCCTCTGTGTTATGTTGTTCAATATATACTCCTGATTCTGGATGAATCCTCAGCACACTGTTATACACCCTTTCTAGCAAGCATAAGGACAGGAATTTGTATTTCACATAGATTGCAATACATGTTTAAGCTGGCCAACTGCGTCAAAGTAATCCCTTTCTGGCCAGTCCCTACTCTACTTTGCAAAATATTGCATTGCTTTCAGCATACTTCAGTGGATATATTGCCGATATGGGGCAAACAGACACAAGATGTAGGCAAGCTACAGGTTCAGGTCTGGTCACACTAAAAGTTCTGAATGAATGCTCTGCACAGGGATTTTTAGTTCACATGTATTGCAGTCCATATTTAAGCTCGCCAACTATGTCCAAGTAATCCCTCTCTGGGCAGTCCCAACTCTGCTCTGCAAAATGCAGAATATTTTCAGCTCAGTGTGAAAACTGATATGATGGACCGATCTTCTTGAATCATTCTAGTCGTGGCTCTTCCGGCTCTTCCGGCTCTTCCGGCTCTTCCGGATGTTGGAAGGTTGTTTCTTTCCTGCAGGAGAGAAGAGCATATAAAAATTACTTTTTATTACTATTTTCTGTTATCTGTACATAACAAATATCAGCATTTTTATAATAAAATTCTTCAAGCCAAAAAAATTAACAATTTTGTTGGCCTGAAATATCTACTTACATTTCGCGCACAAATCGCTTTCTTCCACTACGTTGCCTGGCCCAGGATTAATCCAGGAGTCGTGGCTCTTCCAGCTCTTCCGGCTCTTCCGGCTCTTCCAGCTCTTCCGGCTCTTCCGGTTGTTGGAAGGTTGTTTCTTTCCTGCAGGAGAGAAGAACATATAAAAATTACTATCTATTTTCTGTTATCCGTACATAACAAATATAAGCACTGTTATAATGAAATTCTTCAAACCAAAACAATTTACATTTTTGTTTGCCTGAAATATCTACTTACATTTCTTGCACAAATCGCTTTCTTCCACTACGTCGCCTGGCCCAGCATTAATCCATTGGTACAGGATAGATATTGGCCAGCTGCGGAACAGTAATGTACTGGTAAACCCCCTAAAGGCTAGTAGGGAGCTGTTATTGCAGCAATGATGGGATTGTCCCGGGCTATCACTGCTGGTCCACTTCTGTTGTAGAGGTGAAGTGATGGCTCTGCTCAGTGTGAAAACTGATAGGTAACCATCTTCTTGAATCATTCTACCGAAGAACAGGAGTCGTGGCTCTTCTGGCTCTTCCGGTTGTTGATAGGTTGTTTCTTTCCTGCAGGAGAGAAGAGCATATAAAAATTACTATCTATTTTCTGTTATTTAACAAATATCAGCATTGTTATAATAAAATTCTTCAAACCAAAAAAATTTACATTTTTGTTTGCCTGAAATATCTACTTACATTTCTTGCACAAATCGCTTTCTTCCACTACGTCGCCTGGCCCAGCATTAATCCATTGGTACAGGATAAATATTGGCCAGCTGCGGAACAGTAATGTACTGATAAACCCCCTAAAGGCTAGTAGGGAGCTGTTATTGCAGCAATGATGGGATTGTCCCGGGCTATCACTGCTGGTCCACTTCTGTTGTAGAGGTGATGTGATGGCTCTGCTCAGTGTGAAAACTGATATGATGGAACCATCTTCTTGAATCATTCTACCGAAGAACAGGAGTCGTGGCTCTTCCAGCTCTTCCGGCTCTTCCGGCTCTTCCGGTTGTTGGAAGGTTGTTTCTTTCCTGCAGGAGAGAAGAGCATATAAAAATTACTATCTATTTTCTGTTATCTGTACATAACAAATATAAGCACTGTTATAATAAAATTCTTCAAACCAAAAAATTTTTAATTTTTGTTGGCCTGAAATATCTACTTACATTTCTTGCAGAAATCGATTTCTTCCACTACGTCGCCTGGCCCAGCATTAATCCATTGGTACAGGATAGATATTGGCCAGCTGCAGAACAGTAATGTACTGGTAAACCCCCTAAAGGCTAGTAGGGAGCTGTTATTGCAGCAATGATGGGATTGTCCCGGGCTATCACTGCTGGTCCACTTCTGTTGTAGAGGTGATGTGATGGCTCAGCTCAGTGTGAAAACTGATAGGGAACCATCTTCTTGAATCATTCTACCGAAGTACAGGAGTCGTGGCTCTTCCAGCTCTGCCGGCGCTTCCGGTTGTTGGAAGGTTGTTTCTTTCCTGCAGGAGAGAAGAGCATATAAATATGACTATCTATTTTCTGTTATTTAACAAATATCAGCATTGTTATAATAAAATTCTTCAAACCAAAAAAATTTACATTTTTGTTTGCCTGAAATATCTACTTACATTTCTTGCACAAATCGCTTTCTTCCACTACGCTGCCTGGCCCAGCATTAATCCATTGGTACAGGATAAATATTGGCCAGCTGCGGAACAGTAATGTACTGATAAACCCCCTAAAGGCTAGTAGGGAGCTGTTATTGCAGCAATGATGGGATTGTCCCGGGCTATCACTGCTGGTCCACTTCTGTTGTAGAGGTGATGTGATGGCTCTGCTCAGTGTGAAAACTGATATGATGGAACCATCTTCTTGAATCATTCTACCGAAGAACAGGAGTCGTGGCTCTTCCGGCTCTTCCGGTTGTTGGAAGGTTGTTTCTTTCCTGCAGGAGAGAAGAGCATATAAAAATTACTATCTATTTTCTGTTATCTGTACATAACAAATATAAGCACTGTTATAATAAAATTCTTCAAACCAAAAAAATTTTTAATTTTTGTTGGCCTGAAATATCTACTTACATTTCTTGCAGAAATCGATTTCTTCCACTACGTCGCCTGGCCCAGCATTAATCCATTGGTACAGGATAGATATTGGCCAGCTGCAGAACAGTAATGTACTGGTAAACCCCCTAAAGGCTAGTAGGGAGCTGTTATTGCAGCAATGATGGGATTGTCCCGGGCTATCACTGCTGGTCCACTTCTGTTGTAGAGGTGAAGTGATGGCACAGCTCAGTGTGAAAACTGATATGATGAAACCATCTTCTTGAATCATTCTACCGAAGAACAGGAGTCATGGCTCTTTTGGATCTTCCGGTTGTTGGAAGGTTGTTTCTTTCCTGCAGGAGAGAAGAGCATATAAAAATTACTATCTATTTTCTGTTATCCGTACATAACAAATATCAGCATTGTTATAATACAATTCTTCAAACCAAAAAAATGCTAATTTTTGTTGGCCTGAAATATCTACTTACATTTCTTGCAGAAATCGCTTTCTTCCACTACGTCGCCTGGCCCAGCATTAATCCATTGGTACAGGATAGATATTGGCCAGCTGCGGAACAGTAATGTACTGGTAAACCCCCTAAAGGTTAGCAGGGAGCTGTTATTGCAGCAATGATGGGATTGTCCCTGGCCATCACTGAGCTGCTGGTCCAATTCTGTTGTAGAGGTGAAGTGATGGCAACAGCTCAGTGTGAAAACTGATATGGGACCATCTTCTTGAATCATTCTACCGAAGAACAGGAGTCGTGGATTTTCCGATTGTTGGAAGGTTGTTTCTTTCCTGCAGGAGAGAAGAGCATATAAAAATGAATATCTATTTTCTGTTATCTGTACATAACTAATATCAGAATTGTTATAATAAAATTCTTCAAACCAAAAAAATAAACATTTTTGTTGGCCGGAAATATCTACTTACATCTCTTGCAGAAATTGCTTTCTTCCACTTTGTCGTCTTTCCCAGCATTAATCCATTGGTACAGGATAGATAATTGGTCAGCTGCTTCTCTTTTCCTCTGGACCGATGAAAGACACAAAAAGCAGGAGAGATTCCCTCATGCAAGTCGAGTCGTGTTGCTGGCCCAGAGGGAAGTGGAACCAAACTTCTAGCATTCAGCTTTATGGTATGGAGCTGCTGCTTCCCAAGCTGAAGAGCCGTTTTCCACAGCAGGGAGTGTGGTGCTCTCCTCCTAGAAGACTGGATAGATGGCAGGTTGATGGTGTGGAGTTGCTGATTCCCAGGGCGAAGTCCTATTTTCCACAGCATAGAAAATAACACTCTTCTCCTGAAAAACTGGGTGGATGGCAGCCTGATGGTATAGAGCTGCGGTTTCCGAAGCTTAAGGCCAGTATTCCACAACAGGGAGAGTGGCGCTCTCCTCTTGGAAGACTGGGTAGATGGCAGCTTGATGGTATAGTGCTGCTGCTTCCCAAGGTGAAGGACAAATTTCCACAGCAGGGAGAGTGGCGCTCTCCTCCTGGAAGACTGTGTAGATGGCAGCTTGATGGTATGGAGCTGCTGCTTCCCAAGCTGAAGGGCAGTTTTCCACAGCATAGAAAATGACACTCTCCTCCTGGAAATCTGGGTGGATGGCAGCTTGATGGTGTAGAGCTGCGGTTTCCGAAGCTGAAGGCCAGTATTCCTCAACAGGGAGGGTGGTGCTCTCCTCCTGGAAGACTGGATAGATGGCAGGTTGATGGTGTGGAGCTGCTGCTTCCCAAGGCGAAGGCCAATTTTCCACAGCATAGAAAATGACACTCTCCTCCTGGAAATCTGGGTGGATGGCAGCTTGATGGTGTAGAGCTGCGGTTTCCGAAGCTGAAGGCCAGTATTCCTCAACAGGGAGGGTGGTGCTCTCCTCCTGGAAGACTGGATAGATGGCAGGTTGATGGTGTGGAGCTGCTGCTTCCCAAGGCGAAGGCCAATTTTCCACAGCATAGAAAATGACACTCTCCTCCTGGAAATCTGGGTGGATGGCAGCTTGATGGTGTAGAGCTGCGGTTTCCGAAGCTGAAGGCCAGTATTCCTCAACAGGGAGGGTGGTGCTCTCCTCCTGGAAGACTGGATAGATGGCAGGTTGATGGTGTGGAGCTGCTGCTTCCCAAGGCGAAGGCCAATTTTCCACAGCATAGAAAATGACACTCTCCTCCTGGAAATCTGGGTGGATGGCAGCTTGATGGTGTAGAGCTGCGGTTTCCGAAGCTGAAGGCCAGTATTCCTCAACAGGGAGGGTGGTGATCTCCTCCTGGGAGACTGGGTAGACAGCAGCTTGATGGTATGGAGCTGCTGCTTCCCAAGGTGAAGGCCAAATTTCCACAGCAGGGAGAGTGGCGCTCTCCTCCTGGAAGACTGGGTAGACAGCTGCTTGATGGTATAGAGCTGCTTCTTCCCAAGCTGAAGGCCAAATTTCCACAACAGGGAGAGTGGCACTCTCCTCCTGGAAGACTGGGTAGATGGCAGCTTGATGGTATTGAGCTGCTTCTTCCCAAGGTAAAAGACAAATTTCCACAGCAGGGAGAGTGGCGCTCTCCTCCTGGAAGACTGGGTAGAGGGTAGCTTGATGGTATGGAGCTGCTGCTTCCCAAGGTGAAGGCCAAATTTCCACAGCAGGGAGAGTGGCGCTCTCCTCCTGGAAGACTGGGTAGAGGGCAGCTTGATAGTATGGAGCTGCTGGTTCCCAAGGTGAAGGCCTAATTTCCACAGCAGGAAAATTCACACTCTCCTCAATGGCTTGATGTGGAGCCGCTGTTTCAGAAAGCGATGGTACATTTACAACAGCGCAAAGAATGGCGCTGTCCTCCTCGAAAATTGGGTGCTCAATGGCTTGATGTTGTGGAGTCGCTGTTTCATAAAGTGATGGTATATTTACAACAGCTGAAAGAATGGCGCTCTCCTCCTGGAGTATTAAATGGAGAGCAGCTTCATGTTGTGGAGATGCTGTTTCGGAAAGCGGTGGTACATTTACAACAGCATCAATAATTGTGCTATCCTCCTGAAGCATGGAATCGGTGGTATATTTCTGTTGTAGAGCTGGTTGTTCAGAAGTTGGAATGGATAGCAAATCTACAACAGCATCAATAATGGTGTTATCCTTCTCAAGCATGGAATCGGTGGTAGATTCCTGTTGTAGAGCTGGTTGTTCAGAAGTTGGAATGGATAACAAATCTACAACAGCATCAATAAATGTGCTATCCTCCTGAAGCATGGAATCAGTGGTATATTTCTGTTGTAGAGCTGGTTGTTCAGAAGTTGGAATGGATAGCAAATCTACAACAGCATCAAAAATGGTGTTATCCTTCTCAAGCATGGAATCGGTGGTAGATTCCTGTTGTAGAGCTGGTTTTTCAGAAGTTGGAATGGATAACAAATCTACAACAGCATCAATAATTGTGCTATCCTCCTGAAGCATGGAATCGGTGGTAGATTCCTGTTGTAGAGCTGGTTGTTCAGAAGTTGGAATGGATAGCAAATCTACAACAGCATCAAAAATGGTGTTATCCTTCTCAAGCATGGAATCGGTGGTAGATTCCTGTTGTAGAGCTGGTTTTTCAGAAGTTGGAATGGATAACAAATCTACAACAGCATCAATAATTGTGCTATCCTCCTGAAGCATGGAATCGGTGGTAAATTTCTGTTGTAAAGCTGGTTGTTCAGAAGTTGGAATGGATAGCAAATCTACAACAGCATCAATAATGGTGTTATCCTTCTCAAGCATGGAATCGGTGGTAGATTCCTGTTGTAGAGCTGGTTGTTCAGAAGTTGGAATGGATAACAAATCTACAACAGCCTCAATAATTGTGCTATCCTCCTGAAGCATGGAATCGGTGGTAGATTCCTGTTGTAGAGCTGGTTGTTCAGAAGTTGTAATGGATAGCAAATCTACAACAGCATCAATAATGGTGTTATCCTTCTCAAGCATGGAATCGGTGGTAGATTCCTGTTGTAGAGCTGGTTGTTCAGAAGTTGGAATGGATAACAAATCTACAACAGCATCAATAATTGTGCTATCCTCCTGAAGCATGGAATCGGTGGTAGATTCCTGTTGTAGAGCTGGTTGTTCAGAAGTTGGAATGGATAGCAAATCTACAACAGCATTAATAATGGTGTTATCCTTCTCAAGCATGGAATCGGTGGTAGATTCCTGTTGTAGAGCTGGTTGTTCAGAAGTTGGAATGGATAACAAATCTACAACAGCATCAATAATTGTGCTATCCTCCTGAAGCATGGAATCGGTGGTAGATTCCTGTTGTAGAGCTGGTTGTTCAGAAGTTGGAATGGATAGCAAATCTACAACAGCATCAATAATGGTGTTATCCTTCTCAAGCATGGAATCGGTGGTAGATTCCTGTTGTAGATCTGGTTGTTCAGAAGTTGGAATGGATAACAAATCTACAACAGCATCAATAATTGTGCTATCCTCCTGAAGCATGGAATCGGTGGTAGATTCCTGTTGTAGAGCTGGTTGTTCAGAAGTTGGAATGGATAGCAAATCTACAACAGCATTAATAATGGTGTTATCCTTTTCAAGCATGGAATCGGTGGTAGATTCCTGTTGTAGAGCTGGTTGTTCAGAAGTTGGAATGGATAACAAATCTACAACAGCATCAATAATTGTGCTATCCTCCTGAAGCATGGAATCGGTGGTAGATTCCTGTTGTAGAGCTGGTTGTTCAGAAGTTGGAATGGATAGCAAATCTACAACAGCATCAATAATGGTGTTATCCTTCTCAAGCATGGAATCGGTGGTAGATTCCTGTTGTAGAGCTGGTTGTTCAGAAGTTGGAATGGATAACAAATCTACAACAGCATCAATAATTGTGCTATCCTCCTGAAGCATGGAATCGGTGGTAGATTCCTGTTGTAGAGCTGGTTGTTCAGAAGTTGGAATGGATAGCAAATCTACAACAGCATCAATAATGGTGTTATCCTTCTCAAGCATGGAATCGGTGGTAGATTCCTGTTGTAGAGCTGGTTGTTCAGAAGTTGGAATGGATAACAAATCTACAACAGCATCAATAATTGTGCTATCCTCCTGAAGCATGGAATCGGTGGTAGATTCCTGTTGTAGAGCTGGTTGTTCAGAAGTTGGAATGGATAGCAAATCTACAACAGCATCAATAATGGTGTTATCCTTTTCAAGCATGGAATCGGTGGTAGATTCCTGTTGTAGAGCTGGTCTTTCAGAAGTTGGAATGGATAACAAATCTACAACAGCATCAATAATTGTGCTATCCTCCTGAAGCATGGAATCGGTGGTAGATTCCTGTTGTAGAGCTGGTTGTTCAGAAGTTGGAATGGATAGCAAATCTACAACAGCATCAATAATGGTGTTATCCTTCTCAAGCATGGAATCGGTGGTAGATTCCTGTTGTAGAGCTGGTTGTTCAGAAGTTGGAATGGATAACAAATCTACAACAGCATCAATAATTGTGCTATCCTCCTGAAGCATGGAATCGGTGGTAGATTCCTGTTGTAGAGCTGGTTGTTCAGAAGTTGGAATGGATAGCAAATCTACAACAGCATCAATAATGGTGTTATCCTTTTCAAGCATGGAATCGGTGGTAGATTCCTGTTGTAGAGCTGGTTGTTCAGAAGTTGGAATGGATAACAAATCTACAACAGCATCAATAATTGTGCTATCCTCCTGAAGCATGGAATCGGTGGTAGATTCCTGTTGTAGAGCTGGTTGTTCAGAAGTTGGAATGGATAGCAAATCTACAACAGCATCAATAATGGTGTTATCCTTTTCAAGCATTGAATCGGTGGTAGATTCCTGTTGTAGAGCTGGTCTTTCAGAAGTTGGAATGGATAACACATCTACAACAGCAGCAATAATGGTGCTATCCTCCTGTAGTTTTGGATGAAACGTAGCTCGATGTTGTGGAGCTGATGGTACAGGTAGAGATGGTGGATTGGATAGCTGAGTTGTCGGTGTGGGTTTCGGTCCTTGGCTTGATGGTATTTCTACGCTGGAGGATGGTTGTTTCATTCCTGCAGAATCGGATAAAACAAGAGATCAGATACTCAATCTGGAACTGAACAGACACATCTATAATGATACTGGCTTCATATTCTAAGTACTTCTATGTTAACCACTTAAAGAGGAGGTCCCGCAAATTTTTTATTTTTTTAAAAGTCAGCAGCTACAAATACTGCAGCTGCTGACTTTTAAAATATGGACACTTACCTGTCGATGTCGGCACCCGAGGCCGAACCGTCCCTCGGTCCTCGGATGCTGACGCCGCCATCTTCGGTAAGGGAATCAGGAAATGAAGCCTTGCGGCTTCACTTGCCGGTTCCCTACTGCGCATGCGCGAGTGGCGCTGCACAATCCGAACGGTCCCTGCTGTCTCTGGGATCCGTGTGTGTCCCAGCAGACGGGGGGGGAGCGCGGGGGGACAGGAAGAGGCGTAGACTCCGCGGGAGTCTATGCCCGGAAGTGGGTGCAAATACCTGTCCTAGACCTCCCTGAAAGGTGCCAAATGTGACACCGGAGGGGGGGGGGGGTTCCGAAAAGTGGAGGTTCAGCGTTTGTGTGAACCTCCGCTTTAAGGACCGAGCCTCTTTCTGAGATTTGTTGTTTATAAGATAAAAACATTTTTTTTTGCTAGAAAATTACTAGAGAATAAAATGGCGGTCTTTGCAATACTTTCTGTCACACACCGTATTTGCGCAGCGGTCTTACAAGCGCACTTTTTTGGGGAAAAAATTTTTGAATTAAAAAATTAGACAACAGTAAAGTTAGCCCAATCTTTTTTATATTGTGAAAGATAATGTTACGCCGAGTAAATTGATACCCAACATGTCACGCTTCAAAATTGCGCCCGATCGCGGAATGACGACAAACTTTTACCCTTAAAAATCTCCATAGGCAACATTTGGGGCACAGTGGCAGCATTTGGGGTACAGTGGCAGCATTTGTGGCACAGTGGCAGCGTTTGATGGGCAAAGTGGCTGCGTTTGATGGGCACAGTGGCTGCGTTTGGTACAGTGGCAGTGTTTGATGGGCACAGTGAGGCTGCAATTGATGGGGTTTTTTTTTTTCAGAATTTTTCAGTTTGTTGGCACCCCCCAAAATTTTGGAGCACCAGCCGCCACTGATGGAAGGTGTAGTTCCGCAATAGCTAGAGTTCTGGGGTTTGAAGACCCCTGTTCTAGGTAGAGGCCCAAATGTAATAATACAATTCAGTGTCACACGTGATATGATGAGGTTATTGATTACATATCAGCTCTGAGATATTAATAATGGCAAAAAAAATAACTTTTTCTAAGTCTAAAATATTTACTTACCTCTCTTGCGTGAAGCCCTTTTGCTCTTAAGTCGCCTGGCCAACCAGAAACCCATATTTACAGCAAAGATGGCAAACATCAGGAACAGCAATGTGTTGGCATACATCCTGTAGAGGCAGCTGTCATGGCCCAGGCTCCATTTCAGTCCAATGCCAATTAGGTGTAGAATCGGCATCCCTTCTTTGCCAGAGTTCCTCAGAATCCCAAACAGGTAGATTGATGCCAACACAATATCTACCGATGCCATATCTACTGATGCCAACCAGGTGGCAGATTCAATAAGGCCTCCGTGGGATCTCTCTGGCGGTTTGTTTGAAATCAGAACCTTTGTGTGGAATCCTTGAAAACCCTGCAGGACGTTGGTTGTTAGTACCGGCACGTGCGTCAGATCAAGGAAGTTCTGATTGGTGACCCTTTCTCTGTACGGCGTTGTTGTGGCGACAGGTTGATAAGGATACACCGCAGGGCAGATGGTGGGGCAGGTCTTTGCCAGAGCCGGTTTCGGTGGTGAATATTTGGTGGTGTTAAATAATTCCAGTATATTCACCGTTGTCTTCATGGCCTCTGCATCGCGCAGGATCCATCTGGAAGACATGTTTGGTGGTGGAGATGTAAAGCCAACCACCGTTGTCTTCATGGCCTCTGCATGGTGCAGGATCCATCTGGAAGACATGATTTGTGGTGTGGATGGAAAGTACACCACATAGTTCCCTGGAACATTCCAGATCCCAGTGTTGTCATTCTGAGATGGAACTTCATGGATGTTCACTATTCCTGAGAAGACCAGCGATAGTATGGCGACCAACATTCTAGACATTCTGTGGGAGAGAGAAGAGAGACAAGATTAATAACGTGACTTTACACCATGTGAAATTATAACAAAAAAGGGTTTCTAGTGTGTTACAAAAAATGAGATTTTTCCTAGTTGAGGAGTTTAATAAATTCCAACATATTTACCTAATTAATAATTAGAATTATTATTCATATTTAATTGTAATTAATATTTATTAGGAATGCACCGATACCGGTTTTATAAGACCGAGTACCGATACTTTTTCTCAAGTACTCGCCAATTACCGATACCTATTTTTAGTGTCATGTGACTGTTTTTTTTTTTAGGGCTCGTTCACCCCATACATGCATGAAAACCGATGGGAAAACCGCGCAGATTTCACTCGCGGAGATATCAGTTTTCATGTGCGTTTCGGTGAGTCTCTACAGTACGGTCACATTTGTACGTCGCCGTCCGCATTGCGATATTAAAAAAAGAGTCTCCTGTGTGATTTCAGTCGGGTTCAGGTGTGATTTCTAATCTCATACGTTACAATTCGCATTGGAATCGCACCTGAACCGCTGAGTGAAATCGCACCGCACCGGGCTTTAGAATCGCACTGCAAAGCGGCCCGCACATATGTGAGTCATGGCTGAAGGTTTTCGGTTTTACTATTGGCGCATTTGCACGAGTACATGCGATCCTGCCCCAAAGAGGATCCCTATGGCAACTTTTTGTGTAAAGAAGGACAAAAAAGTGCTTTAAAATTGCCCATGTATGCAATTAATATTTAAGGATGACTCAATTTTTATGAATAATAAATATAAAATAATTAAGGTTTAATATTAATTAAATATAAAATAATAATTCTAATTATTAATTAGGTAAATAATACTTAGGAGTGAACCAAATATTAATTACATTTAAATATCCATAATTTGAAATTATAATTAGGTAAAAAATACTTAAGAGTGAATCAATTATTAATTACAATTAAATATCATAATAATTCTAATTAATAATTGGGTAAATAAGGCTTAAGGGCAAATCAAGTATAAATTAAAATAAATTATGAAAGATAATTCTAATTATTAATTAGGTAAATAATACTTAGGAGTGAGTCAAATATTAATTACATTTAAATATCCATAATTTTAAATTATAATTAGGTAAAAAATACTTAAGAGTGACTCAATTATTAATTACAATTAAATATGATAATAATTCTAATTAATAATTGGGCAAAAAAGGCTTAAGGGAGAGTCAATTATTAATTACAATTAAATATGAAAGATAATCCTAATTATTATTTAGGAAAATAATACTTAGGAGTGAACCAAATATTAATTACTTTTAAATATCCATAATTTGAAATTACAATTAGGTAAAAAATTCTTAAGAGTGAATCAATTATTACAATTACAATTAAATATGATAACAATTCTAATTAATAATTGGGTAAATAATGCCTAAGGGTGAATCATTAATTAATTACAATTAAAAATAAATAATAATTCTAATTATTAATTAGGTAAATAATACTTAAGAATTAATTCATTATTAATTACAATTAAATATCAATAATAATTCTGATTATTAAGTAGGTAAATAATTATTAAGAATTAATTCATTATTAATTACAATTAAATATCAATAATAGTTATAATTAATATTTAGGTGAATTAATACTTTGGGGTGAATAAATTGATTGTTAATGCTGATTGGAGGCTATAAACTTTAGCACAGGAGTCTTTCTTATAACCAGATGACAGTTATTTTTGAATCTCAAGAGTCAGCTGACTCCAACTGTCACTTTTCAGTGCCTTTGCTGTCTGTCTATGGAGCAGCCATAATGTTATGATGCCCCCCCCCCCCCCATGTTTCTCAACCCTTACTAAAATTAAAAATCACAATAGACATCATTAGGAAATCCTTCATATAGGAAGAAAGATTTTTATATTAATATTTTTGCTCATCTCCAATCTCATTGGATAGAACTGTCACTCTGGTGCCCCCCCCCCCCCCCCTGTGTATTGTGGGGGGTGATTGGGTTTGCTGAGTGTATTTGGTGTGAAAAAGGACAAAAAAGAGAAAAAAAAAAATTATAAAAATGATATAGAAAGATGAAAAAAGACTTACTTGAATAAATGAATAGAATGAAGGACGATCAGACTCAGAATAGGAAACGATCGGTTTATGAAAAACGCAATCCAAATCGCACTTTCTGCAGCAGAAAGCAAAGGGGTGTGTTCACAGACCGGAGTCAGAAAACGCACTGAGCTCTGCTCTCCCCGCAGCCGTTTATCAAGCCTCTTCCACTGTGATGTCATCAGACCGTTTGTTTGGTTTTTTTTTCAATCACCATGGCAACCTAACTGCCAATCAGCTCTCTTTCTTCTTATGCCACCTCCCTGGGCATCACCATGGCAACCTAACTGCCAATCAGCTCTCTTTCTTCTTATACCACCTCCCTGGGCATCACCATGGCAACCTAACTGCCAATCAGCTCTCACTGTGTGCGTTATTGACAGTTAGTAAACGCACGCTCCATTCAAATCTCTGCACTGAAGCAGGTTGTAATACACTTGTATGGTGTAAAGAAGAACTGTTTTATGTGTATTTAGGGCCAGTTCACACCACATGCAGTCCGGTGCGTTTCTTTTCTACTTTAAAAACGCATGGGAAGTAGGTTATATGGTTTTCAATGGCACAGTTCACACCAGTGATTTCAGGCTGTCCAGTTCCAGAAAAAAAGAAGTAGAACAAGCTGCGTTTTTCCTGCACTGTACTGTACTGAAACGCTATAAAACGCATAAAAAACGCACCGGAACTCACATGTTCTTATTTAACCCCTTCAATACCGGAGGGCACTTATACCCCCTTCCTGCCCAGACCAATGTTCAGCTCTCAGCGCTGTCGCACTTTGAATGACAATTACGCGGTCATGTTACACTGGACACAAACTACATTTTTATCATTTTGTTTACACAAAAAGAGATTTATTGGTTTGCGCAAAAGTTATAGCGTTTACAAAATAGGGGATAGTTTTATAGCATTTTTATTAATATTTTTTTTTTTACTAGTAATGGCGGCGATCAGCGATTTTTATTGTGACTGCGACATTATGGCGGACACATCGGACATTTTTGACACATCATTGTCATTTATACAGCAATCAATGCTATTTAAATGCATTGATTCCTGTATAAATGACAGTTGTAGTGAAGGGGTTAACCACTAGGGGAGGGGAGGGGTTATGGGCTGTGACGTGTGTGTGTTTTTTTTACATTAGGGGGCGGGGCTGATGTCTGACGTCATTGATCGGCTTTCCCGATGACCGGGAACAGCCAATCAATGACAGGCAGAGTAGGAAGCGCGGGGAGAGGTTTGTTTACACAGACCTCTCCCCGTTCTTCAGCTCTGTGACCCGATCGTGGGACACCAGCGGCGATCGGGTCCGCTGGTCCCGCGGCCGGGGTCACGGAGCTCCCGACCGGGTCGCGAGCGCGCCGCTGGCGGCGCTCGCGCGAACCACAGGCAGGCAAATGCACGATCACGTACAGGTACGTGCTTTTGACTGCCCGTGCCATTCTGCTGACGTATATATGCAGGGGGCGGTCGGGAAGCGGTTAAGCAATTTTGTTAAACGTTTTTCGAAAATTTTGAAATTTGCAAATTCGGAATTTGAAAATTCGGAATTCGGAAATTCGAAATTCGGAAATTCGAAATTCGGAAATTGAAAAATTCCGAAATTAATGAATTTATCAAAATTTGTTAAAAAACGAATTTGGAACTAAACAAATTGCACATGTCTAGTAGAGGGGGAGAGTTAAAGTCTGTGTTCCCCTGGCTACACACCGCTCAAATTTCATCCAATCCCTGCTGAATTGGACAACATTCAAGATGTTGGTGGCCCTGTTGGCACCAGTGGGCTCATCGGGAGACAGGTGGAAAATATATAATGTAATATTATTATTTAGTACCATTGTATATGGTGGGCCCTGGTCAGAAATAAGTCTTTTGGTCCAACTAAACTTTCAGGTTAAATCATTCTACACGTTCATGGTGGATTCCTATAGTGATTTGTCACCAGCCTTCCCCCACCACTGAGCAAAAAGGACCCATGGAACCTTTTTTTCTAGTTGATGCTTCTTCTTGGTGATATACAGTCAGGTCCATAAATATTGAGACATCAACACAATTCTAATCTTTTTGGCTCTATACACCACCCCAATGGATTTGAAATGAAATGAAGATGTGCTTTAACTGCAGACTTTCAGCTTTAATTTGAAAGAAACACTAGAAAGAACGCACCGGTGAGCTCAGCAACACCAAAAGACCCGGAAGACCACGGAAAACAACTGTGGTGGATAAGCGAAGCATTCTTTCCCTGGTGAAGAAAACACCCTTCACAACAGTTGGCCAGATCAAGAACACTCTCCGGGAGGTCGGTGTATGTGTGGAACACTCTCCAGGAGGTAGGTGTATGTGTGGAACACTCTCCGGGAGGTAGGTGTATGTGTGGAACTGTCTCCAGGAGATAGGTGTATGTGTGGAACACTCTCCAGGAGGTAGGTGTTTGTGTGGAACACTCTCCAGGAGGTAGGTGTATGTGTGGAACACTCTCCAGGAGATAGGTGTATGTGTGGAACACTCTCCAGGAGGTAGGTGTTTGTGTGGAACACTCTCCAGGAGGTAGGTGTATGTGTGGAACACTCTCCAGGAGGTAGGTGTATGTGTGGAACACTCTCCGGGAGGTAGGTGTATGTGTGGAGCACTCTCCGGGAGGTAGGTGTATGTGTGGAACACTCTCCAGGAGGTAGGTGTTTGTGTGGAACACTCTCCAGGAGGTAGGTGTATGTGTGGAACACTCTCCAGGAGGTAGGTGTATGTGTGGAACACTCTCCAGGAGGTAGGTGTGTGTGTGGAACACTCTCCGGGAGGTAGGTGTATGTGTGGAACACTCTCCGGGAGGTAGGTGTATGTGTGGAACACTCTCCGGGAGGTAGGTGTATGTGTGGAACACTCTCCAGGAGGTAGGTGTTTGTGTGGAACACTCTCCAGGAGGTAGGTGTATGTGTGGAACACTCTCCAGGAGGTAGGTGTATGTGTGGAACACTCTCCAGGAGGTAGGTGTGTGTGTGGAACACTCTCCAGGAGGTAGGTGTATGTGTGGAACACTCTCCAGGAGGTAGGTGTGTGTGTGGAACACTCTCCAGGAGGTAGGTGTATGTGTGGAACACTCTCCAGGAGGTAGGTGTGTGTGTGGAACACTCTCCAGGAGGTAGGTGTATGTGTGGAATACTCTCCGGGAGGTAGGTGTATGTGTGGAACACTCTCCGGGAGGTAGGTGTGTGTGTGGAACACTCTCCGGGAGGTAGGTGTATGTGTGGAACACTCTCCAGGAGGTAGGTGTGTATGTGTGGAACACTCTCCAGGAGGTAGGTGTATATGTGGAACACTCTCCGGGAGGTAGGTGTATGTGTGTCAAAGTCAACAATCAAGAGAAGACTTCACCAGAGTGAATACAGAGGGTTCACCACAAGATGTAAACCATCGGTGAGCCCCAAAAACAGGAAGGCCAGATTAGAGTTTGCCAAACAACATCTAAAAAATCCTTCACAGTTCTGGAAGAACATCCTACGGACAGATGAGATCAACTTGTAGCAGAGTGGTGGGAAGAGAAGAGTCTGGAGAAGGAAAGGAACTGCTCATGATCCAAAGCATACCACCTCATCTGTGAAGCATGGTGGTGGTAGTGTCATGGCGTGGGCATGTATGGCTGCCAATGGAACTGGTTCTATTGTATTTATTGATGATGTGACTGCTGACAAAAGCAGCAGGAGGAATTCTGAAGTGTTTCGGGCAAATATTATCGGCTCATATTCAGCAAAATGCTTCAGAACTCATTGGACGGCGCTTCACAGTGCAGATGGACAATGACCCGAAGCATACTGCGAGAGCAACCAAAGAGTTTTTTAAAGGGAAAGAAGTGGAATGTTATGGAATGGCCAAGTCAATCACCTGACTTGAATCTGATTGAGCATTTCACTTGCCGAAGACAAAACTGAAGGGGAAATGCCCCAAGAACAAGCAGGAACTGAATACAGTTGCAGTAAAGGCCTGGCAGAGCGTCACCAGGGATGAAACCCGGTGTCTGGTGATGTCTATGCCTTCCAGACGACTT
>CM053034.1:7108897-7316397 GCA_028564925.1 Lithobates sylvaticus | reverse complement strand
CGATTCGGCACTGCGTCGCTTAACTGACAATTGCGCGGTCGTGCGACGTGGCTCCCAACCAAAATTGACGTCCTTTTTTCCCACATATAGAGCTTTATTTTGGTGGTATTTGATCGCCTCTGCAGTTTTTATTTTTTTTGCGCTATAAACAAAAAATAAGCGACAATTTTGAAAAAAAAAAAAAACGCATTATTTTTTACTTTTTGCTGTAATAAATATCCCCAAAAATATATAAAAAAATTTTTTTTCCTCACTTTAGGCCGATACGTATTCTTCTACATATTTTTGGTAAAAAAAAATCGCAATAAGTGTTTATTGATTGGTTTGCGCAAAAGTTATAGCATTTACAATATAGGGGATAGATTTATGGCATTTTTATTAATAATTATTTTTTACTAGTAATGGCGGCGATCAGCGATTTTTTTTTGTGACTGCGACATTATGGCGGACACATCGGACATTTTTGACACATTTTGGGACCATTCGCATTTATACAGCGATCAGTGCGATTAAAAAAATGCATTGATTACTGTAAAAATGTCACTGGCAGTGAAGGGGTTAACACTAGGGGGCAGTGACGGGGTTAATGTGTGTCCTAGTTTGTGTTTTTAACTGAAGGGGGAGGGGACTGTGCAGGGAAACTAACAGATTGCTGTTCATACTCTGTATGAACAGATGATATGTCAGGTCTCCCCTCGGAGAACTGGAAAACTGTGTGTTTACACACACAGTTCCGGGGTTCTCCGTGACTCAGCGGCAATCGCGGGAGCCCGTAGGTGATCGAGACCACCGGGCACTCGCATCGGCTCGGGGAGTGAGCGAGGGGTCGGCGCGCCCTCTAGTGACCACACGGCGAAGCAACGTTATATAAAGTCGCTAGACATGTGCACAATAGAAAAATTTGTTTTGTTTCGTTCCGTTTCTGTTCGTTTCCGTTGATTCGTAACGATTCGTAATTTCGTAAGTCGTCGGTGTTCGTATTCGGACTCGTTCGTATTTTCGTAAGTTATTTTTTCGTTGATTCATTTTTCCGTTAATTTTCGTTTATTCGAAATTCGTATTTTCGTTATATTTTGTATTCAGACGCATTCGTATTTTCGTAGATTTTGTTACATTCATGCTTTCGTTAGATTGATTTATTCGTACTTTCGTAACATTGTTTTCGTAGATTCGTAATCGGAGCATAATTCATAATGTTATGTAATGTGTATGCTATTATTACATTGTAAGAGACACGGAAAATTACGAATCGACAAACAAAAAAAAAAAAAAAAGTTACGAATGTACGAATTTTTTCGTTCAATCCATTCGAAGCACGTTAAGCAGCGCCATTGTAAGAGACACGGAAAATTCTGAATCGACAAAAAAAAAAAAAGTTACGAATGTACGAATTTTTTCGTTCATTTTGATTTCCGTTGTTTCTGTTTTCGTTTTTCGGATTTTCATTCTTTCGTAGTTTCGTTGTTTCTAATTGAATTATTTCGTATTTTCGTTGTTTTTCATATTCGTTCGTTTCGATAGTTCGTTATTCGTTAGAATTTTTAGCGAATCATTCGTTCATTCGTACGATAACGAATATAACGAATTTGAACGGAAAACAAATTAAAACTAAACTACTTGCACATGACTAAACGTCGCTTTGCCCAACCGTGCCATTCTGCCGCAGTACAACTGCGACGGCTGTTCGGCGTGTGGTTACATTTGGGGGATATTTATTATAGAAAAACGTAAAAGATAATGCGTTTTTTATCAAAATTGTCGCTCTTTTTTTGTTTTTAGTGCAAAAAATAAAAACTGCAGAGGTGATCGAATACCACCAAAAGAAAGCTCTATTTGTGGGAAAAACGGGACAAACATTTTATTTTGGGTACAGCATTTGCACAAACGCGCAATTGTCAGTCAAAGTAACGCTGTATCGCAAAAAAAAAAAAAATAGGTCAAATGGCTAGTGTGTACAACATTGTGAATTCCAGGAATTGTTTCTTCCTTTTAACCACTTCAGCCCCGGACCATTTGGCAGCCAAAGGACCAGAGGTCTTTTTTCAATTTCGCACTGCACTACTTTAACTGGTAATTGCGCGGTCATGCAATTTTGTAACCAAACGAAATTTGCGTCCTTTTCTTCCCACAAATAGAGCTTTCTTTTGATGGTATTTGATTGCCTCTGTGATTTTTATTTTTTGAGATATAAACGGAAAAAGAGCGAAAATTTTGAAAAAAAAAGAGATTTTTCTACTTTTTGTTATAAAAAAAATCTAATAAACTCAATTTAGTCAAACATTTGGGCCAAAATGTATTCAGCCACATGTCTTTAGTAAAAAAAAATGCCAATAAGCGTATATTTATTGGTTTGCGCAAAAGTTATAGCGTCTACAAACTAGAGTACATTTTCTGGAATTTACACCGCTTTTAATTTATGACTGCCTATTTCATTTCTTGAGGTGCTAAAATGGCAGAGAAGTACAAAACCCCCCCAAATGACCCCATTTTGGAAAGTAGACACCCCAAGCTATTTGCTGAGAGGCATGTTGAGCCCATTGAATATTTTTTTTTTTTTAGTCCCAAGTGATTGAATAAAGACAAAAATAAAAAAGATTTTTTTTTTTTTCAAAAAGTTGTCACTAAATGATATATTGCTCACACATGCCATAGTTATATGTGGAATTGCACCCCAAAATACATTTTGCTGCTTCTCCTGAGTATGGGGATACCACATGTGTGGGACTTTTTGGGAGCCTAGCCGCATACGGGGCCCCGAAACCCAAGCACCGCCTTCAGGATTTCTAAGGGTGCAAATTTTTGATTTCACTCCTCACTACCTATCACCGTTTCGAAGGCCATAAAATGCCAAAATAGCACAAAACCCCCCCAAATGACCCCATTTTGGAAAGTAGACACCCCAAGCTATTTGTTGAGAGGCATGGTGAGTATTTTACAGCTCTCATTTGTTTTTGAAAATGAAGAAAGTAAAGAAAAAAAAAAAAATTTTTTTTCTTTTTTTCAATTTTCAAAACTTTGTGACAAAAAGCGACATCTGCAAAATACTCACCATACCTCTCATCAAATAGCTTGGGGTGTCTACTTTCCAAAATGGGGTCATTTTGGGGGGTTTTATGCCATCTGGGCATTCCATGGCCTCCGAAACTGTGATTGGCAGTGAGAAGTGAAATAAAAAAATTACACCCTTAGAAAGCCTGAAGGCGGTGATTGGTTTTTGGGGTTCCGTACGCAGCTAGGCTCCCAAAAAGTCCCACACATGTGGTATCCCCGTACTCAGGGAAGCAACAGAATGTATTTTGGGGTGTATTTCCACATATGCCCATGACATGTTTGAGCAATATATCATTTAGTGACAACTTTTTGTAAAAAAAATATATATATTTTTTTTTTTCATTATTCAATCTCTTGGACAAAAAAAAAAAATATTTAATGGGCTCAACATTGCTCTCATCAAATAGCTTGGGGTGTCTACTTTCCAAAATGGGGTCATTTGGGGGGGTTTGAACTGTCCTGGCATTTTATGCACAACATTTAGAAGCCTATGTCACACGTCACCCACTCTTCTAACCACTTGTAGACAAAGCCCTTTCTGACACTTTTTGTTTACATGAAAACATATTTTTTTTTTGCAAGAAAATTACGTTGAACCCCCAAACACTATATATATTGTTAAAGCAAAGGCCCTACAGATTAAAATGGTGGGTGTTGCATTTTTTTTTTCCACACAGTATTTGCGCAGCGATTTTTCAAACGCATTTTTTGTGGAAAAAATACACTTTTTTTTATTTTAATGCACTAAAACACACTATATTGCTCAAATTTTTGATGAAATAAAAAATATGATCTTAGGCCGAGTACATGGATACCAAACACGACATGCTTTAAAATTGCGCACAAACACGCAGTGGCGACAAACTACATACATTTTTAAAAGCCTTTAAAAGCCTTTACATGATACCACATTAGATTCACGGAGGAGGTCTACTGCTAAAATTACTGCCCTCGATCTGACCTTCGCGGTGATACCTCACATGCATGGTGCAATTGCTGTTTACATATGACGCCAGACCAACGCTTGTGTACGCCTTTGCGCAAGAGAAGGGGGGGGCAGGGGTGCTTTTTTTTTTTTTTTTTTTTTTTTTTTTTTATTTATTTAGCTTTTTTATTTTATTTTTAAACTGTTCCTTCCATTTTTTTTCTTTGTTATGATTTTTATTGTTATCTCAGGGAATGTAAATATCCCCTATGATAGCAATAGGCAGTGACAGGTACTCTTTTTTTGAAAAAATTGGGGTCTATTAGACCCTAGATCTTTCCTCTGCCCTCAAAGCATCTGACCACACCAAGATTGGTGTGATAAAATGCTTTCCCAATTTCCCAATGGCGCGGTTTATATCCGGAGGGGGGACATTCCCTCCCACTGCTTGTAAAAGCAGTCTAGAGGCTAATTACCCGCTAGAATTGCTTTTACATGAAAGCCGATCACTGGCTGAAAAGAATGATACCAAGATGATACCTAAACCTGCAGGCATCATTCTGGTATAACCATTCAAAGTCCAGCAACATACTGGACATATATTGTAATCTTTTTTTTTCATGCAGCCTCTTGGCTGAACGAAAAAAAGAGATTGATTGGTGGGTATGCCCACCATTAGAATACCTCCCTTCATCCACCCACTTCTAATGATGGGCATACATGCACCATTTATATATGCCGATGCATGGGGGCATCCTCCCGCAAAAGTTATGCCGTGTACACACGGTCGGAATTTCGACCGTATGTACGTGGCATTAGGAGCCAATCGCTCCTCCCCCCCCTGCTGCCCCCATGCTTCGGCATATATGCTCTTTTTTTTAACTGTGGTGGTGAAATCACCTCCTACAGCGTTGGAGTCGCGGCTTTATGTATCGTGGGAGCAAACGCTGTTGCTGTCAAGATAAATAAATCCGCGTTGCAACTGAATGGCGCACCTGAAAACAAAAAAATGCTCAACACTAAAACACAGTAAACAAAATTACATACCTGAAAAGCAAGCGTGATAAAACATGATAAAACATAATAAAACATTGCAGAATAGAATGGAGTAAAAAAAAGAGCAACAATAGAGAGAGAATAGAGTGAGAGAGAGAACAATAAAACGACAACTATTTTATTTTTTTTTATTTTTTTGAGATTCACAGGTAAAAAAGCTCCTGACTGAAGCGACTGAATCAAAACGCTACCACAAAAAAACTGTTAGCGATCGCAGGGATCAGGCCTGACTCTGCGAACGCTGCAGTTATGTGTGCTTAGTGTTTTGTAAGTGACAGTGATCGATCGATACTGCACTTGGGTGGGCTGGGCTGGGCGGAGGGGGAAAACGCAGGTGCTAGCAGGTATCTGGGCTGATCCCGCTAACAATGCGGTTTTTTTTTGGAACCCTAAACTGCTGGGACGCTAGTATAGATCTGATCAGATCAGATATTGATCTGTTCAGATACTGTGCCACTAAGGGAGGTGTATGCTTTGCGCGTGGGTGTTTGCGGTACTGGCACTAACCTGGGGCGACGCAGACCTTATTTGACCCTAAAACCTAATTGATATCACCCGCCGGGCGATCAGGGGGTTAAACCGTTATTGGGTAATAAATGGCGGGTGCCCTGACAGTATAAAAAACAAGCTAACTAACCAGCGTCACCCGTAACAGTAATACAAAAAAAAAGCTGGTTACCTAGCGACACTAATGCAGCGATCAGAAAAACGATCGCTTAGTGACACTGGCAAAAGGGGGTGAAAGGGTTAACTAGGGGCAATCAGGGGGTTAAACCTTTATTAGGTAATATATGGGGGTACCTGACGCTATATAAAAACCTGACGGGGAACCTAAATAACGAAATAACTAACTGGCTAACCAGCGTCACCAGTGACAGTTATACAGTGATCACTGGTGAAAGGGTTAACTCTAGGGGCAATCAGGGGGTTAAAACCTTTATTTAGGTTGTAATATGGGGGTACCTGACCTATAAACCTATTTATGAACCTATATAAACATGGCGGTTACCTAAAAAAAAAAAATGGTTACCTAGCGACACTAATGCAGCGATCAGAAAAACGATCGCTTAGTGACACTGGCAAAAGGGGGTGAAAGGGTTAACTAGGGGCAATCAGGGGTTAAAACCTTTATTAGGTAATATATGGGGGTACCTGACGCTATATAAAAACCTGACGGGGAACCTAAATAACAAAATAACTAACTGGCTAACCAGCGTCACCAGTGACAGTTATACAGTGATCACTGGTGAAAGGGTTAACTCTAGGGGCAATCAGGGGGTTAAAACCTTTATTTAGGTTGTAATATGGGGGTACCTGACCTATAAACCTATTTATGAACCTATATAAACATGGCGGTTACCTAAAAAAAAAAAATGGTTACCTAGCGACAGCAGTGACACTAATACAGCGATCAGAAAAACGATCGCTTAGTGACACTGGCAAAAGGGGGTGAAAGGGTTACCTGGGGGGCAATCAAGGGGTTAAACCTTTATTAGGGGGGGTAGGGGGCTACCTTGGACCTAAAACTAACTGCCCTGACAGTTATTACAGTCACACTGACACTAAATGCAGTGATCAGTAAATAAATGATCACTGCAATTAGTGACACTGTGACTGGGGGGGGAGGGGGTGATCTGGGGGGTGATCAGGGGGTGACAGGGGGGTGGAATATGTGCCTAACTGTACTGGTGTCAGTGTAGTGTTGTGCACTAACCTGTACATGTTCGCCGCTCGGCGTCTCCGGTCACATAGACCGGCGCACCGAGCGTGACATCACTTCCGCCTTCCTGTCTATACAATAGACAGGAAGGGGAAGTTTCTCATTGGCCAGGAGCGATCGCGAGGGGGTGGCCAGAAACCACTGGCCGTCCCCTCGTCCCGGATCGCTCCTGAAGCGATCCCGACCGTCCCCGCCGGCGGAGGGGGGTCCGATCGGACCCCCCAACCGCCGGAAGAATGTCACGTACAGGTACGTGATTCTGCCTGTACGTGCCATTCTGCCGACGTAAATATACAGGGGGCGGTCGGGAAGTGGTTAAGGCCTCATGCACACTAGACATGTGCAATTCGTTTATTTATTTTTTCGTTTTTCGTTAAAATTCGTTATATTCGTTCATTCGTTATCGTACGAATGAACGAACGATTCGCTAAAAATTTTAACAAATAACGAATGTTCGAATCGAACGAATATGAAAAACAACGAAAATCCGAAATAACCAAATTAGAAACAACGAAACTACGAAAGAAGAAAATCCGAAAAACGAAAACAGGAACAACGAAATCAAAATGAACGAAAAAAGTTGTACATTCGTAACTTTTTTTGTTGCATTGGTAATTTTCCGTGTCTCTTACAATGGCGCTGCTTAACGTGCGTCGAATGGATTGAACGAAAAAAATTCGTACATTCGTAATTTTTTTTTTTTTCGATTCGTAATTTTCCGTGTTTCTTACAATGGCGCTGCTTAACGTGCTTCGAATGGATTGAACGAAAAAATTCGTACATTCGTAACTTTTTTTTTCGATTCGTAATTTTCCGTGTCTCTTAAAATGTAATAATAGCATACACATTACATAAAATTATGAATTATGCTCCGATTACGAATCTACGAAAACAATCTAACGAAAGTACGAATGTAACTAAATCTACGAAAATACGAATGCGTCCGAATTTCGAATAAAACGAAAATTAAACTAACGGAAAAAACGAATCAACGAAAAAATTACTCTTACGAAAATACGAATTGTTACGAATACGAACACCGACGACTTACGAATTTACGAATCGTTACGAATCAACGGAAACGAAAGAAACGAAACGAAAATAAACAAATTTTTCTATTGTGCACATGTCTAATGCACACTTGAGCTAGAAAAAATGCCTGGTGGATAGGCGTTTGACATTTTATTTCTGTCTGTAAATGCCCCTCCATGTTAGCCTATGTGCCCACATATAGGCAATGGCAGGAGTTTAGAGGCAGAAAAAAATAATTATATATATATATATATATATAAAAATATAATAAATATAATATATTCTGGCCAATGAAGAGAGGAGAAAAGTGTTTACAAGAAGCCCCAGTGTAGTAGAACATGGACACTAAGATAATCTGTACTCTTACACCGCCATGTGGACAGAAGGTGTATCAACAATTAATTTTAATTTTTTTACATTTTATTTTTTATTTTTTAATTGCACACACGTATGTATATGAAACTCACATATATAGTTCAAATAGATGCAAAGGGTACAGATTCTATACTTATTTTGTAAAAAAGCAGACATTATAGAAGAATTCCAGGTATGATTATTTTTACATGGTTACAGCGATACACGGAGATTATTATACAGGATTTATATAGCTGATAGTATAAAATCAAACGTTAAAATTAGTGAGATAAAATACTAAAAACAGCGCTAAAACAGTGAGATAATAAAATCTTTCCGTGCAAAGTCCATGAACCTGTGTCATAAACAATAATGTACTAGTAGGTAGTCCTTGAGTGTTTCTGAGAAAGTAGTGCACAGTTCAATCGATAGTGACTTTTCTTGTGATTTATGGTGTATAAAGTTGTATATCCAAGCACCGTTATAGACAGCTTCACCACGTGAGGCACTCTCCCCTCAGGGGGTTAAACTCACCGGAATGACAATTCAAACAGGCCTTAAAGCGGTGTTCCGGCCGAAATTATACTTTTTAAATAAAAATACCCCTATAATACACAAGCTTAATGTATTCTAGTAAAGTTAGTCTGTAAACTAAGGTCTGTTTTGTTCGTTTTTAGCAGTAGTTTGTTATTTTATAAACTTGCAGCAGGCCGTGGCCATCTTAAGTGTGGCATCTGAAGCCAGACTGTATTTCTTCCTGGATCTCATCCTTGCAGATCTTGCACATGCTCAGTGCAGCATAAGCAGTGTAATAGGTTTCAGGTCAGGTTTCCATAGCAACGGCAGTTTGAGAGGAAGTTGCTGCCCCTTCCCAGGAGGCATTGCAAACAGGAAATGATGCGATGGGCCGCGGCCAGGGAGGAGGAAGTGAAAAATGAATACAGCAGATATACAGTCTGTGCTGAAAAAAAAATAAAAAAAATATCCAATTTGTTTACAGTGCACAGTTTAGTGAGGGATGCTGAAGAGTTGTAAAATTGGGTGGAACTCCACTTTAAGATATAAGATATCACTATGGCAACCACTGCCCAGGATACGTCACACATCCACCGTTATACAAGGTCTGGTCACTTCCTCAGATTTAGGTACCAACAGCAAGGAATCGGGGGTTCAGAGGAAAATCAGCTCGCAATAATGGTTATTTAAACAGCTGCTTAGATTAATTTAATATATTTATGAATATTTAATTATTTATTTATATATTCAGGCATCATATCAATTGACCTGTTTTTATACCTGTGGACACACATCCAGCGCTGAGTAGTGTATATTTATAGGCCACCCATTATACACTCTTCTGTTCATAGGATTTATATAGCGCCAACAGTTTGTGCAGCGCCTTACAACATAAGAGCACATAGTACAATTACAATACAATCTAATACATTAGGGAAAAAACAAATCCTCCTACATGAGTTGCACCTGTTTATCTGCGGCTGGTGGTATATTTTTTTTTAGGGGGGAGGGGGGACGGGGCTCTTGCTATAGACTTGCGGGGCTCTTGCTGTAAACTTGCGGGGCTCTTGCTGTAGACTTGCGGGGCTCTGGCTGTAAACTTGCGGGGCTCTGGCTGTAGACTTGCGGGGCTCTTGCTGTAAACTTGCGGGGCTCTGGCTGTAAACTTGCGGGGCTCTGGCTGTAAACTTGCGGGGCTCTTGCTGTAGACTTGCGGGGCTCTGGCTGTAGACTTGCGGGGCTCTTGCTGTAAACTTGCGGGGCTCTTGCTGTAGACTTGCGGGGCTCTTGCTATAGACTTGCGGGGCTCTTGCTGTAAACTTGCGGGGCTCTTGCTGTAGACTTGCGGGGCTCTTGCTGTAGACTTGCGGGGCTCTGGCTGTAGACTTGCGGGGCTCTTGCTTTAAACTTGCGGGGCTCTTGCTGTAGACTTGCGGGGCTCTTGCTGTAGACTTGCGGGGCTCTTGCTTTAAACTTGCGGGGCTCTGGCTGTAGACTTGCGGGGCTCTTGCTTTATACTTGCGGGGCTCTGGCTGTAGACTTGCGGGGCTCTTGCTTTAAACTTGCGGGGCTCTTGCTGTAGACTTGCGGGGCTCTGGCTGTAGACTTGCGGGGCTCTTGCTTTAAACTTGCGGGGCTCTGGCTGTAGACTTGCGGGGCTCTTGCTGTAGACTTGCGGGGCTCTTGCTGTAGACATGAGGGGCTCTTGCTGTAGACTTGAGGGGCTCTTGCTATAGACTTGCGGGGCTCTGGCTGTAGACTTGCGGGGCTCTTGCTGTAGACTTGCGGGGCTCTTGCTGTAGACTTGCGGGGCTCTTGCTGTAGACATGAGGGGCTCTTGCTGTAGACTTGAGGGGCTCTTGCTATAGACTTGCGGGGCTCTGGCTGTAGACTTGCGGGGCTCTTGCTGTAGACTTGCGGGGCTCTTGCTGTAGACATGCGGGGCTCTTGCTGTAGACTTGAGGGGCTCTTGCTGTAGACTTGCGGGGCTCTTGCTGTAGACATGCGGGGCTCTTGCTGTAGACTTGCGGGGCTCTTGCTGTAGACTTGCGGGGCTCTGGCTGTACACTTGCGGGGCTCTGGCTGTAGACTTGCGGGGCTCTTGCTGTAGACTTGCGGGGCTCTTGCTGCAGACTTGCGGGGCTCTTGCTGTAAACTTGCGGGGCTCTTGCTGTAGACTTGCGGGGCTCTTGCTATAGACTTGCGGGGCTCTTGCTGTAAACTTGCGGGGCTCTTGCTGTAGACTTGCAGGGCTCTGGCTGTAGACTTGCGGGGCTCTTGCTTTAAACTTGCGGGGCTCTTGCTTTAAACTTGCGGGGCTCTTGCTGTAGACTTGCGGGGCTCTGGCTGTAGACTTGCGGAGCTCTTGCTGTAGACTTGCGGGGCTCTTGCTGTAGACATGAGGGGCTCTTGCTGTAGACTTGAGGGGCTCTTGCTGTAGACTTGCGGGGCTCTGGCTGTAGACTTGCGGGGCTCTTGCTTTAAACTTGCGGGGCTCTTGCTGTAGACTTGCGGGGCTCTTGCTGTAGACTTGCGGGGCTCTTGCTGTAGACTTGCGGGGCTCTTGCTTTAAACTTGCGGGGCTCTTGCTTTAAACTTGCGGGGCTCTTGCTGTAGACTTGCGGGGCTCTTGCTTTAAACTTGCGGGGCTCTTGCTGTAGACTTGCGGGGCTCTGGCTGTAGACTTGCGGGGCTCTTGCTGTAAACTTGCGGGGCTCTTGCTGTAGACTTGCGGGGCTCTTGCTGTAGACTTGCGGGGCTCTTGCTGTAAACTTGCGGGGCTCTTGCTTTAAACTTGCGGGGCTCTTGCTTTAAACTTGCGGGGCTCTTGCTTTAAACTTGCGGGGCTCTTGCTTTAAACTTGCGGGGCTCTTGCTTTAAACTTGCGGGGCTCTTGCTGTAGACTTGCGGGGCTCTTGCTGTAGACATGCGGGGCTCTTGCTGTAGACTTGCGGGGCTCTGGCTGTAGACATGCGGGGCTCTTGCTGTAGACATGCGGGGCTCTTGCTGTAGACTTGCGGGGCTCTTGCTGTAGACTTGCGGGGCTCTTGCTGTAGACTTGCGGGGCTCTTTCTCTCTCTCTCTCCCTCTTTCTCTTACTCTCCGCCATCACTTTCTCTCTCTCTTTCTTTCTCCCTCCATTCCATTCCTCTTTCTGTCCCCCACCCCACTTTTTCTTTCTTTCTCTCTCCCTCCAACCTTTTTCTTTCTTCCTTTCCCTCTCTTTCTTTCTCTTCTCCATCCCTCTTTCACTTTCTCTCTCCCTCCATCCTCATTTGTCTTTCTCTCTCCCTCCCTCCCCTTTTCTCTTACTCTTCATCCATCCTTCTTTTTCTTTCGTTCTTTCTCCCTTCATTTCCTTTTCTCTCTCTTTCTTTCTCGCTCCCTCACTCTTTTTCTTTCTTTCTTTACCCCCCCCCCCCTTACTCTCCATAACCCCTCTCTCTTTCTTTCTCTGTCCCCCTCCCCCTCTCTCTCTCCCTCCCCCTCTCTCTCCTTCCCTCTTCCTCTCCCCCCCCCCACCCCTCTTTTTTCTTTCTTTCTCTCTCTCCGTCCTTCTTTTTCTTTTTTCCTTTCTCTATCTCTTTCTTTCTTTCAATTCTCCGTCCCTCTTTCTCTTTTTTTTCTTTCTTTCTCTTACTTTCCATCATCCCGCTCTCTTTCTTTCTCTCCCTCCCTCTTTCTATTGCTCTCCCCAACCCCTCTTTCTTTCTCTCGCCTTCCCTCTATTTTTTCCCTCCCTTCTATTCTCTCTCTCTTTTTCTTTCTCCTCTCCTCTCCATCCCTCTTTCTCCCCCCCATCCTTTTTTCTATTATTTCTTTCTCGCTCTCTGCCCCTCTCTCTCCCTCTTTCCCTTACTCTACATCCATCCCTCTTTTTCTTTCTTTTTCTCTCTCTCTTTCTTTCTCTTCTCCATCTTTCTTTATCTGTAGATGAAGATAACTTTGACTCCCAGGAGTATGATATTAATGATATTAATCATACTCTTCAAATATAACAGTACTATTCTTAATTTGAATTGAGGGACCTTTCCTCAAAAAGAATCCCCTCTCTTTCCGTCTGTTCCCATCTTTTATTAATGTGCCTATGAATGATTTCTTGGTATATTCCAGGAGTCCGTTGCTGTGGGTGTCCTGCTGCTGGCCCTTCCCCCACCCCTCCCACCGCGCCCCCGGGGGACCGTTTTGGGGTTCCTCTCTGGCAAGTCAGCCACAAGTGTGACTCCTTGCAAGCCACATACGGCCTGGATGACCTGCCGTGCTTTGATTCACCATTAAGAGCCAGATTTGGAAGCCACCGGGAAAAACTATGGGAGTTTTATGAATACCCATGCAGAAGATCATCCCATACACTACTCGTATACCGGTAACTATACTGATAAAAAATGTTATGCCTTTGTCTCTCTATATATATGGACATGAGTGCAACACACCAAAACACATAAATGAGTAGTTGCTGTTACACTGTCTCTTTATCCCAACAGACAAAAAATACTCTGAGGAAGACCGATACAAACAACAGGTCGAAACGCGTCAGATTTTGTCACATCTTATACAATCACCTCCTCTGACTACATCAGTCGAGGTGTTAGGTGTTATCTGTTGGCTATACCTTTGTGTACTGTATTTGTATTTTATTCTGTATGGGCTTGTGTTTTACACTTTTTTATGTGTCATTCAATTTTTAAATTTAAATAAACATTGTAAACTGATTTGGCTGGACTTTGTCTCTCACTAAACATATCCGTTTGATAATTTTCTACCGGACCCCTTGCTGCCTAAAAACCCCACCACACAGGGAGAATCCTTCTTTTTTCTTTTTTTTCTTTCTTTATCTCTTCCTCCCTCTTTTTCTTTCTCTCTCCCCCCCTCTTACTTTCCATCATCCAGCTCTCTTTCTCTCTCCTTCCCTCTTTTTTCCCCCTCCCTTCTTTTCTCTCTTTCTCTCTCTTTTTCTCTCCCCCTCCATCCTTTTTTCTATTTCTTTCTTTCTCGCTCGTCCCCTCTCTTACTCTCCATCCATCCCTCTTCTTCCTTTCTGTCTCTCCCTCTCTTACTCTCCATCCATCCCTCTTCTTCCTTTCTGTCTCTCCCTCTCTTACTCTCCATCCATCCCTCTTCTTCCTTCTTTCTGTCTGTCTCTCCCTCTCTTTCCCTCCCTCTTTCTCTTACTCTCAGTCATCCCTTTCTCTCTCTCTCTTTCTTTCTCCCCATCCTTCTCTCCACCCATTCCATTTCTCTCCCCCTTCCCTCTTTTTCTTCCTTTCTCTCTCCCTCCATCCTTTTATTTTCTTCCTTCCTTTCTCTCTCTCTCTCTTTCTCTTATCCATCCCTCTTTCTCTTTCTATCTTCCTCCATCCTTATTTGTCTTTCTCTCTCCATCCCTCCCTTTTTCTCTTACTCTCTCTCTCTTTTTCTTTCTTTCTTTCATTATCCCCCTCTCTTTCTTTCTCCTCCTCTCTCCTTCCCTCTTCCTCTTCCCCCATCCCTCTTTTTTCTTTCTTTCTCTCTCTGTCCTTCTTTTTCTTTCTTCCTTTCTCTACCTCTTTCTTTCTTTTCTGTTCTCCATCCCCCTTTCTCTTTTTTTCTTTCTTTCTCTTACTTTCCATCATCCCTCTCTCTTTCTTTTTCTCCCTCTCTCTTTCTATTTCTCTCCCCCTCCCCTCTTTTTCTTCCTTTCTCTCTCTCTCTCTTTCTCTTATCCATCCCTCTTTCTCTTTCTATCTTCCTCCATCCTTATTTGTCTTTCTCTCTCCATCCCTCCCTTTTTCTCTTACTCTCTCTCTCTTTTTCTTTCTTTCTTTCATTATCCCCCTCTCTTTCTTTCTCCTCCTCTCTCCTTCCCTCTTCCTCTTCCCCCACCCCTCTTTTTTCTTTCTTTCTCTCTCTGTCCTTCTTTTTCTTTCTTCCTTTCTCTACCTCTTTCTTTCTTTTCTGTTCTCCATCCCCCTTTCTCTTTTTTTCTTTCTTTCTCTTACTTTCCATCATCCCTCTCTCTTTCTTTCTCTCCCTCTCTCTTTCTATTTCTCTCCCCCACCCCTCTTTTTCTTCCTTTCTCTCTCTCTCTCTTTCTCTTATCCATCCCTCTTTCTCTTTCTATCTTCCTCCATCCTTATTTGTCTTTCTCTCTCCCTCCCTCCCTTTTTCTCTTACTCTCTCTCTCTTTTTCTTTCTTTCTTTCATTATACCCCTCTCTTTCTTTCTCCTCCTCTCTCCTTCCCTCTTCCTCTTCCCCCACCCCTCTTTTTTCTTTCTTTCCCTCTCTCCGTCCTTCTTTTTCTTTCTTCCTTTCTCTACCTCTTTCTTTCTTTTCTGTTCTCCATCCCCCTTTCTCTTTTTTTCTTTCTTTCTCTTACTTTCCATCATCCCTCTCTCTTTCTTTCTCTCCCTCTCTCTTTTTTTCTCTCCCTCTCTCTTTCTATTTCTCTCCCCCACCCCTCTTTTTATTTCTTTCTCTCTCCTTCCCTCTATTTTTTTCCTCCCTTCTTTTCTCTCTCTCTCTCTTTTTCTTTCTCCTCACCTCTCCATCCCTCTTTCTCTTTCTTTCTACCCCCCCCCCATCTTTTTTTCTTTTTCTTTCTTCCTCGCTCTCTGCCCCTCTCTCTCCCTCTATCTCTTACTCTCCATCCATCCCTCTTTTTCCTTCTTTCCTTCTGTCTCGCCCCCCCACCTCTTTCTCTTACTCTCTGTCATCTCTTTCTCTCTCTCTCTCTCTTTCTCTCTCCATCCATTCCATTTCTCTCCCCCACCCCTCTTTTTCTTTCTTTCTCTCTCCCTCCATCCTTTTTCTTTCTTCCTTTCTCTCTCTCTCCCTCACTATCCCCCCCCCCCCCCACCCCCACCACCCCTCTCTTTCTCTCTCTCCCTCCCTCTTTCTCTTACTCTCCGTTATCCCTTTCTCTCTCTCTCTCTCTTTCTCTCCATCCTTCTCTCCATCCATCCCATCCCTCTTTCTCTCTCTCCCTCCATCCTTCTCTCCCTCCATTCAATCCCTCTTTCTCTCCCTCTTTCTCTCACTCCCCATCTCTCTTTCTTTCAGGAATGTGGACTGGTTGTAAATGACAGGATGATGAAATAATAGTGTTATAAAATGTAACTATTGTATCATCCTGTATAGACTCCACTGTAACCATAGCAACTAAACTTTATTGCGGCCTCAACCACAAAGAGCCAACCATGGGCTTCTACGTCACGCAGCCCCGCCCGCAAAAAAGGGGTGGGCGGAAGTCGATATTAGAGCGTGCCTCCTGGCAACCGGAAGTGCACTCTCTCATTTTCTTCCTCTCTCTCTCCCCTGCACTGTGAATCATGGCGGACGTCCAGGCTGCGGCTCCCGCGGACGGCGATGCCAAACTCAGCAAAAAGTGAGCGGACCTCCGAGCTTCGGCTTCTTCCCGGAGAGCGGAGAGGATACGGGGCCTGTGAGGAGGAGGGGGAGCGGGCTGTGTGTGTGTGCCGGGACATGTGGGCTATAGCCGCTTCCATTAGGGGGACTGGGGACTGAGGCATTGTGGGAGTTGTAGTCTCATGATGAGTGTCAGCCGGTCTGGGTGAATGGGCCGGGGGCTGACCGGGAACTACAACTCCCAGCAGTGCGGGGGACCGGCTGATGTAACTGCAGCCTCTGAGTCTGGAGGCAGCTGCAATGGGATGGATTGGACTTTGGATGAGTCTGGAATGTGAAATCCCCACCAGGGATCACTGAAAACCCTTTTATGTTTAGTTTTGGAGAGGGATTTGACCCCCTGTCAGGTTTTTATTGCTGCCTGTGTCCCCGTTAGGGAGATTCACCCTCTCATTGTGTTCAGTTTACTGGAATCAAAAGTGAAAGTAAAAAAAAAATCCCGAATTTTGAGTTGTCCCCACAACAGGAACATCTTCCAATGGGGACACTAGTTCTGGGACCCCTCCCCCCTCACTTTGGAGGGATTTCCTCTCACTTCCTGTTTTGGTTATGGGACAGGAAGTGAAGGGAAATCTCCACACTGGGGTCACTGGCAGGGAAGAGGTTAACACTAGGGGGGGGGGGGGGTGATCAAGGGGTTAAATGTGTTCCATAGGGATGTGTTTCTAACTGTGGTGGGGGGAGGGGACTGACTGGAGGAGGAGGAGAGAGATCGCTGTTCCTAATCAGTGTTGACAGCAGATCTCTCCTGACAGGACGGGGATCTGTCTGTTTACATTGACCGATCTCCATTCACTCTCTCAGGAGCGATCGTGGGCGGCCGACTGGCACGCGCCCGCCATACAGCTACGGTGATTGGCGCAGGGGGTGCCAACCTGCCGCTGTATAAACGACAGCGGCTGGTCGGCAAGGGGTTAAAGGGTAAGTTCACCTCTACAGAAAAAATCTGTGAGGCGAACTTCCACAGGACCCCCCCCATCCAAAAAATAGCGCCGTTTTACCGCCGGCGCCCGCACCGCCCCGGTGTGAAAGGAGATTCTTTGGGGCAGATCACGGGAATTTTTCTACCTTTTACATTGGTCACAAAATCGCGGCAAAAACGTGTAAAAAATGCGGTAAAAGTGCTCAGATGTGAATGCAGCCTTAGTGTTGTAGAGAGGAGGATGAGATTAGACCCCCTGTCAGTTTTTTTTATTGCTGTCTGTGGGGAGATTCGTTCTTTATTTGTCCTTTTTACCCATTAAAAAGTGAAAGGGAAAAACCCCACTTTTGGGCGGAGCTTTGCTTTTAACTCGCATCAAAGTAGCGCAGGAACCGTTTCAGAGTCGCTGCGACTTTTTAGGTCGCATAGATCTGGAAAGAAGGGTCTGAAAAGGAGCCGGACCCTCCCTATTCAACATGGGGGGGGAAAAAAAGTTTTGCGTTTAGTAGCAGTTGAAAGTCTCGAGTTGAGTCATCCGGGGATTTTTTTAACCCCTCCCCCCCCCCCATTATCTGACCGTACGATGACTGTTTTACTTTCACTTCTGATTTGTTTGCTTTCTGTGTTCTATATGACAGAGGCAGTTTTCAGCGCTAAAAATAGGGCCTGAAAACCGCCTCTCACGCCTCTCCAGTGTGCGGGCCCCGAGTGCTTCACCCCCCCGGTGGACGGTGTGCCTGCGGGGTGGGATAAAGTCCTACAAGCAGCGTCTTTGGGGCGGTGTAGGAGTGGTGTATAGAGCGCTCCTAAGTCATTGGAATGACTGTGCAGCGCTTCCGAAGCGACACAGGGCGTTTTTAACATCTTCTTGGGGGTTAAAAGCGCCCGCTAGTGGTTGAAAAGCGCCTTTAAAACGGCGCTAAAACTAGCCGTGCTTCACCGCTAACGGAGCCCCGCCCCAGTGTGTAAGTAGCCTAAGAGCCCTTTCACACTCATGGCATGGCCGCGCTAGCAGTAAATCGCCGCTAGTTTTAGCGGCGCTTTACCATAATTTTAGAGGCGATTTTAACCCCCCCCCCCCGCTAGCGGCCGAGGAAAGGGTTAAAAGTGCACGCAAAACGCCACTGCTTGTGGCGCTGCCCATTGACTTCAATGGGCAGGGGTGCTTTAGGAGCGCCCCAAAGATGCTGCTTGCAGGACTTTTTTTTGGACGTCCCGCCAGTGCAGCGCCCCCCATGTGAAAGCACTCAGGTTTTCACTCTAAGACTGCAGGGGAGCCGTTTTTCCTGCCGCAGCTGCAGGAGATGTGCGGGGGCCACATGAGAAATGGCCTGGAGGGCTTCCTTCAGCCCGCAGGCCTTGTTTTTGACATATGTGCTATAGAGGGATATTCTTTGTATTTCATGTCTGAGGTTTACAGCCACTTTAAAGCTGAGCCCTGCCCTGCGCAAAAAAGAAAAAAATATATTTTTCCCTTGCAGTGGGGCTGTACTGATTGGTTAATTGCTTTTTATCTTGCTTAGGCGGGAGATGATGGGAGATATACTTTATAAGTGCACCGTAATTTTGGCCGCCAAAAACGATCGTCTGAAAACTGTTTTTTTTTTCATTCGGCCGAATTAAAAAACAGCATATACCGAAAGGGGGCATAGTCCGCCCCTGGTGCCGCTCATTGTGGGAGTGTCATCCTGGCGCGCCCAGTCCATGGACACTGGTGAGTCTGCATGTGATGGGCACTGGTGAGGCTGCATTAATCTCTTGTATCATGTCTGCTAGGGGTGCACTGAATGGAAATTTTGCTAATACTATTAGCAGTGTGTTTAAGTAAGAGATTACAGACATGATACAAGAGATGGTCAGAAGCTGGGAACATGGTACAAGAGATGGTCAGAAGCTGGGAACATGGTACAAGAGATGGTCAGAAGCTGGGAACATGGTACAAGAGATGGTAAGAAGCTGGGGACAGGATGCAAGAGACGGTAAGAAGCTGGGGACAGGATACAAGAGACGGTAAGAAGCTGGGGACAGGATACAAGAGACGGTAAGAAGCTGGGGACAGGATACAAGAGACGGTAAGAAGCTGGGGACAGGATACAAGAGACGGTAAGAAGCTGGGGACAGGATACAAGAGACGGTAAGAAGCTGGGGACAGGATACAAGAGACGGTAAGAAGCTGGGGACAGGATACAAGAGACGGTAAGAAGCTGGGGACAGGATACAAGAGACGGTAAGAAGCTGGGGACAGGATACAAGAGACGGTAAGAAGCCGGGGACAGGATACAAGAGACGGTAAGAAGCCGGGGACAGGATACAAGAGACGGTAAGAAGCCGGGGACAGGATACAAGAGACGGTAAGAAGCCGGGGACAGGATACAAGAGACGGTAAGAAGCCAGGGACAGGATACAAGAGAGGGTAAGAAGCCGGGGACAGGATACAAGAGAGGGTAAGAAGCCGGGGACAGGATACAAGAGAGGGTAAGAAGCCGGGGACAGGATACAAGAGAGGGTAAGAAGCCGGGGACAGGATCCAAGAGAGGGTAAGAAGCCGGGGACAGGATCCAAGAGAGGGTAAGAAGCCGGGGACAGGATCCAAGAGAGGGTAAGAAGCCGGGGACAGGATCCAAGAGAGGGTAAGAAGCCGGGGACAGGATCCGAGAGGGTAAGAAGCCGGGGACAGGATCCGAGAGGGTAAGAAGCCGGGGACAGGATCCAAGAGAGGGTAAGAAGCCGGGGACAGGATCCAAGAGAGGGTAAGAAGCCGGGGACAGGATCCAAGAGAGGGTAAGAAGCCGGGGACAGGATCCAAGAGACGGTAAGAAGCCGGGGACAGGATCCAAGAGACGGTAAGAAGCCGGGGACAGGATCCAAGAGACGGTAAGAAGCCGGGGACAGGATCCAAGAGACGGTAAGAAGCCGGGGACAGGATCCAAGAGACGGTAAGAAGCCGGGGACAGGATCCAAGAGACGGTAAGAAGCCGGGGACAGGATCCAAGAGACGGTAAGAAGCTGGGGGGACATGATACAAGAGACGGTAAGAAGCTGGGGGACATGATACAAGAGATGGTTAGAGACTGCAGACTGCATTTTCCTTGACCTTTCTTGCACTAAAGGTGCCAATAATGGCAAAGAAGAAATTCATATGAATTTAAATTGATAATATTAATTAAAAAGTTGAATATAATACAATTGTATATGAAAATATACATTTTTTTAAAACTGTTTTTTTCGCTATTGGTTTCAGTTTTCGGCCTAGTGCATCCTTCATTTTCGGTACCAAAATTTCCATTTGGTGCACCCCTAATATTCTTGCTCACTCCTGTGATGGTGGAGATGCTCAGTATTTGCTGGTCCTCAGCAACGTCCTGGGAGTATTTTCATCAGGCATTGGGGAGGTATATACTGGGGAGTCCCGCACCTATAACAAGGGTATTAATCCAACTTTATTCAGAGCGGCTCGGATTTTATTTACAGCCTCTCACCTGCGTAGACCGTTGCTTTGGTTAAAGGTGAACTAACCCTTTAAGGAAAAGAAGTTCCTCTTGACGTAAAGTAGATGTTTATTTTGCTGCCACTCCTAATTCTCCCTTGTTGTCTCCTCGCTAGGTGGTAAAGCCAGTTTGCGGGTTTGGGATTTTTTCGTTTTTTTTCGCTATGATGTCTCGAGCGCTCCTCAGGCTGGCTAGGTGCCCGGTCTGGGCCCAGCGGGCACTTCAGGACAATCTCCTGGGCAAGCACCTTCCTCCTTCCTCCTCTCCGCTCTGCACTGGCCAGGCACTTCATGGGAAAAAAAGGTTGGTGTGCTTCATCCGTATTCTGTGCCCCACCAACTTCTTTTTCTTTTTCATGAATCTCCTGTTTCAGCCCCGGCGGGTTCCAACCAATGGGCTCCATATTTGTTTTTCTAAAAGGTCGACACCTAATGGACCTCCTTGGCAGAAGAAAGCTGTGCTGGCCAGAATCTCATTTGTTTTCTGACTTGCACCAAAGATGGGTGCAGTTTGGCTCCCCCCCCCAGCAGCCACACCCTTATATACAAGATGTCCTGGGAGGGGGGGGGGGGGCAGAGGATATTAACCACTTCAATACCGGCCATTGTCATATGACGCCCACAAGGTGGATCTCCCATCCTGGGTGGGCGTCATATGACGTCCTCGCATTCCTGGCCGCCTGGGGGCCGCTGCGACCCGGTGCGAGTGGCCGGCGGCCGCGATGTCCGCCGGGCACCCGCGATTGCCCCCGTTAAAACAACGGGACCGTGCGGGACCGTGGAGCTGTGTGTGTAAACACACAGCTCCACGTCCTGTCAGCGGAGAGGAGACCGATCATGTGATCCCAGTACGGAGGAACACATGATCGGTCTCCTCCCCTTGTGAGTCCCCTCCCCCCACATTTATAATCACTTCTATAGGGAACACATTAACCCCTACAGCGCCCCCTAGTGTTAACCCCTTCCCTGCCAGTCACATTTACACAGTAATCAATGCAATTTTATAGTAACGATCGCTGTGTAAATGTGAATGGTTCCAAAAATGTGTCAAGTGTCCGCAGTGTCCGCCGCAATGTCGCAGTCACGAAAAAAAAAATCGCAGATCGCCGCCATTACTAGTAAAAAAAAAAAAAAAAAAATTCAATATATCTATCCCCTATTTTGTAGACGCTATAAATTTTGCGCAAACCGATCAATATACGCTTATTGCGATTTTTTTTTTTTTTTTTTAAACACAAAAATATGTAGAAGAATACGTATCGGCCTAAACTGACGAAAAAAATGGGATATTTATTATAGCAAAAAGTAAAAAATATTGTTTTTTTTTCAAAATTGTCGCTCTTCTTTTGTTTATAGCGCAAAAAATAAAAACCGCAGAGGTGATCAAATACCACCAAAAGAAAGCTCTATTTGTGGTAAAAAAAGGACGTCAATTTTGTTTGGGTGTAACGTCGCACGACCGCGCAATTGTTAGTTAAAGCGACGCAGTGCCGAATCGCAAAAAGTGCTCTGGTAAGGAAGGGTAAAAAATGGCCCGGTGCTGAAGCGGTTAAAAGAAAGCATACTTCCTTATTCCTTACTTCCCCGGCGTTCTATCGAGATATGCCCGCCGTCGAAAAATGCCTCTGATGGGTCAAGCGTCACTCCAGCTGATATGTTGATCAGCCGGCGTGACGTCGGCGCGTGCGCACGTCATCGGAGACATTATCGGCAAACAGAGGAGGGAGAACGTACTTGTCAGATTCTGCCTCGCTGTTGCGGGGGGGGGGGGGGTTCAGTGTGATAAAAGGGAAAAAAAACGCTGCTCCAGGTGTAAAGATAAGGCTGATTGGAGTATCTTGCAGAGTGCTAGCCCACGGCCCACCTCCGTGGGGAAACTTAGAAAGAAGAAAGAAATGGCTGCACATCCAGAACTTCCGATTGCCTTTTATCGCCTGTGGTAGACGCGTTTCACATATACACCTTGTGCTTAATCATTACTATTGGTAATGATTAAGCACAAGATGGATGTGTGAAACGCGTCTACGTGACCACAGGCATTAAAAGGCAATCAGAAGTTCTGGATGTGCAGCCAAACGGCGTGTTTTGGCTGTGTGTGAGGGGCGGGGTTAAAACGCACACAAAACCCGCCCCTTCAAGACACCCACAACCCGCCCGCAATAGCGAGGAAGAATTTGACAATTACATTCTCCTTCGGCGCTCAGCAGATCGTCGGATACTGCCTCCTGCGATTACTGTATAAATGTCACTGGCAGGGAAGGGGTTAACACTAGGGGGTGATCAGGGGGTTAAGTGTTCCCTAGGGAGTGTTTCTAACTGTGGAGGGAGGGGACTGACTGGAGGAGGAGCCAGATCATGATTCCTACTGAGTAGGAGCAGACGATCTGTCTCTCCTGCCCTGTCAGAACAGGGATTTGTGTGTTTACAGTTACACACACACACCCCCATTCTGGCTCTCGTGCCCGCAATCGCGCCCGCCGGCCACACACATCAGCCCCCCCTCCCCCCCGGTGTGCAGCGGGCGCTGGCGGGCGCTTGCTATGGCTCCTAAAGGAGCCGCCGTACATGTACAGAGATTTGCCCAGGAGAGCCATCCTGCCGCCGTATATCCCCGTGTCTGGCATAGCATTTGAATGAGTTGTTTACTACAGATTGATTATTCCTATTGGAAGAGACCGATCGGAAATGAAATCTTTTATTGAAGTGTGTATGGCTGCCATTAGATGGGAGTTTTATTTGGAAAGGTTTACAGTTGGGCTCGATTATAGATTTCCGTAGCGCCCTGCAAGCCTTTTCCAAACTTTGGTGTAAGTCGGGGAACTCCAATCGGATGATCAGGATGGAGCGCTGCATTGTGGGAATAAGGGGGTGGAGTCTGTCTGCATTGCTACTACCAGGAAGTGATAACCAAGTAGCCAATCAGAGGGGAAGATTGGTGGCATCTCTACAGATTTAATTTACTTTGTAGTAATACCGTATATACTCGAGTATAAGCCGAGTTTTTCAGCACGTGCTGAAAATGCCCCCCTCGGCTTTTACTCGAGTCAAACACTTTTCTGCAGCAGAAAATGAAATTTTCTGACCCGACTTTGGGGCCCCCGTATCTCGGGGTCACTTGGTGCTATAAACCCCAAATTTGGTATGCCAACCCAGTGGATCTAGCACTACAGGATAGAGTTCCTAGCTCTAAGTGGCCCCGAGATACGGGGCCCAAAATCGGTTCGGAAAATGTCATTCTCTGCTGCAGAAAAGTGCTTGACATTTTCCGACCCGAATTTGGGGCCCCCGTATCTCGGGGACACTTGGTGCTAGGAATCCCAAATTTTGTATTCAACCCCAGTGGAAGTAGCACTACAGCATATCCAAAGATGGGGTTCCTAGCACCAAGTGACCCCGAGATACGGGGCCCCAAAGTCGGTCAACTGTGTCCATCTGCAGCAATGTCATTTCGGGACCCTTTGGGTCCAGAGACCCACAATTTTGGCTGCAGCTAGGGGGGCATCTAGGAACCCTTAACTATCAAGTTTGAAGTTCAGGGGACCTATGGCTGCAAATGGGCACAGTGAAGCTGCAAATGGGCATTGTTGACCCTCTTTTCCACTTACAGTAGCTGCGCATTTCTCACCCTAGGCTTATACTCGAGTCAATACGTTTTCTCAGTTGTTTGTGGTAAAATTAGGTGCCTCGGCTTATATTCGAGTATATACGGTAAATGGGTTATTATGGCAGCATTGCACACAGCGCTCATTAACTCTCATCTCTCTTCCTTTTTTTTTTTTCCAGTGAGCTGAAAAGACGTTTGAAGGCCGAGAAAAAAGCTGCTGAAAAAGAGGTGAAACAAAAAGAGCAATGCGAGAAGACGCCAACCGAGAAGACGGACGAGCTGGACGAGGAAAGCCTCGATCCCAATGTAAGTTACTTGTTTCCTTCCCATGTAGGGACACGACAGCCCCTCCCCCATAAACTTCAGCTTTCATTTTTTTTTTAACCGCTTCCCGACACCCGCGATCGTCTCACAGGAAGGCAGAACGGGGAGATGCGGAAATAAACAGCATCTCCCCGTTCTGCCTAGCAACGCCGATCCCTGCTCCCTGTGATTGGAGCAGAGATCAGCATTCACTAGCTGACAGCCACGCCCCCCCACAGTAAGAAACACACCTCTAGGCACACTTAACCCCTACACTCCCACCTAGTGGTTAACCCCTTCACTGCCAGTGTAATTTATACAGGAATCAATGCATTTAAATAGCATTGATTGCTGTATAAATGACAATGGTCCCAAAAATGTGTCAAAAATGTCCGATGTGTCCGCCATAATGTCGCAGTCACAATAAAAATCGCTGATCGCCGCCATTACTAATAAAAAAAAATGATTAATAAAAATGCTATAAAACTATCCCCTATTTTGTAAACGCTATAACTTTTGCGCAAACCAATCAATAATCGCTAATTGCGGTTTTTTTTTTTTTTTTTTTTTTACCAAAAATATGTAGAAGAATACGTATCGGCCTAAACTGAGGAAAAAAAAAAAGTTTTTTTTATATTTGGGGGATATTTATTATAGCAAAAAATAATGCGTTTTTTCAAAATTGTCGCTCTTTTTGGTTTATAGCGCAAAAAATAAAAACCGCAGGGGCGATCAAATACCACCAAAAGAAAGCTCTATTTGTGGGAAAAAAAGGACGCCAATTTTGTTTGGGAGCCACGTCCTTTGGCTGCAAATTGGTCTGGGGCTGAAAGTGGTTAATAAGTGGAATTTACTTTCTATTTCCTGGGGGGGGGGGGGGGGGGAGGGGGTGGCCTTATCAGCTGCTGTTAGACGATAAATGTAAAGAATGTGCCGCTCCCAGTAACAGAAACCTTATCCCTGGAAAAAGAGGAACCAAAGTCTTTTCACATCACTTGTGATAAAAACATATTTGTCATTCTGAAGCTTCCCTCCAACCGTTTGCATATTATTTCATATATACTGTGTAGAGGTCGACCGATTATGGGGTTTTCTCTGGGCGATGCCGATATTTAGAAATCTGGGCGGCCGATATTTGTTGCCGATTTTTTTTCTTTATTTTTTAAAAAAAATTCCCCTTCATCTCAAAGTCTCCCACTGCACTCCCCCCTGCTCGCTCCTGTCACTCTACCACACACTCGATGTCCTCAGTACAGATGGCACTGATTGGCACTGGCAGGTGGCACTGAGTGGCACTGGCAGGTGGCACTGAGTGGCAGGTGGCACTGAGTGGCAGGTGGCACTGAGTGGCACTGGCAGGTGGCACTGAGTGGCACTGGCAGGTTTCACACTGAGCCATATAGTGTAACTGTGTGAAAATGACTTATGTAACTGAATGCAGAGAGACCAGCTTCTCTGATAAACGCTCTCCTTGCCCGGGCCGGTCAGTTTAGGTGGACGGCCATGTCTCGGTAGGTTTGCAGTTGTGCCATACTCTTTCCATTTTCCTGGATGATGGATTGAACTAGGGCTGCAACTAACGATTATTTTCATAATCGATTAGTTGGCCGATTGTGACGATTAATCGGTTAATAACCACCACCATAATAAGTTAATATGTAAAGTTTAAAAAATAAGGCAATTTATTCTTAAAGTGGTGGGACACCCTGAAAATAAAAACTTGGGAGAAAGTTAGTAACAATTTAACCACTTTCAGACCGGACCAATTTGCAGCCAAAGGACCAGGCCCCTTTTTGCGATTCGGCACTGCGTCGCTTTAACTGACAATTGCGCGGTCGTGCGACGTGGCTCCCAAACAAAATTGACGTCCTTTTTTTCCCACAAATAGAGCTTTCTTTTGGTGGTATTTGATCGCCCCTGCGGTTTTTATTTTTTGCGCTATAAAACAAAAATAGAGTGACAATTTTGAAAAAAATGCATTATTTTAAATTTTTTGCTATAATAAATATCCCCCAAAAATATATAAAAAAACATTTTTTTTCCCTCAGTTTAGGCCGATACGTATTCTTCTACATATTTTTGGTAAAAAAAATCGCAATAAGCGATTATTGATCGGTTTGCGCAGAAGTTGTAGCGTTTACAAGATAGGGGATAGTTTTATAGCATTTTTATTAATAATTTTTTTTTATTATTAATGGCAGAGATCTGCGATTTTTTTTTTTTGTGACTGCGACATTATGGCGGACACATCGGACATTTTTGACACATTTTTGGGACCATTGTCATTTTTACAGCAATTAATGCATTTAAATGCACTGATTCCTGTATAAATGACACTGGCAGTTTAGGAGTTAACCACAAGGTGGCAGTGTAGGGGTTAAGTAGGCCTAGGGGTGTTTTTTTTTTACTGTGGGGGGGCGTGGCTGTCAGCTAGTGAATGCTGATCTCTGCTCCAATCACAGGGAGCAGAGATCGGCGTCACTAGTTGCTAGGCAGAACGGGGAGATGCTGTTTATCTCGGCATCTCCCCGTTCAGCCGCTCCGTGAGACGATCGCGGGAGTCCCCGCGGCGATCGAGTCCGCGGGGACCGCGGCCGGACTCACGGGGGTCCCGACCGGCGCGGGAGCGCGCCGCTCCCGGCGCGCTCCCGATGGCACGGACAGGCTAAAGGAGGGACGTATATATACGCCCTCCTGCCTGTACGTGCCATTCTGTCGACGTATATCGTCGTGCGCCGGTCGGCAAGTGGTTAAAAAAATAATAATTTTTTTTTTACTTACCAGAAATGGCTGTTGCTAGGCAGATCGTCCTAATCTGCCTCCTCCAGCGCCGCGGTGATCTTCTCTTCTTCCGTCTTCAGGTGATAGGGGCGCGGTGTGTTATGGGAACTGTGTCCCACAACACACCGCGTTCCCCATTCACAAATACGACCCGCGCATGCGCAGTAGGAAACGAGAAGCCGTTTCCCTTACTCAGGATGGCGGCGCTGGATCCGGATAGCCGAGGGACATCTCGGCCTCCACCAACGACATCGCGGGCGCCCTGGGAGGGTAAGTGTACTTTTTAAAAGTCAGCAGCGACTTTTTTTTTTAGCTGCTGACTTTTAAAAAAAATTTTTTTTTTAGGTGAAACACCGCTTTAAATATCTCTATGCAGTGGTAAATATAAATAACCAACTATATGGTTAGGAAGCAAAATATCTAATTCACTCTGAGAATAACAGACAGAAGAGATATATACTGTATATACCTGACCCTTTCCAAATACGCAGCGGCTGAAAAAAGCACAGATGTGAACGTGTCCCATAGGAAACCATGTAAAGGAACTGTAGTGCGTTTCTGCAAAAAGCACCAAAAAACACAGAGATGTGAACCAGGCCGGAGATGTTTAGTAACATAATGGGGTTAAAAAAACTAAAATTAGTCCTTTATCGTACATAAAAAGCCAATAATCACTACTGTAAGGGGTTCATTTTTTACTGTAGAACTGTGAAAGTAATATTTACAGTAGCGATTATTTGCTCTTTTTGTAGTATAAAGGGCTAATTTTAGTTTCTTTTTAACCCCATTATGTTGCTGGCCGATTAATCGATTAGTTGTTTCAGCTTAAAAAAAAAAAAATGTAAAAGTCAGCAGCTGAAAAAAAAGTCGCTGCTGACTTTTAATAAGTACACTTACCCTCCCAGGGCGCCCGCGATGCCGTTCGTGGAGGCCGAGATGTCCCTCGACGTTACGGATCCAGCGCCGCCATCCTCAGTAATCGAAACGGCTTCGCGCGGCCTACTGCGCATGCGCGAGTGGGATTTGTGAATGGGGAACGCAATGTGTTGTGGGACACAGTTCCCATAACACACCGCGCCCCATTCACCTGAAGACGGAAGAAGAGAAGATCACCGCGGCGCTGGAGGAGGCAGATTAGGACAATCTGCCTAGCAACAGCCATTTCTGGTAAGTAAAAAAAAAAAAATTTTTATTATTTTTATTTTAAATTGTTACTAACATTTTTTTTTTTAAGTTTTTTCATTTTCAGGGTGTCCCACCACTTTAAAAGCTTGGGAGATTTTTTTATAACCTAACCCTGCTTTATACTTCTCCACAACTTTATCCCTGACCTGTCTGGGTGTGTTCTTTGGCCTTCATGATGCTGTTTGTTCACTAAGGCTCTCTAACAAACCTCTGAGGGCTTCACAGAACAGCTGCATTTATACTGAGATTAAATTACACACAGGTGGACTCTATTTACTAATTAGGTGACTTCTGAAGGCAATTGGTTCCTCTAGATTTTAGTTGGGGGTATCAAAGTAAAGGGGGCTGAATACAAATGCTCCCCCCCCCCCCACACACACACACTTTTCAGTGACCAAAAGTGGTGGTGGGGGAGGGGGGGAGGGAGACGGATATGTAAAACTTCCCCTTTTGAGTGAAGTCCTGCTTAACCACTTTCAGACCGGACCAATTTGCAGCCAAAGGACCAGGCCCCTTTTTGCGATTCGGCACTGCGTCGCTTTAACTGACAATTGCGCGGTCGTGCGACGTGGCTCCCAAACAAAATTGACGTCCTTTTTTTCCCACAAATAGAGCTTTCTTTTGGTGGTATTTGATCGCCCCTGCGGTTTTTATTTTTTGCGCTATAAACAAAAATAGAGCGACAATTTTGAAAAAAATGCATTATTTTTTATTTTTTGCTATAATAAATATCCCCCAAAAATATATAAAAAAACTTTTTTTTCCTCAGTTTAGGCCGATACGTATTCTTCTACATATTTTTGGTAAAAAAAATCGCAATAAGCGATTATTGATCGGTTTGCGCAGAAGTTATAGCGTTTACAAGATGACTTTTTTTTTTTATTATTAATGGCGGAGATCTGCGATTTTTTTTGTGACTGCGACATTATGGCGGACACATCGGACATTTTTGACACATTTTTGGGACCATTGTCATTTTTACAGCAATTAATGCATTTAAATGCATTGATTTCTGTATAAATGACACTGGCAGTTTAGGAGTTAACCACAAGGTGGCAGTGTAGGGGTTAAGTAGGCCTAGGGGTGTTTTTTTTACTGTGGGGGGGCGTGGCTGTCAGCTAGTGAATGCTGATCTCTGCTCCAATCACAGGGAGCAGAGATTGGCGTCACTAGTTGCTAGGCAGAACGGGGAGATGCTGTTTATCTCGGCATCTCCCCGTTTAGCCGCTCCGTGAGACGATCGCGGGAGTCCCCGCGGCGATCGAGTCCGCGGGGACCGCGGCCGGACTCACGGGGGTCCCGACCGGCGCGGGAGCGCGCCGCTCCCGGCGCGCTCCCGATGGCACGGACAGGCTAAAGGAGGGACGTATATATACGCCCTCCTGCCTGTACGTGCCATTCTGTCGACGTATATCGTCGTGCGCCGGTCGGCAAGTGGTTAAACTTCCCTTTTTATGTAGGGCGCTCCCTGCACTCAGTGCCCTGGAGAAAGCAGTGAATGCTCAGCCTTTGTATTCTCTGATCTCTGAACATTCTCTGATCTTTTTCTCCATAATATTGTAGATCCCGCGCTGTGCTGTGCAGGATTCTGGTATCCTTCTACCCTCAGGGCAGTTGGAGGAAAATTTTCCCTTCATATTCCACTGACCCCCCCCCCCCCCCAACTCTAGAGCAGTAATGGTGAACCTCGGCACCCCAGATGTTTTGGAACTACATTTCCCATGATGCTCCACTACACTGCAGAGTGCCAGAGCATCATGGGAAAGTAGTTCCACAACATATAGAGTGCCAAGGTTCCCCATCACTGCACTATTCAGGGTTACTTTTCCCTTTTGAGATTTGTTATGCACTATATAAGTGAGTCTGCTGGAGAAAAAGAAATCGATCTGAATCGGAGTCAAATCCATTCAAATTTCAGCAAATCTATTTTTTTTCCCCCCAGGACCGGCAGGAGGAGATTTCCACTATAGCCTGTATACACGCCCCCACATGTGTGATGTCAATATCATGTGACCTGGCTAGCTCCGAGAAAAAAGGAAATGCTCTCTCCAGCAATAGAGACTAAACTGAGCATGTGCAGGGCGGCTACCCTCTCACCAATAAATGGTCCTGGAACGAATCATTTGAGTTTCCATTATTTCTTATGGGGAAATTCGCTTTGATATACAAGTGCTTTGGATTACAAGCACTTGTAGGCCGGACCGCCGCAGACTCGCTTAAAAACTCCTGCGCGCAGCTCCTCCAGGACCGGCGCGGTGTCCATCAAAAAAAAATTTGAAGGGTGAATCGAGTTTCTTTTTTTTAAAAAAATCGCAGATTTTTATTTTTTTTTGAGAAAATCGCCCAGCTCTAGAGTCTGCACAACTTGTTTATACCAGGGATATGCAATTAGAGGACCTCCTCCTTGTGGAACTACAAGTCCCATGAGGCATAGGAAGACTCTGACAGCCACAAGCATGACACCCAGAGGCATGATGGGACTTGTAGTTTTGCAACAGCTGGAGGTCCCCTAACTGCATATCCCTGGTTTATACCTTTATATCCTCACTAGTGGGAACACGGGGGGGGGGGGGGGTGTTTGCAGCGCATTCAGGCTGTTGCCACACATTCTCACGCACACAACTGTTTACTTTTGCTTTATTTTTACGATAACTCTCCCTTGTATAATCTAAAATGATAAAAAAAAAAAAGTGTTTGCCTATATTTTCCAGATGCGGCCTTATCAGCTGCTGTTATACGGGGAATTTGAGGAATGTGCCTCTCCCACAAACACAAACTTGATCTGTTTTAAAAACAAAAGTGAAATTTAACCACTTGACCTCCGGGACGATTTACCCCCCCCCCCCTTCATGGCCGGTCGTTACTTTAACAATGGCGCAGTCGTGAGACGCTGTACCCAGATACAGTAAAACCTCGGATTGCGAGTATAATTCCTTCCAGAAACATGCTTGTAATCCAAAGCACTTGTATATCGAAGCGAATTTCCCCATAAGAAATAATGGAAACTCAAATGATTCATTCCAGGACCATTTATTGGTGAGAGGGTAGCCAATCCCGCACATGCTCAGTTTAGTCTCTATTGCTGGAGAGAACATTTCCTTTTTTCTCAGCGCTAGCCAGGTCACATGATATTGACATCACACATGTGGGCGTGTATACAGGCTATAGTGGAAATCTCCTCCTGCCTGGACAAACTCTGCAGGTTATCATGTGACCGGGGTATATAGATCAGCCAAAAAGGTGTATATACAGTAAAACCTCGGATTGCGAGCATAATTCGTTCCAGAAACATGCTTGTAATCTAAAAGCACTTGTATATCAAAGCGAATTTCCCCCTTAGAAATAATGGAAACTCTGATGATTCGTTCCGCAACCATTTATTCATAGGTCCTTCAGTTTATAGTCCATATAAAGAAGATTATAGCGATGTGATTGGTTGTGTAACCATAAAATGTCCATCTACAAATGGAAGCCTCCACAAGGGGATTAGAAGCAAAATCCAGCAGGAGCTCCAGAGTATAAAAGAGAAGAGAGGCGCCTCTAAGTGTAGCAATATGTTGCTAAATGTTGTACCTTCATTAAATGTAACCACATTGCTACACTTAGAGGCGCCTCTCTTCTCTTTTATACTCAGTTGTGACATGACGCTACTTGTATATCAAGACATCGCTCTTATATCAAGTCAAAATTTATTAAAAAATATTGCTGGTCTTGCAAAACGCTCTCAAACCAAGTTACTCTCAAACCAAGGTTTTACTGTAATTCTTGATTTTTTGCGCTATGAACAAAAAGAAATATTTTTTTTACTTTTCTGCTATAAAACATATCCAATAATAATAAAAAAAAATAATAATCATATTTCTTCATAAATGTAGGCCAATGTGTATTCTGCTACATATTTTTAGTCAAAAAAAATCCCTATAAGTGTATTTTGTTTTGGTTGGCGCAAAAGTTATTGCGTCTAAAAACTATGGGATATATTTATGGAATTTTTAGATTTTTTTTTTTTATTTTGATTTTTTTTACTAGTAATGGTGATGATCAGCGTCTTCTCTAGCGGGACTGCGATATTGCGGTGGACAAATTGGACACTATCTGACATATTTGACACTTTTTTAACCAGTGACACTAATACAGCGATCAGCGCTAAAAAATATGCACTGTCACTGTAGTAATGACACTGGCTGCAAAGGGATTAACGGAGGGCGATCAAAGGGTTAACTGTGTGCCTAGCCAGTGTTTGTGTACTGTGGGGGAGGTGCTTTTACTAGGGGGTTTGTTTTTGTTTTTTTTCCTGCTTGAAACTTTATTGTTCCAGTCTTATATTTGCAATGTTTCTTTTTCCACAGCAATATTATAAAATAAGGACCCAAGCCATCCAACAGCTGAAGGGTACCAAGGATGACCCCTATCCACACAAGTTTCATGTGGATATGTCCCTGACGGAGTACATCCAGAAATACAACGACTTGCAGGTCGGAGATCACTTGGAGGAAGTGGTGAGCGTGGCAGGTCGGTTTATTGTCACTTCCTTCTGATTTGGGGTGAATTTGAAGATTTTTGGTGTAATTGGCCGTTTCTGTGTTCAGCTGACCTGATATGTAATCTGCTCAGGAGATTCAAGGGAATCCAGAAGGGATTTTGGTTGGTTTTATCTAAAATTATGTATTTAATACTCTTTATTTTTTTATTTTTACAACTACTAGTATAACCCCTGGCCTACCGGGCACTTTAACCCCTTTCCTGCCCAGGACAATTTCCAGCTTTCAGCGCTGTCACACTTTGAATGACAATTGCGCGGTCATGTAACGATGTACCCATATATTTTTATGATTTTATTTATTTTATTTCTTTTTGAGACGGAGCTTTCTTTTGGTGGTATTCAACCGATTCAACTCCGGAAGGTTTACCCCCCCCCCCCCATGACCAGGCCATTTTTTTGCGATACAGCACTGCGTTACTTTAACAATTGCGCGGTCGTGCGACGCTGTACACAAATAAAATGTATGTCCTTCCCAGAAATAGAGCTTTCTTTTGGTGGTATTTGATCACCTCTGCAGTTTTTTTTATTTTTTTCTGCTATAAACAAAAACTGAATATTTTGAAAAAAAATTATTTTTTACTTTCTGCTATAAAACACACCCAATAAAAAAAATGTAGAAAATCTAATTTCTTCATCAGTTTAGGCCAATTTGTATTCTGCTACATATTTTTGGTATAAAAAAAAAATCCCAATAAGCGTATATTGATTGGTTTGCGCAAAAGTTATATTGTCTACAATCTATGAGATATTTTTATGGAATTTTTTTTTTTTTACTAGTAATGGCAGTAATTTGCGACTTGTAGCGGGATTGCGGCAGACAGATCAGACACAAAGCGACACTTTTGACACTAAAACGGTGACCAGTGACCCTAATGCAGTGACCCTAATGCAGTGACCCTAATGCAGTGATCAGTGACCCTAATGCAGTGATCAGTGCTAAAAAAAAAAGCACTATCACTGTACTAAAGATACTGAAAAGGAAGAGGTAAACATCAGGGGCGATCAAAGGGTTAAATGTGTTCCTAGGGAGTGTTTGCTAACTGGGGGGGGGGCTTTGACTGGGGGAAGACAGAAATCCGTGTTCCTGCAGAAACGCAGCATCTCCATCTTCCCCTCTCTCAGAACGGTGATCGGCCTTGTTTACATAGGCAGACCATCGTTCTGCCTCTCTTAAGAATTATCGCTGGCTCATTGGCTCCCACTGTGTCCATTCACAGCGGGAGCAGGTGCTCTGTCGAGAAGCGACAGTATTGAACAGAACAACAGCTGATTTTACGCCTGCGCACAATAGCCGACGGAAAAAAGTTTTCTGTCAGATTGTGGCGGGTTCATGTCGGTGAGGGTGGATTTGTACATGTTGAGTTGAATCTTGATATAGCGCAGCCCTTTACCCTATAGGGTCCCGACGCGCTTACAAACACATACTAGGGCCAATTTTATTTATAGACAGGATCAGATTAACCTCCCAGCATGTCTTTGGAGTGTGGGAGGAAACCCACGCAGGCACAGGGAGAACATGCAGACTCCAGGCAGAAGGTGTAGTGGTCGGTATTTGAACCAGCGACCCTATTGCTGCTAGGTGAAAGTGCTAACCACTACACCACTGTGCTGCCCGGATTTATAAATGGGCAGTTGGGGGTGGAATTTTTAAAGATGGCCAGTGCTGCAAAACAAAACTTTTTATGCTATTTACGCCCTGCAAACCCGCCCATCAGTTGGATAAACACGCCCCGCAAGCGTCCAGGAAGTATAGCATAAAAAGTTTTGTTTTGCAGCACTGGCTATCTTTAAAAATTCCACCCCCAACTGCCCATAAATTTTCCTGTGATATACCGTATATACTCGAGTATAAGCCGACCCAAATATAAGCCGAGGCACCTAATTTTACCACAAAAAAACCTGGGAAAAGGCATTGACTCGAGGTATAAGCCTAGGGTGAGAAATGTGCAGCTACTGTAAGTGGAAAAAAGGGTCAACAATGCCCATTTGCAGCCTCACTGTGCCCATTTGCAGCCATAGGTCCCCCGAACTTCAAACTCTGTAGTTAAGGGTTCCTAGATGCCCCCCTAGCTGCAGCCTAAATTTGGGGTCTCTGGACCCAAAGGGTCCCGAAAGGACATTGCTGCAGATGGACACAGTTGACTGAATTTGGGGCCCCGTATCTCGGGCCACTTGGTGCTAGGAACCCCAAATTTGGATATGTTGTAGTGTTGGGGTTCCTAGCACCAAGTGGCCCTGAGATACGGGGGCCCCAAAGTCGGGTCGGAAAATGTCAAGCACTTTTCTGCAGCAGAGAATGACATTTTCCGAACCTATTTTGGGGCCCCGTATCTCGGGGGCCACTTGGTTCTAGGAACCCCAATTTGGATATGTTGTAGTGTTGGTTCCACTGGGTCTGGTTTGGGGTTCCTAGCACCAAGTGGCCCCGAGATACTGGGCCCCAAAGTCGGGTCGGAAAATATCATTCTCTGCTGCAGAAAAGTGCTTGACTCGAGTATAAGCCGAGGGGGGCATTTTCGGCACAAAAAAAGTGCTGAAATACTCGGCTTATACTCGAGTATATACGGTAATTTTGTAAATAAGTAATGTTTCTCCTTCACTGATCTTTGCTAACCTCTTGAGTTCAGTGAACGGTTTAGAACAGCCGGTCCCCAGTATTCCTCGTAGGTTGGATGATTGGATTTCTGACCAGGTTATATGGCAGATGAGTTGGATGGGAACTGGTGAAGGAGCTTTTGAACTCTACGCTTTTAAGTCCAATATCCTCTATGGCTGGTGATTGTTTGGATTGGACCCGCCAGGAAGCCGCCGCTGCACACCGCCAATCATAGGCAGCGCGTGTTATGTGCAGCTGCGGGTCGGGAAATGCCCGACTGCCTATGATTGGCGGGGTGCAGCGACGGCTTCCTGGTTGGGTTTGACCCGAACACGCCGGAGCCCATCATTACTGGGGAACTGTACGGTGTTTATGGTGACAATTGTATCTTCCTCCTTTTGGTTTTAGGCAGGATCCATGCCAAGCGCATTTCTGGAGCCAAACTGATCTTCTATGATCTACGAGGGGAAAGTGTGAAGCTGCAAGTCATGGCAAATTCTAAGTAAGTGTTTTACAAGTTAAAGGGGCGTTCCGGCCAAGAAATTTTTTTTTTCAAAGTCAGCAGCTACAAACACTGTAGCTGCTGACTTTTAATAAGGACACTTACCTGTCCAGCGATCCCGTGATGTCGGCCCGTCCATCGGATCGGTTGCCGGCGCCTCCATCGCAACGAAGGGAAACAGGCAGTGGAGCCTTGCTGCTTCACTGCCCGTTTCCTACTGCACATGCGCGAGTCGCGTGGTGCTTTGTGAATGGCCCCGTTGTTTTCTGGGACACACACATGTCCCAGAAGGCAACGGGGCTGCTCACAGACGAGAAGGAAGCTCCGCAGAATAGGAAGAGGCAGATTAGGAAGACTGCCTAGCAACAGCAGTTTCAGGTAAGTGAAAAAAAAAAAAAATATATATATATATAATTTTCAAAGCTTTATTGAACAAGCTGAAGTTAAAATCTGATTGGCTACCATGCACAACCGCACCAGATTTTGCACTCTCCGGGTTTAGTAAATCAACCCCAGTAAGTAATATATCACCAGCAAACAACATAACGTACAAATAAAAGCTTCATAGAAAACAAAAAATGACAAATCTGTGTGTGTTTTTTTTTTTTTTCCTCCCTCTTTGCACACCCCCATCACAGCAGTAGTCGCATATTTTTTCCATAGCAAGTTACAGTTGTTTAGCTGGTTAGAGGGCATGGAAGCTCCAACGAGCAGGGCCCTCTGATCCCTCCTTTCACACTGGGGCGGTTTGCTAAAAATAGCGCCTGCAAACCGACCCAAAACGGCTGTTGCTGTGTCTTCAGTGTGCAAGCCCGAGGGCTGCAGCGGCGGTTTGCGGGCGGTATTGACCCTTTTTCGGACACTCGCGGGGGGTAAAACCGCCCCGCTAGGGGCCGAAATGCGCTGCTAAAACGACGGTAAAGCGGCGCTTAATATAGCGCCGCTTTACCGCCAGCGCCCCCAACGCCCCAATGTGAAACCAGCCTAAGGCCCCTTTCACACGGATGGACCGTCTATCCGTTTTTCTTTCATCCGTCGACGGACGACAATGCATTCCTATGGGCAGACGGATGAATATCCGTCACCATCAGTTAACCTCCGCTTCCATTTTTATCCGTTTTTTTTAAACGTACAAGGCTACGTCCAGATCCGTCAATACGGATATTAACTGACGTTGACGGACATGTCCGATCCGTTTTGTGTTTATCTGTGAACTCAACCTCTTAAAGGCACGGGCACACATATAAACGGAAAAACAAAACGTATACAAAAACGGATGAAAAAAACGGACGTAAACGTGTGCATTTGCGGATGTTAACGGAACAAAAGACGGATGAAAATGGACATTAACGGGACGGATGAAAACGGATGAGACAACGGATAAGAAATGATAAGTTTTTGACGTGCCTAAACTGACTGCGTCCGTGTGAAAGGGGCCTAAGAGTTTCAATTTGTATGCAGTCAGGCCCTTGCACTACATGGTTTTGGTAAATCTGAAGACAAAAATCTGCAGAAAATCTAATAGTGTGTATGGGGGTCTTAGTTCCACAACAGCTGGAAGGACACAGTTTCCCCACTCATGCCTAATGGGGGGGATGTGGCTTGTTGGTGAGATATGTAGACGTTCTCATGAGAGATCCTAATGAGTACAAAAACACTCTGGTCTTGTTCCCTGTTAGCATTATTCTGTCATTGTTTTTTTTTTTATGTATAGCCTTTGTTGGCACCTGTACATGCTAGGAAATAAACCTGCTATATAATGACCACATCCTCCCCAACCCAACAGATTTTACAAGTCTGAAGAAGAGTTTATAGCAATAAATAACAAGCTTCGCAGAGGAGACATTCTCGGAGTGAGGGGGAACCCCGGGAAAACCAAGAAGGGAGAACTGAGCATCATCCCCAAGGAGATGACCCTGCTGTCCCCCTGTCTGCACATGCTGCCGCACCTACACTTTGGCCTAAAAGACAAGGTACAGCGCACACTTCTGTTCTCTTCAATGGATACCCCATGCCTGCCCAGGCCAATTTTCAGCTTTTAGCGCCGTCACACTTTGACAATTGTGCGGTCATGCAACACTGTACAAAAATGACATTTGTATAATTTTTTTTCCACAAAAATAGAGCTTTCTTTTGGTATTCAATCGCCACTGGGGTTTTTATTTTTTGCTAAAGAAAGACTGTAAATTTTGAAAAACAAAACTTCTTTCATCGTTTGTTTATATATATATAAATAAAAAGTTTTGCAAGCGGGTAATTTTTTCTCATGCATTGGTGGGCGCTGATGAGGCGGCACTGGTGGGCGCCTATAGGCCACTCTTACTGATAGATGACACTGATGATGAGGCACTGATTGGCAGCACTGATAGGCAAATGTTGGGACCGATGTCCCTTTTACAGAAGCCGGTTATCTTTTCTCCTCATGCTGTCAGCGTGAGGGGACAAAAAGCCAATAACCGGCTTCTGTTTACATCGTGGGATCAGCTGTCATTGGCTGATCTGTAATCAACCGAGTCTGAAGGAGGCGTGAACACCCTCCCGGCATTTTAAGCCCGCGCCGGCTTTCAGCTATAGTGCGGGCAAGTACAGGTTAGGGTAAAAAAGCCCTTCTACATGCAACTCCCTCTCCCAACCTCCTTTCCCTTATACTTACCTGAGCCTGATCTCAATCCAGTGATGTGTATGAGAGCAGCTGCTCTCATGGCTCTCGCTCCCTCCTCATTGAACAGAGGCAGCAGCGGGAGCCTCTCACTTCTACTGCTGTCAATCATAGCCATTGGGCGTGAGAGAGAGGCACAGCTGAGCTGTGTGTCGATGGATAGAGAGACAGCTAGGGACTGAATATGCACAAGTGCCCCCTATAGCAAGTGGCTTGTTATGGGGGGCAAGGGGGAAGGACTGTTAAGTGCCGGCAGGGGACCCGAGAAGAGGAGGATCAGGGCTGCTCTATACAAAACCATTAAATGGAGCAGGTAAGTATAACATGTTGGTTATTTATAAAAAAGAAAATAAAAATGTGCCTTCAGCATCACTTTAAAGTGGTTGTAAACCCACGTTGAAAAAAGAAAAAAAACACCTGCAAGACAAAGGCATAATGAGCTAGTATGCATAGCATACTAGCTCATTATGTAATACTCAGCTGAGATCGAAGCCCTACACTCGGGGAGTTGCTTCCGGTTATGGTGGCTCTGGCGCTGTGATTGGCTGGAGCCACGATGACGTCACTCCCGCGGGAGCCGCCGGTAACGGCACACTCACTGAAGCAAACGGCACATATGCGCCATTGCTTCAGTGCGCATGTGCCAATGACGTTGGCACATGCAGATACAGGGGATATCTCAGAAACCCTGTAGGTGTAGGAGACGTCCAGGGTAGCTAAAGGTAAGCCTTAGTATTCGGGGTGCAACGGATCAAAAAACTCACGGATCCAATCGATCCTCTGAATCAGAGTCACGGATCGGATCATTTTTCGGATCGGTAAATAATTGAATTTGCAAAAACCTGTGAAAATTCCGCCACCATATAGTCCCCACTGTAATATCCATGTCATCTCCCCCACTGTAATATTGGCAGGGTATCGCAGAGTATTGGCAGGGTAATCCAGAGTTTGTTTACAACTGATCGCTCCTTCATTTGACGGAGCGATCACATTGTAAACAGCGGCCGGGTGTACCAAGATGGCCGCCGCTCCGGAGCTAGGCCGAAGCCGCGGCCTTTCCTAAGGCCGAGGCCGCGGAGCGCTGGGTGTGCCGAATCGAACTGGGTGACCCGTTCGGATCACGGATCGGCGACGATCCGTTGCACCCCTACTTGGTATAGGCTTACTTGTAGCAAAAAGTGGATTGTAACGGTTTATAACCACTTTAACTCTTCTCTATTGCCCAGAGTTATTCGCCTGTTTTTATAGGTAGCCATTGGCAGAGGTCAGAATGTTCTAATGTTCATCTGTGGAATGTTCCGATGCAATGCGTTCTTCACTATTCATGATTGTAAGAATTTGCTTTGCTTGACTTGCAGGAGACCAGATTCCGGCAGCGATACTTGGACCTCATTCTCAACGATTACGTGCGGCAAAAGTTCATCACCAGGGCAAAAATCATCACCTACCTCCGCAGGTTTCTGGATGACTTGGGATTCCTCGAGGTAACTATTTTCACCTCTGTGTAGTATTAAACTACATGATGCTTTCACATGATTTGGGGATCGACCTTTTAGTCCAGCAAGACCCGCCCCCCCCCCCCCCCCCCCCCCCCCCCCCCAAACACATTCATTGGTCTTCCCTCTAGATCCCACTAGACATGTGCAATTCGTTTTGTTTTTTTTCGTTTTTCGTTATTTTCGTTCATTCTTTATCGTACGAATGAACGAACGATTCGGTAAAAATTTTAACGAATCGTTCGTATCGAACGAATCCGAAAACAACGAAAATCCGAAAAAAAACTAATTAGAAACAACGTATCTACGAAAGAAGAAAATCCGGAAAACAGGAACAAGGAAAATCAAAATGAACAAAAAAATTTGTACAATCGTAACTTTTTTTTTTTTGTTGTATTGGTAATTTTCCGTGTCCCTTACAATGGCGCTGCTTAACGTGCCTCGAATGGATTGAACGAAAAAATTCGTACATTCGTAACTTTTTTTTTTTTCGATTCGTAATTTTCCGTGTCTCTTACAATGGCGCTGCTTAACGTGCTTCGAATGGATTGAACGAAAAAATTCGTACATTCGTAACTTTTTTTTTTTTTCGATTCGTAATTTTCCGTGTCTCTTACAATGGCGCTGCTTAACGTGCTTCGAATGGATTGAACGAAAAAATTCGTACATTCGTAACTTTTTTTTTTTTCGATTCGTAATTTTCCGTGTCTCTTACAATGGCGCTGCTTAACGTCCCTCGAATGGATTGAACGAAAAAATTCGTAACTTTTTTTTTTCGATTCGTAATTTTCCGTGTCTCTTAAAATGTAATAGCATACACATTACATAAAATTATAAATTATGCTCCGATTACGAATCTACGAAAGTACGAATAAATACGAATGCGTCCAAATTTCAAATAAACGAATAAACGAAAATTAAACTAACGGAAAAACGAATGAACGAAAAAATAACTCTAACGAAAATACGAATCGTTACGAATACGAACACCGACGACTTACGAATCAACGGAAACGAAAAAAACTAAACGAAAATAAACAATTTTTTTTTTGTTGTGCACATGTCTAGATCCCACCCCCTGCACACACCATCCTTCTCAGGAGTCTCAAACTGGCGGCCCTCCAGCTGTTACGAAACTACAAGTCCCATTATGCCTCTGCCTGTAGGAGTCATGCTTGTAGCTGTCAGCCTTGCAATGCCTCATGGGACTTGTAGTTTCGCAACAGCTGGAGGGCCACCAGTTGAGACCCCTGCTGTAGTATCTATGCCAGCAGTGAGATGACCTCTTCTCTACCCAGAGCGATCTTTTCTATATCCTGTATAAAATGAAAAGGGAAGAACATCTGATGCTTTTTGCACCCATTCAGGGATGACCCCTTTACTACAGCAATATACGTCGTCCTCCATAAATTCCTGTCTTTATGGAATGACCACTCTCAGGGCTCGTGCAAGGATTTTTGACACCCTGGGCGAAACTTAATTTTGCCGCCCCCATTGGCTCCACCCCTGACCCCACCCCCTTTGCCCTGCCCATGTGACAGAAGGCACCACTATACAGGAAGCATTGGCTGTGCTTCCTCTAGCGCTGGCTCTAGTGCTGCTCTGCACCTCTAATTACACTACCGGTCGGACTGAGGTAGTTACATGCTGCAGCCTGCAGAGCATGCAGACGCAGAGGAAAACCAGTGGCCGGGCGCCCCTAGGCAGCAGTGCGCCCTAGGCGGCTGCCTAGTTTGCCTAGTGGTAGCACCGGCCCTGACCACTCTTCATGTGTTTAATATTTCATTCTGTTCCAGGAATGGGCACACTTTTGCTGATTTTATAGATTGTTTAGGCCGACCACATATATTGTTCTAAGGATACTGTGTTGTCTTTGTCGATTAGATTGAAACTCCGATGATGAACATTATTCCTGGAGGTGCTGTTGCCAAACCTTTCATCACCCATCACAACGATCTGGACATGGACCTGTATATGAGGATCGCTCCTGAGCTCTATCACAAGGTAAACCTGACGTGTGCCCAGATCTGGAGGGGTGAGGTGACACAGGATGGGGGGCGCAAGGTGTTTATATTACAGATTATACTGAATGTGGGCAACATTAACCGCTTCAGCCCCGGAAGATTTTACCCCATTCTTGACCAGAGCATACCGTATATACTCGCGTATAAGCCGAGTTTTTCAGCTCATTTTTTTTGTGCTGAAAATGCCCCCCCTCGGCTTATACTCGAGTCAAGCACTTTTCTGCAGCAGAGAATTACATTTTCCGACCCGAATTTGGGGCCCCGTATCTCGGGGACACTTGGTGCTAGGAACCCCAAATTTAGTACTCAAACCCAGTGGAACGAACACTACAACATATCCATAGATGGGGTTCCTAGCACCGAGTGACCCCGAGATACAGGGCCCCAAAGTCGGTGAACTGTGTCCATCTGCAGCAATGTCATTTCGGGACCCTTTGGGTTCAGAGACCCCACGTTTTGGCTGCAGCTAGGGGGGCATCTAGGAACCCTTAACTACCGAGTTTGAAGTTCTCAAGCTCTGTCAGTTTAATCTGACAGAGCTTGAGATATTCTGCAAAGAAGAATGGGCAAAAATGTCCCTCTCTAGATGTGCAAAGCTGGTAGAGACATCCCCAAAAAGACTTGCAGCTGTAATTGCAGCGAAAAGGGGTTCTACAAAGTATTGACTCCGGGGGGCGCCAAACAAATGCCCCCCATACTTTTCACATATTTATTTGTAAAACATTTTGAAAACTATTTATTTTTCTTCCACTTCACAATTATGTGCCCCTTTGAGTTGGTCTATCACATAGAATCCCAATAAAATACATTTACGTTCATGGTTGTAACATGACAAAATGTGGGGAATTTCAAGGGGTGTGAATACTTTTTCAAGTCACTTTATATATGAGGAGCCATGTGTTTGCTTAAATCATAAGCATGCTGTGCTTTGTGTTGAGCAATGCAGCACATTGGTTCTCATGTAGGCTACAAATGACTCCATCCCTATATGATCTGACAGCCCAATGTGATGCTTAGCTGAGGATCAGTCTGTTTAGTGGTTACAACATGGACTTCAATGTTAGATGTGCTTGTTATTACACCTAGACTTTCCTTGTTATGGCTGTGTGACCTGGCCAACCTATTCTTCTTTCATCTTCTTCTTCTTTGTCTTCTTCTTTGTCTTCTTCTTTGTCTTCTTCTTCTTTGTCTTCTTCTTCTTCTTTGTCTTCTTCTTCTTTGCCGTCTTCTTTGCCGTCTTCTTCTTTGCCGTCTTCTTTGTCGTCGTCGTCTTCTTCGTCTTTGTCGTCGTTGTCTTCTTCGTCTTTGTCGTCGTTGTCTTCTTCGTCTTTGTCGTCTTCTTTTTCGTCTTTGTCGTCTTCTTTTTCGTCTTTGTCTTCTTTTTCGACGTCTTTTTCGTCGTCTTTTTCGACGTCTTTTTCGTCGTCTTTTTCGTCGTCTTTTTCGTCGTCTTTGTCGTCGTCTTTGTCGTCGTCTTTGTCGTCGTCTTTGTCGTCGTCTTTGTCGTCGTCTTTGTCGTCGTCTTTGTCGTCGTCTTTGTCGTCGTCTTTGTCGTCGTCGTCTTTGTCGTCGTCTTTGTCGTCGTCTTTGTCGTCTTCTTTTTCGTCTTTGTCGTCTTCTTTTTCGTCTTCTTTTTCGTCTTCTTTTTCGTCTTCTTTTTCGTCTTCGTCCTCCTTTTCTTCTCCTTTTTTTTTTTTAATGGAGGGAACCAGGAAGTTACCGTTTCATTATGTGGTTCAGTAAAGAAAAAGTGGACCCCATTAACTATGGGCAGTTGTCTCCTTGTCTGTCATTTTCTGGCAGCAACCATACCTCATTTTCCATTTGGTCCATTCCTGTTGAGGTGACACCTAACTGGAAACCAAAGGATAAACGGCGATGATCTAGTTAGGCTTTTTTTTTTTTTTTTTCCTGTGATTTTACTCAAGGTGGTGGAATTTTACCATTTTACCAATGCTGATGTAGGACAAATTGCCAGATTATGATGGATGGAATTTTTCTTACAGATGCTGGTGGTCGGAGGCATTGACCGTGTATACGAGGTGGGCAGACAGTTCAGGAATGAAGGAATTGACTTGACCCACAACCCTGAATTTACAACCTGTGAATTTTACATGGCCTATGCAGATTACAACGACCTCATGGAAATCACTGAAAAGCTGCTGACAGGTACGACATTGTTAGTTTATTGAGAGAACACCTCACTTTTGTACAAGCCCGGCTCTAAGCATCATTCTTTTCATACAAAGTATAAGTAAAAGCAACTTTTTATTTATTTATTTTTTTTACTTTTGGATAGAGTGGAGAGGAAATAGAACACCTGTAACTTTTTGGGGTGTTTTTTTTTTTTTTTCATTGGTGTGACAGAACCGTCTAGCACCCCATTTAGGTACTTCCGTCAGTATACCGCCCCCTCCAGTCTGGACATAGGAACCAGATATATTATAGCTGAATATTGAATAGCATACAAGACTAGCCGACAATGGCTTGTATGAGAACTGGAGCTGTTTATTGAAAACTCGCCCAGAATTTATATACTAAACAATCCAGTGAGGTTGATCCCCTTATCGTATGCAAAGGCAACTGTATACAGGAATATAATTACCATTACTAAGGGGCAGCCAACAAAAACAGTAAACATTAAGCTACTTAACCACTTCCCACCCGGCCTATAGCAGAATAACGGCCGGACGGGGGTTCAGTTATCCTGACTGGGCTTCATATGACGTCCAGCAGGAAAACAGCTGGCGCGCGCCTGTGGGTGCGCGCATCGCAATGATCGGTGGTGCGGTGTATCAGTCTGACACACCGCTACACAGATTTTGGTAAAGAGCCTCTGATGGAGGCTCTTTACCACGTGATCAGCCGTGTCCAATCACGGCTGATCACGATGTAAACAGGAAGAGCCGTTGATCGGCTTTTCCTCACTTGCGTCTGACAGACACAAGTAGAGGAGAGCCGATCGGCTGCTCTACTGACGGGGGGTCTGTGCTGATTATCAGCGCAGCCACCCCTCGGATGCCCGTCCTGGACCACCAGGTATGCCACTCCCCAATGCCTGCCAGTGCCATCAGTGATGCCCAGCAGTGCCACCCATAAGTACCCATCAGTGCAGCCTTTCAATGCCGCCTATCAATGCCCATCAGTGCTGCCTATTGGTGCCCATCGGTGCCACCTCATCAGTGCCCATCAGTGAAGGAGAAAACGTATTTTTTTTCAAAATTTTCTGTCTTTTTTTTATTTTTTTAGCAAAAAATTTAAAACGCAGAGGTGATCACACCAAAAGAAAGCTCAATTTGTGGGAACAAAATGATAAAAATTCTGTTTGGGTCCAGTGTAGCATGACCGCGCAATTGTCATTTTAAACAGTGACAGCGCAGAGAGCTGAAAATTGGCCTGGGCAGGAAGGGGGTGTAAGTGCCCGGTATTTAAGTGGCTAAACAACTAGCCACCTAGATGACTCAGTGCCCACCACCCTAAATACAAAGTACAATACCACAATGGTGCGATAACCAGGTACAGTGGTCACAATATCAATCACCTCTGCAAGAGATGATCAGACAGAAACAATAGGTGACTTAATTAGCACAATTAACAATGGGTGAAAGACACTTAGGAGGCTCACTAGGGGAGAGCTCTACTGACAATAAACAGATTATAGCAGGAGACCCCAGACAGGTGACTTGAGCTGATGATATTAACATCTGCTATGAGGCTCACAGTGTAAAGCAGTCATTGTTGGTAATGGGGTATCGAGTCCCTAAACGAATCCCAGGCCTAGATTCCCAGAGTCTGTGTGTTTTGGGGAGACTTGAATCAGAAACAAGACCACTCCAAGGATCCCCCCCAAGGCATTCACCTCCAAAAGAGTAGTGTTCCCTTAAAAACCAGGGTCCATAGTCAGTGGATAAGAGGCCACCATGCAGTCCTCTCCAAAAACCCCTGTCCTTGCTGGGTCCGTCACAATTCGCATTTTCCATTCCCCCTTCCCCCCCCAGGTCCCCCAAGGAATTCCCATAATTTGCAGGGATTTCCTCTCACTTCCTGTTTTGGCTAGAAGAAGGGAAGTGAAGGAAAATATCTCCTCAATGGGGCACAAATGGCCAAAAAAATAACCCTCCCTTACTTTATCCAAAATGAAAAAAAAAAGTTTTGCCTTTTTAGTTCTACTTTAAAACCCTTACAAACCACTTTGGCCTACAGGTGAGCCTAGATTAAGGCTTACCTGTAGGTCCAATAAATATCTTCTAAACCTATATGGTTTAGGAGATATTTAGAAAAAAACAGGCACTGCTGTCTACGGCGCATGCGCCGTAGACAGCGGCGCGCACTGCGCATGCCGAGATCACGGCGATATGCCGATTTTGTGCGCGTGCGCGGGAGTGACGTCATCGCCGCTCCCAGCGAATGACAGCGCTGGAGCGGCGAAACCCGGAGGTCACTCCGGGAATGATGGCGACAGAGAAGGACGTGGAAGAGGGTCGCTTCAGGGGCTTCGTTCTCAGGTAAGTTATTCATAATGAGCTAGTATGCTATCCATACTAGCTCATTATGCCTTTGCCTTGCAGGTTCCGTTTTTTTTTTTTTTTTTTTTGAGCTGAGGCTTTACTTCCTCTTTAAGTGTACCAAGACTGTGCAGCTCCAACTGTTTGTCCCCACGATGACATTAGTGATGCTTCTAAGGATAAACGCTAGCGCTGGTGTCGTGTCTCCTCCCTCTTTGTGCACTTTGCTATTTACAATCGCATCATGTTGACCCGTAAGAGTGAAGTTCAGCATTTGTAGGACAGACCGTATTGTAGCAAGCCGTCCATTCTTGATCCTTTCCTTTAAATAATGCGTTAAAAAACAAATTGCACATGTCTAATTGCTAGTGTGAATGTAGCCCAAATATGTGCTGTGGGGGGGGGGGCTTTGGGGGAGGGAGTGGTGTATCCCCTTAGATCCCCTTAGATCCAGCCATTCGGCATTCCTTGCTGCCGGTGCTATTACAAATATTTCAGCCCCAGCATGCATTTGTCTGGCTTGTCAATGTTTGTTTCTGCGGCTGCTAGATTTGCATGGCATCCTCTGTGTCCCCACAGATGTGCATGGGCTGGGCTTGTCTGTGTTGGCCATCGTTGGCTGCTTTGCACGGCATCCCCGGCTTCTCTCCAGATGGGCCTGGACCACATGCCGTGGGTTGGACACCCCCAGATTTAGAGGAAATAATCTTATTGCATTTCTCTTGTAGGGATGGTTAAGCACATACATGGTGGTTACAAAATCGTATATCACCCGGAAGGACCTGATGGACCCGGCCAGGAAATAGACTTCACTCCACCCTTCAGGAGGATCAGCATGGTGCACGAGCTGGAGAAAGTCCTGGGAAAGAAACTCCCTCCAACAGACCAGTTTCATACTGAAGGTAAAGGCAGTTGAAACTGATTTTAGGGTTTACACTGTGTGCATTTTTCTGCTTTAACATAGTGAACAGTACACACCACATTTAGTCCGGTGCGATTTTTTTTTTTTTTTTCTGCATCAAAAACACATGAAAAGTACGTTATTTGGTTTCTAATGGTGTAGTTCACACCAGTGCAGTCAGTTCCAGGGTTTCCCAGTTCCAGAAAAAAAGTAGAACACGCTGCATTTTTCCTACACTGACTATAGTGTAAATTCTCGGTCTCTCTCTCTCGGTCTCTCTCTCTCTCGGTCTCTCTCTCTCTCTCGGTCTCTCTCTCTCTCTCGGTCTCTCTCTCTCTCTCGGTCTCTCTCTCTCTCGGTCTCTCTCTCTCTCGGTCTCTCTCTCTCTCGGTCTCTCTCTCTCTCTCTCGGTCTCTCTCTCTCTCTCTCGGTCTCTCTCTCTCTCTCTCTCGGTCTCTCTCTCTCGGTCTCTCTCTCTCGGTCTCTCTCTCTCGGTCTCTCTCTCTCGGTCTCTCTCTCTCTCGCTCTCTCTCTCGGTCTCTCGGTCTCTCTCTCTCTCGGTCTCTCGGTCTCTCTCTCTCTCGGTCTCTCGGTCTCTCTCTCTCTCGGTCTCTCGGTCTCTCTCTCTCTCTCTCTCTCGGTCTCTCTCTCTCTCTCTCTCTCTCGGTCTCTCTCTCTCTCTCGGTCTCTCTCTCTCTCTCTCTCGGTCTCTCTCTCTCTCTCTCGGTCTCTCTCGGTCTCTCTCGGTCTCTCTCTCGGTCTCTCTCGGTCTCTCTCTCTCTCTCTCTCGGTCTCTCTCTCTCTCGGTCTCTCTCGGTCTCTCTCTCGGTCTCTCTCTCTCTCTCGGTCTCTCTCGGTCTCTCTCTCTCTCTCTCTCGGTCTCTCTCTCTCTCGGTCTCTCTTGCTCTCTCTCTCTCGCTCTCTCTCGCTCTCTCTCTCTCTCGGTCTCTCTCGCTCTCTCTCGCTCGGTCTCTCTCGCTCTCTCTCGCTCTCTCTCTCTCGGTCTCTCTTTCTTTCTTGGTCTCTCTATCTCTCTCTCTCTCTCTAAATAAATAAATTCTGCACAGAGCAGTAAAGCCGCTATAGGGCAACTGGTTATTGGAATTATTTATTGATCGGTTATTGTTCTTCCAGAGACCCGCAAGCTGCTAGATGACATCTGTGCAGAGAAGGAAGTTGAATGCCCACCTCCAAGGACCACTGCAAGGCTACTGGACAAGGTAGGTCCTTACTATTCCTGTTCACACTGGTCAGTACTGGCGAAGACTACATGTCCATGTATTGGCTCAGAGAAGTTTAACTTCATACATAGTGTTTTTTTGGCTGTTGAGGATCTTTTGAATTCTGACCCGAAATGGGTCCAGAAGAAACACTGCTGGACCAGTAGACTTCCTTAACCATTTACCGTGCTTGAGCCATTTATATACGGCCTCAGGGTCAAGTGGCTATACCAGGATCATGGCTGCAGCCTTGATCCTAGTACCAAATTTGGCAATCCATTTTCAGGTAGTAATTTGAGCAGCTCTAAAGCTGCCTCACCACTTTTACAGAGCTCAGAAGGCCGCTACCCTTACTAAAGGGTTAATTCACCTAGTTGTACTTACCTCTGTGAGTGATGAGCGGTCAGTGCCCATGCAGCCGATGCAGTGGTTCAGGGATTTGGAATTCTCCCCCTTCTTTCTGCAGCTCAAGGATGGATCAGAGCTTTCCGATTGGTCAGCGCCGGCACAGAGAATGGCTCTGATCCTTTCTGGTAACACTGCAGAAAGAAAGGGGAGAAAAGCAGGGATTTCAAATCCCTGGGCCGCTGCGTGGTACTTGACAGCTCATCATCCTCGGAGGCAGGAATCAGGGTGGTGGCACTGGCCGAACTACCAAGGTTGCAAAGGTCCCCACTTGCGACCGAGCCCTGGCGTTCCGTCACTGTCAAGGGGGGGCCACGCAGGGTTGCTGGCCGCAGGGCTCTGAGCTGAGCGCTTCTCTTTTATACAGCCCAGAGCCTGCACTGACAGTTCTACCTCCCTCACACGAATGGGAGAGGAGAGTGCCGAACTGCTCCCTCTTCTCCTGTGTGCACTGTGGGAAATGTGAAGCTAAGCAATTGAATTTAATCAGTCAGCTGCTGGGCTTCACACTTCCTGTGGTGCACACAGGAGAAGAGGGGTGGGAGGAGGAGGAGCAGATCGTCGCTCTCCTCTCCCATGCGTGCGAGGGAGGGGCAACTGACAGTGCCGGTTTTCTGTCACGAAAAGTCCGGCTATCAAAGTGTCTGCCCGGTACTGCGCAGGCGCAGCGCATGCGCAGTACGGAGCAGAAGGAGATTCAGAAACTCTCCAAAGATGAACGGCGTCTGCGCCGTGAGTCGAGGTGCAAGCCCCACCATCCAAGTGGACATAGGGGTACACAGAGTTAGAGGGCCGCTCGCCACGCTTCAGGCACGGCCTCGCTGCGCTCGGCTCTTTTTTATTCTAACTCTATGTCCACTTGGATGGTGGGGCTTGAACCTGGACTCACGGCGCAGGCGCCGTTCATCTTCGGCTATTTTCGGAATCTGCCTGTCATGTGTACTGCGCATGCACTAATCCGATAGTGGACACAATGTGACAGGACACCGGCTCTGGGCTGTATGAGAGAGATGCTCTCATCTCAGAGCCCTGCTGAGGAGGCACTGAAGATCAGTGCCCTGATTATCAGTGTAAACAGTGTACTGATGGTCTTACCAGTTAATGGCTCTCCTTTCTTCACACAGACAGCGTGGGAGGAAAGGACTGCCGATTAACTGGCAAGTCTGTTTTCATGTGATCGGCTGATCACATGGCAAAGGGCTGCTGTGATTGGCTCTTTTCTGTGATCGGCTTTGTCAGAGCGCACTGGATGCAGGCCCTAGGGGGCACGTGGGATGCAGGGATTGGAAGCCTGGGCCTCGTATGGGAGGCGGGTTCAGGGGGCCCTTTATGGTTTCTTGTACGGTGCCCTGAAGGTTCTTGTTGCCTCTCTGGGTGGTGGTAGGGGTGGGTTATGGTGTGTTTTTACCTTTTTTTTATTTATTTATTTTTTTTTTTTAATTTTGTTTCTAAAATGGTAAACTTTGAATCTGTGAAAAGCTTCTCATTCTTAAGCACTGAACTTTATGCATTTCTGTTTTGCAGTTGGTTGGTGAATTCCTGGAAGTAACCTGTATTAATCCAACTTATATTATTGACCATCCTCAAATCATGAGCCCTCTTGCCAAATGGTAGGATTCTGACCTGATCCCTTCTGAAGCTTTTTGTTCTGCATCTAAATTTGCTTGCTAGTTTTTTGTTTGTTTTTGGTTTTCTATATATATATATATATATATAATGTTGGTGACATTGATGTAACATTGTTCTTGTTTCTGTGTCAGGCACCGGTCAGAAAAGGGACTGACGGAAAGATTTGAGCTTTTTATCATGAAGAAAGAGATTTGCAATGCCTACACTGAGATGAACGACCCGATCCGACAGAGGGAGCTGTTTGAAGATCAGGCTCAGGTAATTGTGATTGAATCACACCTGAAAAATCCCAGATGTATTCGCTAAGGTGTTCACAGGATATGATTTATGTTCATTAACCACATAAGAACCAGCCGCTGCAATTATACTGCGACAGGTTGGCTCCCCCTGGACAAATCACTGTAGCTGTACGTTGGCCGATTTAACCGCTTCAGCCCCGGAAGATTTTACCCCTTCCTGACCAGAGCACTTTTTGCAAAACGGGACTGTGTCGTTTTAACTGAAAATTGCGCGACCGCAATTCTTTTTCCTTTCTTTTGGTGGTATTTGATCACCTTTGTGGTTTTTATTTTTTTTCGCTATAAACAAAAAAAGAGCAACAATTTTAAAAAAACGCAATTTTAATTTTTGCTATAATAAATATCCTCCAAAAATATATACAACATTTTTTATTTTTTTACTCGGTTTAGGCCGATACGTATTCTTCTATATATTTTTGGTAAAAAAATTAGCAATAAGCGTATATTGATTGGTTTGCACAAATGTTATAGCATCTACAAAATAGGGGATCATTTTATGGCATTTTTATTATGAATTTTTTTTTTTTACTAGTAATGGCGGCGATCTGCCTTTTTTTTTTTTTTTATGGGGACTGCGACATTGCGGCGGTCACATCGGACAATTTTGACACATTTTTGGGACCATTGGCATTTATACGGCGATCAGTGCTATAAATATGCACTGATTACTGTAAAAATGTCACTGGCAGGGAAGGGGTTAACACTAGGGGGCGATTAAGGGATTAACGGTGTTCCCTCACTGTGTTCTAACTGAAGGGGGGAGGGGACTGTCTAGGGGAGATGGCAGAGCGCTGTTCATACTTTGTATGAACAGACGATCAGTCTCTTCTCCCCTCAGAGAACCGGAAACTGTGTGTCACCAGCGATCGCGGTGACCGCCGGGCCTTCACATCGGCCCCAGCGTGCCCCTAGTGGCCACAGGGCGAAGCGACGTAACATAAAGTCGTTTCACCCAGCCGTGCCATTCTGCCACAGTTAAACTGCGGCGGCTGGTCGGCAAGTGGTTAAGACGACTAGGGGGCATGCACGTGACGACAGAGCTGATGCGCGTGCCCAGCAACCGCGATGTCCGCTGGTCACCTGCGATTTACTCCCGAGAGAAAGACAGAACGGAGATCTGTCAATATAAACAGACAGATCTCCGTTCTGTCAGAAGAGAGGAGATCTGCTGTTCATACTGGTTGTGAACGGCGATATGTCTCCTACACCGGGCAGTCCCATCCCCATACAGTTAGAAACGCCTCCCTAGGACACACGTTTAACCCCTTGATCGCCCCCTAGTGTTAACCCCTTTCCTGATAATGACATTTATACAGTGATCAGTGGCTATTTTTAGCTTTGATCGCTGTATAAGTGTCAATGGTCCCAGAAAAGTGTCCGATCTGTCTGCCGCAATATCGCAGTCCCGCTAAAAATCGCACTAGTAAAAAAAAAAAAATTATAATTGCCATAAATATTCCCTATTTTGTAGACGCTATAACTTTTGCGCAAACCAATTAATATACGCTTATTGTGATTTTATTTTTTACCAAAAACATGTAGAAGAATACATATCGGCCTAAACTGAGGAGGACATTTTTTTTTTGAGATTTATTATAGCAAAAAGTAAAAAATATATATATTTTTTTTTTTTTCAAAATTGTCGGTCTATTTTTGTTTATAGTGGGTAGTACGAGGTAAGGGGGCGCCCCCTTACCTCGTACTACCCACTGACTTCACAAAGTCTGACCAGCACTCTGAGGGGAGCAGCTTGTTTTTTAGGTATATTTGTTCACTTTATTAATATTTTTTTGCGTGGAGTTCACCCAATTTGAGGTGATTCACCTTTATTTTTGTTTATATTGCAAAAAATTAAAAACGCAGAGGTGATCAAATACCATCAAAAGAAAGCTCTATTTGTGGTAAAAAAAAAAAAAATGTAAAACTATTTATTAGACATGTGCACAACAGAAAAATTCGTTTTGTTTCTGTTCGTTTTCGTTGATTCGTAACGATTCGTAATTTCGTAAGTTGTCGGTGTTCGTATTCGTAACGATTCGTATTTTCGTAAGAGTTATTTTTTCGTTGATTCGTTTTTCCGTTAGTTTAATTTTCGTTTACTTCGAAATTCGGACGCATTCGTATTTTCGGAGATTTAGTTACATTCGTACTTTCGTAACATTGTTTTCGTAGATTCGTAATCGGAGCATAATTCATAATTTTATGTAATGTGTGTGCTATTATTACATTGTAAGAGACATGGAAAATTACGAATCGAAAAAAAAAGTTACAAATTTTTTCGTTCAATCCATTCGAAGCACGTTAAGCAGCGCCATTGTAAGAGACACGGAAAATTACGAATCGCTAAAAAAAAAAAAATTACGAATGTACGAATTTTTTCGTTCAATCCATTCGAGGCACGTTAAGCAGCGCCATTGTAAGGGACACGGAAAATTACCAACTCAACAAAAAAAAAAAATTACGACTTTTTTTCATTCATTTTGATTTTCGTTGTTCCTGTTTTAGTTTTTCGGATTTTCTTCTTTCGTATATTCGTTGCTTCTAATTAGTTTTTTTGGGATTTTCGTTGTTTTTCATATTTGTTCGATTCGATAATTCGTTATTCGTTAAAATTTTTAGCGAATCATTCGTACGATAATGAATGAACGAATATAATGAATTTTAACGGAAAACGAAAAAAAAACTAAACGAATTGCACATGTCTACTATTTATCATTTTCCTTCCACTTCACAATTATGTGCCACTTTGTGTTGGTCTATCACATAAAATCCCAATAAAATACATTTATGTTTTTGGTTGTAACATGATAAAAATGTGGGAAATTTCAAGGGGTGTGAATACTTTTTCAAGGCACTGTATATGGGTACATCCTAAGTTCTGCAAGGGGTTCACTGACTAAGAGATATGATATATTAGAAATCATAATTAATAAATTGACAGCCAACGTCACATGAAATGGCTGACTGTCATTTGGGGGGGTCCCGGTGTCCTTCATTTTGGTGGGGGAGGGGGGGGTATAGTCCCAGAACAGGACTCGGCTCATACAGAGATATCCCGGTGTGTTCCTTGGCCAGTGTGTAGATCCTCTACAAATCTGATATAAACTCTTTTCTTCTGCTTTTTCCAGGCCAAAGCAGCGGGTGATGACGAGGCCATGTTCATCGACGATAACTTCTGCACCGCCCTGGAGTACGGGCTGCCCCCTACAGCTGGTTGGGGGATGGGCATTGACCGCCTTACTATGTTTTTAACCGACTCCAACAACATCAAGGTACGGTGGGTTTGTAAAGGACGCTCGGCCATTGTGTGGGCTTCTCCCCGGTATCTAATGCCCATCTGTTTTATTTTTCCAGGAGGTGCTTCTGTTCCCGGCAATGAAACCAGAAGACAATAAAAAGGAGTCTGTGCCCAGCCAGACCTCGGGGACCTCGGTGTAACCTCGCCGATCCGTCTGATTTTAGGGGGGTGTTTAATGTGGTTTTTGTCTGGGGCTCCGTCTGCGCCTGGATACAGCTTCGTTCTGCTTTATACTGAAAATAAATTATAAAGATTTACTGTCTGGATTTTTTTTTTTTCCATTGCGTAGATCACTGCCAGAGCCGTATGTTAACCACTTGATCTTCCCCCTACTACTATTATGATCAATGACCAGCCTAATGCTGCCGCCATATCGAAGGACTGATGAACCGCAATATGAGTTTAGATATCCTTTAACCACTTCAGCCCTTGAAGGATTCGCCCCCTTAATGACCAGGCCATTTTTTGCAGTACGGCACTGCGTCGCTTTAACTGACAATTGCGCGGTCATGCGATGTTGTACCCAAAAAAAAAAAATTTTTCCCCACAAATAGAGGTTTATTTTGGTGGTATTTGCTCATCTCTGTGTTTTTTTTTATTCTTTGCGCTATAAACAAAAAAAAAAAGAGCGATAATTTTGAAAAAAATACATTTTTTTTTTTTTTTGCTATAATAAATATCCCCAAAAAAGTAAAAAAAAATTCTTCATGCGTTTAGGCCAATACGTATTCTTCTACATATTTTTGGTTAAAAAAAAAAACGCAATAAGCGTACATTGATTTGGTTTGTGCAAATAGGGAATAGATTTATGGCATTTTTATTATAATTTTTTATTTTTTTTAAAATGGTGGCGGTGATCTGCAATTTTTAGCGGGACTGCGACATTGCAGCGGACAGATCGGACACTTTTGACAATTTTTTGGGACCATTGACATTTATACATCGATCTGTGCTTAAAAATAAAAAAAAAATAAAAAAATATGCACTGATTACTGTATAAATGTCAGGGAAGGGGTTAAAGCTAGGGGGGCGATCAAAGGGTTAACTGTGTTCCCTAGTGTGTGTTCTAACTGTGAGGGAAAGGGACTGACTAGAGGAGGAGTCAGATTGCTTTTCCTACTTAGTAGGAACACACCATCTGTCTCTCCTCCCCGTCAGAACAGGGATTTGTGTGTTTACATACACCAATCCCCATTCTGGCTCTTGTGCCCGCGGGTGGCCGGCAGCAATCGCGCCCGCTGGCTCCGCGCATCGGGTCCCCCCCTGATAAGCAGCGCTGAAGGGCACTGATGGGAGGCAGGCATCACTGATGTTCACTGAGTGCCATCCCTATTGGGCATTGGTTGGCTTTCCTGGGTGGGCATTCCTTGTAGTCCTGGGGGGGACTGCACTGATAATCAGCACAGACCCCTCCCTGTCAGGAGAGCCGCCGATCATTTCACTACTCTTGTCTGGCAGTGCGAGTGGAGGAAAAGCCGATAAACAGCTCTTCTGTTTACACTGTGATTGGACACGGCTGATCACGTGGTAAAGAGCCAACGTCACAGGCTCTTTACCTCGATCAGAGATGCGGAGTGTCAGACTCGCACACCATCGATAGCCGCGCTGCGCGCCCAGTCAGGATACCTGAACCACTTCCTGGTGGTCATTCTGCATATGGCGGGCAGGAAGTGGTTAACGGCTGGTTTGCTCAACTGCCATTCTCTTGTCCATTTGGAATGCCCTTTATATGCTCCTGACAGCAGCACTCAGGCCGTGTCCTTCCAAATTCACATCAGAGCAGCCAATAACCCTGCAAGCAAAAAAAAATAATTCATCACCATGTTAGTGAGGGAGGAACTGGGGAAGGCCAGATTTATAAGCAGACCAACATGTCAAATAAAAATCAACAGAATCACTGAGTTGGAAAAAGGATGCCCCCCTTGTGATGGATGAGATGTGGTGAGTGTGGAGGGTAAGACCACTTTTCTGGCAGGACGCAGAGCAGATTTTCCTCAAGAATTTTGTAATTTTGCCCCATCCATTCTTCTATCCTGACAAGTGCTTCAGTCCCTGCTGCAGAGCTTCCTGCAGACAGAGAAACACCCCCATACCAGGATATTGCCTACACCCCCCCCATACCAGGATATTGCCACACCCCCCATCCCCCATACCAGGATAAAGCCAGGACACCCCCCCCCCCCTACCAGGATATTGCCACACCCCCCATACCAGGATGATTTTGCCACACCCCCCCATACAGGATATAGCCAGACCCCCACCCATACCAGGATATTGCCGACCGCAACCCCACCCATTACCAGGATATTGCCACCCCCCATACCAGGATATTGCCACCCACCCCCATTACCAGGCCCCCATACCAGGATATGCCACCACCCCTAGACCCACCAGGATATTGCCGCCCCCACCCCCCCCCCCCCCCTACCAGGGATATTGCCGCCCCCAACCCCCCACCCCCCCATCTAGGTCCCCCCACCCCCCCCCCTTAACTAGGATATTGCCGACCCAATCATCCCCCCCATTACCTGGTATATTGCGCCCCCCCCCACCCCCCATCCCCCCCATAACCCCCCCCCCACCCCCATACCAGGATATTGCCAGACCCCCACCCATACCGGATATTGCCAGACCACCCATACCAGGATATTGCCAGGACCCCCACCATCAGGAGATTGCCCCAGACCACCCATTACAGGATAAAACCCCACCCCCACCCATACCGAGGATGTATATTTGCCGCCCCCCCCCCCCCCTTACCAGGATATTGCCGCCCCCCCCCCCCCCCCCCCCCCCCCTAACTTACCAGGATTTGCCGCCCCCCATCCATACAGGATATTGCGCCCCCCCCACCCCCATACCAGGGGATATTCCACCTCACCTCCCCCCTACCAGGATTATATTATTGCCAACAACCCCCCATTTCCAGGATTTTGCCCACACCCCCCCATACCAGGATATTGCCAGACCCCCCCATACCAGGATATTGCCACACCACCCCCCCCCATACCAGGATATTGCCAGACCCACCCATCCTACCACTTACAGGGCTATTGCCAGACCCCTCCCATACCAGGATTATTGCCCGACCCCCACCCACATACAGGATATCTTGCCACCCCCCCCATACAGGATATATTGCCACCCCCCCAGACCAGGATATTGCCCGCGCCCCCCCCCCCCCCCATATAAGGATATTGCCGCCCCCCCCCACCCCCCCATCCTACCCCCCCTCCCCCCCCCCCCCCCCACACACCCCCCCCCAACCATCCCCCCCCCCACCCCACCCCCAAGACCAGGATTTCCCCACCCACATACAGGATATTGCCGCTCCTCCCCCATACCGATATTGAGCATCCCCCATTCCAGGAATATTGCACTTGCCCCCACCATCCCTCCATCCCCCCCCATACAGGATATTGCCGCCTCCCCCATTCCAGGATTATTGCCGCCCCCCCCAGATCATTCCCCCCCCCCCCATCCCCCCATACCTGGATTATTTGCTTGGCGCCCCCTCCCATACCAGGGATATTGCCGCCACCCCCCCATACCAAGGGAAAATATTGCCCACCCCCACACAACCAGGATAGGTGTGCATTTGGAGGATGAGATGTGGTGAGTGTGGAGGCCATTTGTGTTGTACCAAATGCCTTTCCACTTCTCATAAATGGACATTCACTCTTGCTTCTAGGCATTGATAAACGCATTTGTATCCATGTCCTGATTGTTACCTGTCCACCTCTGTATCTTGGGGCGATTCCGGTGACCAGCTCCTTGCACCCAAAGTTGTTTGTTTTGCTTCGGTTGCACTCCAGGAAAGCTCTATTCATGCTGAGCTACTCGGAAGTAGAAAGTCAAATGGCTTTGTGAGCTCTGAGAGGTGATTATACCTGATTGAGATCCTTTTTCCAACTCAGTGATTCTGTTTTCGAATTTATTTTTTTTTTTTTCCTGACATGTTTGTGTTGTATCTTTCACTTGGATGTTAGAGTGTGGGGGGGGTGGGAGTGTGGAGGCCATTGGATGAGATGTGGTGAGTGTGGAGGCCATTGGATGAGATGTGGTGAGTGTGGAGGCCATTGGATGAGATGTGGTGAGTGTGGAGGCCATTGGATGAGATGTGGTGAGTGTGGAGGCCATTGGATGAGATGTGGTGAGTGTGGAGGCCATTGGATGAGATGTGGTGAGTGTGGAGGCCATTGGATGAGATGTGGTGAGTGTGGAGGCCATTGGAGGACAGTGACCTCATTGTCCAGTGGTGAGATGATTGGAGCTTTGTGACATGGTGCATTATCCTGCTGGAAGGAGCCATCAGAAGATGGGCACACTGTAGTCATAAAGGGATGGACATGGTCAGCAACAATACTCAGGTAGGTTGTGGTGATTAAACCATGCTCAATTGGTACTAAGGGGTCCAAAGTGTGCCCATCCCCCACACTGTTATACCCCCACCACTAGCCTGAACTGGTGATACAAGGAAGGATGGATCCATGCGCTAAATTCTGACCCCACCATCTGAATGTCGCAGCTGAAATCCAGACTCATCAGACCAGGCAACGTTTTTAATATACTAGGGCCAATTTAGAAAGGCAGACATCTCAACCTGCAAAAACTAAGTTCAGGGAGGTTTCAAACTCATTTCAGGCAGGTGACGCTTTGTGCTGGGCGTCGGCACCCCCCGCCCAATAAAATTACCAGTGCTAATGAAATGCAGCCTGATCACACAGCGGCTGGGCTGCTGGGTCTGGCTACTGGGGCCTGGCTGCTGGAGCTGGACTGCTGGGGCCAAGGTTTCTGGCTGCTGGGGCCGGGTTGCTTGGACCAGGGGCCTGTTTGCTTGGGCCAAGGTTTCCGGCTGCTTGGCCCTTGCTGCTGGGGCCAACGGTCTGGCTGCTGGGGCCGGGGCCTGGTTGCTGGGGCCAAGGGTTTGATTGCTCATCCTGGGGTCTGGCTGTAATGGGGCTGGTGAGCCATTCCAATTCGGGTGCCACTGGACAGTAGGGTTGCCACCTTTTCTTCAAGTCAAACCCGAACACTTCAGCATCGTACAGCAATTTTTTTTCATAGTATGCATAGATAAACTATGCATAGATGTTGCCTATTAAATAAAATTTCTAATCATATGAGGTTAATCACAAGAGTCCCCCTTTACATCAGAGTCCACAGAGTCCCCCTTTACATCTGAATCGGCAGTTTTCCTTTTACATCTGAACTCAGAGTTCCCTTTCACTGTAAGGGGGGACTCTATAGACTCTGATGTAAGGGAGAACTCTGGTGACTCCAACAAAAGGGATCCTCTGGTGTACGGATAGGACTCTGATGTAAGGGGAAACACTGTGGCCTCTGGTGTAAAGGGGAACTCTGATGTTAGGGGTGCTCTGAGAACCCTGATTTACCTTAACATACTCACTTAGAGGCAGGAGAGAGAAGGGGGAGGGGGGAGACGGATGGTGAGCTCATTCACCGCTTGGCAGGCAGCACCTCTCATCCAGATGTATCTGAGGCTGCTGGGCTTCAAATTTCCCATCCTCACTTTCCTTTTCTGACGTACAGCGCTGCGGATTGGAGTGTGGGCAGACAGAGGAGTTGGGGCGGGAGAAAGAGGTGCCGACTGAGCCCTCTCTCCTCTCCCGTCTGTGTTTGGAGGGGGGGGGGGATTGTTAGTGTTGGCTTTGGGCAGTGTGAAAGAGAGTGTAACAGACACTCTCAGCTTAGACAACTGCAGCCAGTAACCCTGCTGGGAAGCCATAGTCCGGTCTGAATAATGTGTCCGGGTCTCAGACAGTCTGAAACCCGGACACATGATTCCAAATCCGAACTGTCCGGGTGAATCCCGAACAGGTGGCAACCCTACTGGACAGTGATCTACTCTGTGACAAGTACATTACAGTCCCGATCTGCCCGTCGGATTGATATAGAAGAGACCGGGACTGTCCTGTACTTGTCACACTGGAGATCACTGACAGGGGAACGTTTTTTTTCCTTCTTTTTATTGCTACAGCCTGCAGATCGCAGTCTTCTCTCTGCCTCCGCCCATCCCCCACCTTCCCTGCTGAATTGGCCAGACCAACCTGATTTAAAAAAAATAAAAATAAAGTACCCATGCAGCAGCCAAAGCAGGCTGGGGAGAGCAGTATGGGCTGCCCCCCCCCCCCCCGCCTCAGCTCGCATCGCCTTACAGCCGCCTGTCACTCAGCCGCAAACAGCGCGGCCGTACTCTATTCGGCTTCTCGGGCTGCTCTGTCTGTGGAGTGACGGACCCAGCCGGGAGATTGCCGGGCGCTCGCGGGTATCCGGCAGCCTGCAGCCAAATGTGGGAGACTCCCGTGACTCGCAGGAGACTTTGGATATCTGGAAAATAGACAATTACCCGACCAGCATGTGTTTGGAGTGTGGGAGGAAAGCGAAGTACCCTGAGGAAACTCACACAGGAACAGGGAGAACATTCACTCTCCATGCAGGAGGTGTCGTGGTTGGGATTCATACCCGCAGAACCCCACTTAACGTGTAACTAAAGGCAAAACGTTTTTGAATAGACTGGAGGGATTAGAACCCCTGTCAGGTTTCTTATTACTTCCTGTGCTCCCATTAAGGCGCTCTCTATTAATCCTGTGTACCAAAGTGAAAGAGAATCCCACATTTGGGTCTTTCAATGGGGTCATTATTCTGGGGATTCCCTCACTTCCTGTTTGGCCTATAGGACAGGAAGTGAAGGCAAATCTCTCCTATAGGACACAGTTGGCAACAAAAAAACTAAAACCTGGCAGGGGTTATAACCCTCCTTTAGCCAAAATGGGGTGGGGGGACAAGTATTGCCTTTAGTTCCACTTGATGTGGTGGATTTTGGAGAATAAGGATATTGGAGTGTAAGCTCCTTTGCCGCCAGGGACTGATGAAAGGAATGGCGGTGCTGTATAAACGGAGGGGCGCTGTCACATCATCAAATCCGCCATTATAAATTATAGAAATGCTTTTATTTAGGTCCTTTCTCTTCTAAAGACAACAATGTATTTTATAGATAAAGAAGACAGAAGTGAGAGGAATGTGTTTTTATAGAAAACTTTATTAACAACGCAGCAATCATTTGGATTCCGCGGTCAAAATCGCTGTCACTCCTGTGGGAAGGGGGAGCGCGGTGCTTTATGGGAGTTGTAGTGCCGTGGGGCCTTTTCTCCAGGCTTCACTCGTCCTCCAGGACTACATTTCCCAGAGTGCCCCGCTACCTCGCCCGCAATGCTTTTGGCTTTATTGTTTGTTGTAATGCGTATAGGGTGTGATAACGGTGGGGGGAGGGAACCTCTATGAGCTTCTCCTGTAGGAGGGAACGTGACTCCGAGGCCCCGAAATACCTCACCGTGAGGAAGTGCTGGGCGTGACGTCATCAGGAGGGCGACAAACCTGGAAACAGCATGGCTGGGTAATGGACAGAAATAAACAAACAGGACCTGAGGGACTACAACCTCCAGCGTGTCTGGGGGCCCTCAGGTTGGCTGGACTTGCTCTGCATTATATAAAGAGAGGCAGCTCCAGGAATACTATAAGTCCCAGCATGGGAGGAGCTGTCACTATAGCTTGTATTGGGACAGCTGTCTGCTCTGGAGGCACTACAAGTCCCAGAATAATCAGCACTGGCTTGTATTGGACCATAAAAGAGCAGCTGTAGAGGCACTACAAGTCCCAGCATGACAGGACCTAACACCACAGGTTGCCCTGGCTTGTATTGGGACAGCTGACAACTCTAGGGGGTACTGCCAGTCCCAGTATGGCAGGATACTCACCACAGGTTGCCCTGGATTGTAGAGGGACAGCCGAGAGCTCCAGAGGCACTACAAGTCCCAGCATGGCAGAATAATCAGCATTGGTTGCCCTGGCTTTTATTGGGACAGCTGAGAGCTCCAGATGCACTACAAGTACCAGCATAGCAGTACCTAAAACCACAGGTTGTCCTGGCTTGTATTGGGGCGTTAGACAGCTCTAGAGACACTACAAGTCCCAGCATGGCATGATAATCCGCAATGATTGCCTTGGCTTGTATTGGGGCAGCTGACCGCTCTAGAGACACTACAAGTCCCAGCATGGCATGATAATCCGCATTGGTTGCCTTGGCTTGTATTGGGGCAGCTGACAGCTCTAGAGACACTACAAGTCCCAGCATGGAATGATAATCGGCACTGGTTGCCCTGGCTTGAATTGAGCTGCACAGGGACAGCTAGCCTCTCCAGGGGCACTACCGGTTCCAGCATTGCAGAACCTAACACCCCAGGTTGGTTTAGGTTGTACAGGGACAGCTGGCTGTTCTGGAGACACTGCAGGTCCCAGCATGGCAGGATCCACAACCATAAGTTGATCTGGCTTGTTTTTGGGAGAGCTAACGGCTCTAGAGGCACCACAAGTACCAGCATTGCAGAACTTAACACCACAGGTTGGTTTAGGTTGTACAGGGACAGCTGGCAGTTCTGGAGACACTACAAGTCTCAGCATGGCAGGATAATCACCAGAGGTTGCCATGCCTTGTATAGGGCAGTCCAAGGGCAGCTGGCATCTTTAGAGACAATACAAGTCCCAGCATAGCAGTACTTGCCACCACAGGTTACCCTGGTTTGTATCGGGATAGCTGAGAGCTCTAGAGGCACTACAAGTCCCAGCATGGCAGTACCTAACACCATAGGCTGTCCTGGTTTGTATTGGGATAGCTGAGAGCTCTAGAGGCACTACAAGTCCCAGTATAGCAGGATCTATCAGTACAGGTTGCTCTGGATTGAATTGGGACAGCTCTATAGGCACTACAAGTACCAGCAATGCAGAACCTAACACTTCAGGGGCCTCCGCATATCCAACTACCAATGGGCTTTTTTGTGCTGACATATCCTATCCTATCCTGGCCTTGTGATCTAATGGTATGCTGGCGCCAGGAACGAGCATTGTAGTTGGGACCGCTCTAGTCCTGGGTGGATGTCCTAGACCTATGACGTCCTCCCCAGGCTGTGCCATGTGCGCACCCCATGGCCCGTGCTGCAGGGCGATCTGCCATCGGACACAGCCGATGACAGATCAATGTACCAGCCTGCTGCCGGTACCTTGTGATCGTTGTGACCAATCACAGCAGATCACTCAACAATTGTACCCAATGGATTCATGGTATGTATTGTGTATTGTTGATCTGTGATTGGTCACAGTGATCACATGCTACAGAGAGGGCAATCACAGCCCATCTATACCATGTGATTGGCTGTGGCCAATCATGGATAATCATTCAGTAAAAGTGTTTGCTTATAATGGTGATATTCACTGTTATAAGCAATCATAGTGTGCAAAAAAAAAAAAAATCCCGATCACCTCCCCAGAGTAGTAAAGTGTTTGTTATAGTAACAGTATGCAAAAAAAAAATTATAACTTTATTTTTTTTTACATACTGTCCCTGATCCCCGCCACACCAGTTATATGATGACACTGCACTGGTGACAGTATGTAAAAAAAAAAAAAAAAAGTTAATAATTTTTTTTTTGCATAGAAGAAAGCCAAAAAAAAGCTCTTTTTTTTTTTTAATGATAAAAATGTCACGTGTACAGTGTAGCATGACTGTGCAATTGTCATTCAAAGTCTGAGTGCGATGAAATGTGAAAATTGTCCTGGGCAGGAAGGGGGGGGGGGGGGGGGGTGAAAGTGCCTGGTATTGAAGGGGTTAAATAATTCCATATAAAACTGATATTCCCAGGTTTGGGTGAATACCGACTGGTTGAATCCTTCAGCAGGATCCGTATTTATTTATTATGGAAGGAGTGTGACATCATCATTTAGAATTCTGGGAGGGGGCGGGGAATATCCTGGAGAATAATGAAATTTTAGCGTTAGGCGGAGTCGACCTTTTAATAGGTGGAGTAATTATTTGGCGTTTAATGTGACCCGCTCTGTGTTGGCGCAGGTCGTGGACAGCGGATGAAATCGCGGCGTTGTGCTACGACCATTACAGGACCAGGTTACCTAAGCAAGGCCAGCCGGACCCGAGCAGAGAATGGACGCTGCTGGCGGCTGTCATACAAGTGGATGCTGCACAGGGGGCGCCCTGCACCAAGAAAGGTGATTTCCATTTCTTTTTTTTTATGTATTATTGCAGCTAAAGAGGAACTCTCTGTAATGTTTTTTGTTGTGGGTGTTATTTTTATAGAGTGCAAATCGTTGTTTCAATAAGGCTACTTTCACACTGGAGCGGTGGGGGCGCTGGCGGTAAAGCGGCGCTATATTTAGCGCCGCTTTACCGGCGTTTTAGCGGCGCATTTCGGCCGCTAGCGGGGTGGTTTTTACCCCCCGCGAGCGGCCGAAAAAGGGTCAATACCGCCCGCAAAACGCCGCTGCAGCGGCGTTTTGCGGGCGGGTTCGGCGCGCTCCCCCATTGTTTTCAATGGGACCGGGCGCTATAGGAGCGGTAAATATTCCGCTCCTGTAGCGAGCCAAAGATGCGGCTTGCAGGACATTTTTGAGCGTCCTGCAAGCGCACCGCTTCAGTGTGAAAGCCCTCGGGGCTTTCACACTGAAGATACAGCAACAGCTGTTTCGGGTCGGTTTGCAGGCGCTATTCTTAGCGCAATAGCGCCTGCAAACCGCCCCAGTGTGAAAGCAGCCTAAATGTAAATGGCTTTAAAGGGGTATTCTCAAATGTATTCTAGGCATGATGCCTAGAAATGATGCAGCCCCAGAGCCCCCCTTTTACTTACCTGAACCCAATCGTTCCATCGATGGGGATGAGCACACCGGCTCCAGCTACTGTCTCGGGTCCCTATTGGATAGATTGATAGCAGCGCAGCCATTGGCTCCCGCTGCTGTCAATCAAATCCAGTGACACGGGAGCCGGGGGGTGGGGCCAAGTCCCGCTGTCTGTGTTAGTGGACGCAGCAGTGGGGGTGTCCCCATGGAATGTGGGTCTCCAAGGGTGCACTCAATGCGGGGAGGAGCCAGGAGTGCCGCTGGGGGACCCCAGAAGAGGAGGATCGGGGCCACTCTGTGCTAAATCCTTGCATAGAGGAGGGAAGTATGACATTGTTTATTTTTTTTTAAATAACAAACATTTACAACCCCTTTAACCACTTGCTTACCGGGCACTTGAACCCCCTTCCTGTCCAGACCAATTTTCAGCTTTCAGCGCTGTCGCACTTTCAAAATTACGCGGTCATACAACACTGTACCCAAAAGAAATTTTTATAATTTTTTTTTTTCGCACAAATATAGCTTTCTTTTGGTGGTATTTGATCACCTCTTGGGTTTTTTTTTTTTTTTTGTTAAAAAAAAATAAAAAATGCAGAATTTTTTAAAAAATTTTTTTTTAGATATTTTTTATATTTTATTATAAAATTTTGAAAACTTATGTAATTTTTATCCTTCATTGATGTACGCTGATGAGGTGGCAGTGATGGGCACTGATGGGTGGCAATAATGGGCACTGATAGGCACTGGTTGGTTACACTGATTGGCACCACTGGTGGGCATTGATGGGTGGCACTTGTGGGCATTGATAGGTTGCACTGGTGGGCACTATGGGCACTGGCAGGGAGTACTGGTGGCACAGATGAGGCAGAATTGCCTATCCTCTTCGGGACCGACGTCCCTTACATATAAGCCGGTGATCGCTTTCAGCGTGAGGAGAAAAAAAAAACAGATTATGGAGCTTTTGTTTACATCATGTGATCAGCTGTCATTGGCTGACAGCTGATCACGCGGTCAGGGGCCGGGATCGGGTGGTAAGGGGTGTGTGCAAAGGGGAGGCCGTCATATGACGGCCTCCCAGAAATTCAGGCCTGTGCTGTGGCCGTCATTCGGCTATAGTGCGGACGCCAAGAGGTTAAATAATCCCTCACTATGGAGTCTTTGAGCCTGTCCCCTTCTTGTTAGTGTATACTACCTCTAGTACATCTCTGATTGGAGGTCACTCACTCTCCACCTCTTTCACTTAGAAAACCTCTTGTGTTCATTTTACAGAGTACAAGGCGTTCTGTGATTGGACAAGGGGAGATGACATCATTCAATCAGTTGGTTAGAGACCATTTCCTGAGTTTCTGAAGCTTTTCACCAGATGGCTGAATGGTGCTCACTGGTTTATGGTTCAGTAGGAGTGTCCTGTGTGCAGAGAGTGTATTATTCGGGGATTAGTTACAAAACTAAAGTGAGGAACTTAATAGATGAATTTGGTTTCTTTGCATCATCTCTGCTTTTGGTTCCCTTAGTTTTTAGAACTTAGGCTGGCCATACATTATACAATTTTCTTATTCAATTTTCCTTTAGCTTTACCAAAACCATATAATATGAGGTCAAACCTAAACACTTCCAATGTACATGCAGTCGGGCCGGCCCCTCCCACTACTTATTTGAAGGTAAAACTAAAAAAAAGTGAATAAGAAAATTGTATAGGGCAGTGATGGTGAACCTTGGCACCCCAGATGTTGTGGAACTACATTTCCCATGATGCTCAACTACATTACAGAGTGGATGAGCATCATGGGAAATGTAGTTCCACAACATCTGGGGTTCCAAGGTTCCCCGTCACTGGTGTATGGCCAGTCTTACTCTCTCTGTCCAGCAGGTGGCGCAGTGCTTCTTTTTAGACTCATCCAGAAGCTTTGCCTTTTTTTAAATCTCTTCCTAACTATAAAACTTTGCGTTTTCATTGACAGTCGTTGCTTTGGGAACCGGGACAAAATGTATCGGCCAATCAAGACTCAGCAAAACGGGTAAGATTCTCTAACAACATGCGGGTGCTGCTGGAGAGATTTTGGTAAAGAGTGAAGCAGAATTTCAGATATGCACTTTATTGTATAATTACTTTGCTCCGGCTTGGACCAATGGGATGGTGCCCATGTCACACTGGCCCTCTGGAATCTGGAAATCGCTGTATTAGTTGCTGCTACTACAGTTACATAGTTAGTCGGGATGAAAAAAAACACAAGTCCATCCAGTTCAACCACAAAAAAAAAAAATTGCATACAATCCCATATACCCAATTCTATACCCACAGTTGATCCAGTGATCACCGCTGTGTTCCCGGGTCCCGTGTCCAGCGTCTGCCCCGCTGCATAGTAACCACGAGGGATGGCTTGCTCAGCACTGGTGTCATTCACTCTGGTTGGATGAGGTGGAGATCATTTGTGTCGCCTCCTCATATCTCTCCACCTCCTCCAATCGGAGAATGTGTTGCATTCACTGAGAAAAATGCAAGGCAGTCTGTGATTGGTACCTGTGCTAAGTGTAGGGTTGCTACCTGCCTTGGATTCACCCGGACAGTTCGGGTTTGGCATCATGCGTCCGGGTTTCAGACTGCCTGAAACCCGGACACATGATTCAGACTGGACTATGACTGCAGTTGTCTAAGCTGAGAGTGTCTGTTATATTCTTTTTCATGCTGCCCAAAGCCCCCCCCCCCCCAAACACACACAGACGGGAGAGGAGAGAGGGCTCGATCTGCACCTCTTCCACCCACCCCCTACCCCTCTGTGTCTGCCCCACACTCCACTCCCCGGCACTGTGCCTCAGAAAAGTAAAGTGCGGGCTGGAAATTTTAAGTCCAGCAGCCTCAGATACATCTGGATGAGAGGTGCTGACTGCCAAGGGGTGAGTGAGCTCACCATCCATCCCTGTCTGTGACTGAAGTCTCCCCCCTTCTCTCTCCTGTCTCTGAGTGACTACACTAAGGTAAATCAGGGTTCTCAGAGCACCCCTTACATCAGAGTTCCCCCTTACACTGGAGTCCTCTCCGTACATCAGAGTTCTCAGTGTTCCCACTTAAATCAGGGTTACCAGAGCATTCCTTATGTTAGAGTCCCCAGAGTTCTCCCTTACATCAGAGTCTGCAGAGTCCCCCCCAATACAGGGAACTCTGCGAATTCAGATGTAAAAGGGGAACTCTGTGAACTCTTGTTATTAACTTCATATGATTAGAAATGTTATTTAATAGCAAAATATATGTATAGTTTATACTACAAAAAAAAAAAAAAAATTGCTGTTAAATTTTGAGATTGACGTTCAGGAGAAATATTGGGCAGAAGTTGACCCAAGACGGTGTCTCCTGATCCGGCTTTTGTATCATAACTATGTTGGCCCTTAAAAGGCTGGGGGTTAAGGCCAAAATGGGGAAATGGGGGGTGGAGAAGTGAAGTTACACACTGCAGGGGGAGATAGAGAAGAGCTGATTGGAGGGAAGAGATACCCCCCCCCCCCCTTCACACAGCACACAGGGACAGAGCTGAGGCTATCAATCACAGGCTGTGTGCTGGAGATCCCTCCCCGTCACCTTTTTTCTCTTGGTGTCAGGTAAACTTGTCAGAAGAGACTGATGTAGAGGAAGGAGGCAGCAGACAGAAATGACACTTAGTGCTCCGGATAGAGACAAGTACACACTATAGAGGGATGTGCTTTGTTTGTATTTCATGTCTGAGGTTTACAACCACTTTTAAGTCAGATGTCTTTTTTCTATCTTTCTCAGGTGATATTCTTCAGGACAGCCATGCAGAGATAATTGCAAAGCGGAGTTTTCAGAGGTAGGCATTGTCTTCCGTACATCCCTGTAATTGTGTCGCTCGGCAGCCGGGAACGTAATGTCCTCCATTATAGACAGTAAAGTAGCTGCATTATGGGGGAAGAATGGCTCTTGATCAGCGGAGCCGGCAGTAGTTTTACGTCATTTACACGGCCGGCTGCGGTCCTGTGATTGTTACGAGAGAAAAAAAAAAAAACTTAGACTTTAAATTACATAATCGCATCAGTGCGACCCGGAGAGAAGTGCGTTCGTCTGGATTCTCGAAAGTCGCTGTACAACAAAAGCACCGAGGAACAGAGAGTTGAATTCTGGGGCAGATACTAAAGACACAAATTAATGCGGCTCTGTCTTCATTAACCACTTCCCACCCGGGGCAATTCTGACATTCCTCTCCCACATGGAAAAATCTTTTTTTTCCTATAAAATTGTTTGTTTATATATACATATATAAATTTTACTTTTGTTTTCTTTCTTTTTTTTTCTTTTTTTTGGGGGGGGGGGGGGGGGGGGGGGGGGGGGGATTGTCTGGGGAAGGGTTGGGAGGGGATCTGGGTAATTTTCTAGCAAAAAAATGTATTTTCTTTAAAAAAATAAATAAATAAATATTTAAATTATATATTATAATTAAATGGCGGTCGTTGCAATTTTTTTATCTCACACCTTATTCGTGCCGCAATTTTTTAAATGTAGTTTTTTTTGGGGGTAATAAATACTCTTTAATTTTAATGCGAGAAAACACAACAGATAACCCATGCAAGGGGGGGCTCTCTGATGCAAAGGGGGGGGGGGGGCTCTCTGATGCAAAGGTGGGGGGGGGGCGGGTGGGGCTCTCGGGGGGAGGTGGGGGGGGTGGGGGGGGCGGGCCCTCTCTCTGATGCAAAGGTGGGGGGGCTCTCTGATGCAAAGGTGGGGGGGCTCTCTGATGCAAAGGGGGGGGGCTCTCTGATGCAAAGGTGGGGGGGCTCTCTGATGCAAAGGTGGGGGGGCTCTCTGATGCAAAGGTGGGGGGGCTCTCTGATGCAAAGGTGGGGGGGGGGGGCTCTCTGATGCAAAGGTGGGGGGGGCTCTCTGATGCAAAGGTGGGGGGGGCTCTCTGATGCAAAGGTGGGGGGGGGGGGGGCTCTCTGATGCAAAGGTGGGGGGGGGCTCTCTGATGCAAAGGTGGGGGGGGGCTCTCTGATGCAAAGGTGGGGGGGGCTCTCTGATGCAAAGGTGGGGGGGGCTCTCTGATGCAAAGGTGGGGGGGGCTCTCTGATGCAAAGGTGGGGGGGGCTCTCTGATGCAAAGGTGGGGGGGCTCTCTGATGCAAAGGTGGGGGGGGGCTCTCTGATGCAAAGGTGGGGGGGGCTCTCTGATGCAAAGGTGGGGGGGCTCTCTGATGCAAAGGGGGGAGGCTCTCTGATGCAAAGGGGGGAGGCTCTCTGATGCAAAGGGGGGAGGCTCTCTGATGCAAAGGGGGGAGGCTCTCTGATGCAAAGGGGGGAGGCTCTCTGATGCAAAGGGGGGAGGCTCTCTGATGCAAAGGGGGGAGGCTCTCTGATGCAAGTGGGACTCTGATGGGGGACACTCTGATACAGGGGGGACTCTGATACGGGGCACTGATACAAGGGGGACTCTGATGAGGGACACTCAAAATTAGCATGGGGGGGGGGGGGTCTGGATGAAGTCCAGGGGCAAATATTTGTCCCAGCCCAGCCCTGATAGTACCATGTGATCCGGTTCCTGTGCGGTTTGATCACTTCAGCTGCTGTTCTGTCGGGTCTCATTTATGAAGGTAATACCCTTCTATCACCAGGAGGTGGCAGAATCCTACTGAAATAACAGGAATGATACAGCTGCATGGACCAGAGCTGGCTGGGACTGTGGAGGGAGAACAAACCGAAAATATTATTTAAAGTGGACCTTTCATTGTAGTTTGGCCATTCTGTTCCTCTTCCTTTACACATTTGCTAACAATGTTCATGTTTTGTGACATTTAAATAGTATAATATTGTTCCTCCAACTTCCTTATTTCTCGCCTAGGCAAGAGTGACCTACCTTCAGCCACCCGCGGCCTCCTGGGATATTCCTGTCGCTCATCCCGGAAGGCTGCGGGTTGGTAAATGCTGGATTGTCTTGGGACCTCGGCTATACAGGCATAAAATCTTGTATATTTTGGCATTTACCTACCCCCAGCCTTCTGGGACGAGGGACACGAATGTCCCAGGAGGCCGCGGGGCGGCTGAAGGCTGAACTAACCTGTATCTGAGAGCCCCAGAAACTGAGAGCATGAATGAATTTATTTTTAATATTCAAAGCAATCCCCTCCCCCATCCATTCATCCATTTATTTTGTGGAGAAATCACTTTGAGACGTGGTGTGTGGCGGTGAGATCTCTGGGCGAAGGCTTTGAAGGGACAATTCGCACATCGATGTGAAGGAATTTCTAGCGGAAGGGAAGACGGGTCTTGTGTTTGTTTGATTGCTGAGTGTCACATTCTTGGGAGGCCGCGCTGCACCCGGCACGTTCTTTATGGACAGACCCGGGATGTGGGACATTCAGCCGGACAGATTTTCATTAACCTACAGCTCATGTGGTGGGTATTTAGTAAGGCAGCTCGGTGAAGGGATTAACCACTTGCCTACCAGGCAATTTGACCCCCCCCCCCCCTTCCTGCCCAGGCCAATTTTCAGCTTTCAGCGCTCTCAGACTTTGAAAGACAATTGCGCGGTCATGGAAGACTTGTACCCATTTGATATTTTTTTTTGAGGCCAGTAGAGCTTTCTTTTGCTGGTATTTAACCACCACTGGGGTTTTTATTTTTTTGCTAAACAACCATAAACATAGACCAAAAATTTTGAAAATAAAAAAAGTTTTTGCAAACGGGTAGTTTTTCCTCCTTCGCTGATAGGTTGCACTAATGGGCTGTACTGACGAGGTGGCACTGATGGGCTGTACTGACGAGGTGGCACTGACGGGCTGCACTAATGGGCTGTACTGATGAGGTGGCACTGATGGGCTGCACTAATGGGCTGTACTGACGAGGTGGCACTGATGGGCTGCACTAATGGGCTGTACTGACGAGGTGGCACTGATGGGTTGCACTAATGGGCTGTACTGACGAGGTGGCACTGATGGGTTGCACTAATGGGCTGTACTGACGAGGTGGCACTGATGGGTTGCACTAATGGGCTGTACTGACGAGGTGGCACTGATGGGTTGCACTAATGGGCTGTACTGACGAGGTGGCACTGATGGGTTGCACTAATGGGCTGTACTGACGAGGTGGCACTAATAGTTTTTTTTTCTGAAAGTGGACCCACCAACTATGTTTTAGCACCACATCCCTAGATTGAATAGATAAGCAAGGAGGGTATTTTGGGATTTTTTTAGGTGCAAAAATAATATCAAATATATTTTTTAAAAATCATTTATTTTTTATTTTGAAAAACAAAATAAATGTTTAAAAAAAAAAGAAAACAGCAAGTACAGTATATCACAGTAATAACAGGACAGCCCTGTAAGGTGGATCTCCCAACATGTTTCGCCCATGTGTCGGGCTTCTTCAGGCTGTACTGACGAGATGGCACTGATGGGCGGCACTGATAATCGGGACACAGTGCCCTGATTACCAGCGTGAGGAAAGGAATGCCAAAAACAGGCAAGCGTGTTTACATTGTGATCGGCTATGATTGGACACAGCTGATCACGTGGTAAAGGGCCGCCATGATTGGCCTTTTACCCCGACCTGTGATCAGCTGTGTCTGAAGGACAAAACCATTACACAGAGCAGGTGAGTATGAGGTGTTTTTTTTTTTTTTTTTTTTAAACCATTTTTTGCTTTACAATCCCTTAACAAATTTTTAGGCCTAAAATGATTTTTTTTAATGTGTGGAAAAAAAAAAACGCAAAAAAAGCTCTGGCAGTGAAAAGGTTAAGTAATGCTTTGATCTCTCTCTCTTCCCCTAGACAAGACAAACATTGAATACTTCATCAGCTGGCATGGGGGAGGGGGGCAACTCTTATGAAAAGTTAAAGGGGTTGTAAAGGTTTTTTTTTTTTTTTTCTAAATCGGTTCCTTTAAGCTAGTGCATTGTGGGTTCACTTACCTTTTCCTTCGATTTCCCTTCTAAATGTTTTTTCTGTTTGTCTGAATTTCTCACTTCCTGTTTCTCCTCATTAAACTTCACACCATCATCCGAGCGGTGTTTAGTCAGCCAGAACAGCTTACTGAGGAGGAACCTATTTAGAAAATAAAAAAAAACGAACCTTTACAACCCCTTTAAAGAGTAACTCCACTTTTATTGAGATAACCCCTCCCCCTCCTGGGTGATCTCTGTACATTGCAGGGATTGTAAGAAACCTTGTTGCAGATTCCGACCTTTTGTTATTCTGAAGAAATAGCTGTTTGTTTCTCTGTGTCCATGTTCAAAGTGAATGGGAATGACTTTACAATTATCAATCGGTCTGCTGCACCTGCAGGGTTCTAATGAGGAAAGTGGCCGGGTCAGCATCCCTTTTAGACGTAATTTTTTCTTTGGGAATATCTCATCAAAAATTAAACTTTTGCTGCAGGGGATTCCCAAAATCTGACTTGTGTATTAGTGCAGACTTCTGGGAAAATCAGTGAGCCAATCACACAAGCAGGAAATTGCATATCTGGTGGGGGGGGGGGGGAGAAACCTATCTGGGGGGCGGGGTTCTGTATACCATCTGTGTACAGAGCGCCTCCAGGTGGCCATATTGCATTTTACAGACAATTACAGTGGCTGCAGATTAAAAAGGAAAGGAAATTTTTTATAACATTCAATTACAATATGACTTGTGTTACAATTGTATGAGCTATATTATTATTATTATTATTATTATTATTATTATTATTATTATTATTATTTTTATTTATTTTTTATTTATTTTTTTATTTGCTCTTTATATCCCATAAAAGTGGAGTTACCCTTTAAATGCTTGGTTGGGTTTTAAATGAAAGTTTCGGTGCTCGAGGTTCGGCTTTCAATGATGAAAATGTTTCAGATCGCGTTCAGAACATCTATAAAACTTGTATAATGTGTTTACTGGTCCCTTGGCAGCTCTGCTGGGCGTTTGTCAAAGTCTGACATCAGTAAGTCATGTGATCGCCCAGAACGCTCGGCCGCTCGCCCTGCAGTCACCATTCTTGGCTGTAAAATCTCTTCAGCTGGCAGCCGATAAGATTGTTTTCTATGCCAGGGCAATGGATTAACCCGGATTATCATCCTCTCTCGGGCCAGGTACCTCCTCCATCAGCTTTCCCTGGCATTGGCCGAGAGCCGCGACAGCGTCCTCCTTCCTGGAAGTGAACGCCGAAAGTGGACCGTGAGAGCCGGGGTCTCCTTCGTGTTCTTCACCAGCCACACCCCTTGTACGTGTCTCGCCGTATGGCCGCCATACAGAAATACACTGGTTTACATTTTATTTTATTTATTTTTATTTATTTATTTTTATTTAAAGGGAATGCGTAACTTTTATTATATGTAGCACTAAAAAAAGAAGTAATTTAATAGGCTAATTATAAAAAAAAAAAAAAAAATTCATAAAATAAACACCCATGTCAGTGTTAGCCATACAGAAATACTGTTTTACATTTATTTTATTTATTTTTATTTAAAGGGAATACGTAACTTTTATTATATGTAGCACTAAAAAAGAAGTAATTTAATAGGCTAATTATAAAAAAAAAAATTCATAAAATAAACACCCATGTCAGTGTTGGTACAACCCCCCAAACCAATTTAAAAAATGCACCAATTCACAATCTTGGGCTGCTACTGTTCATTGGTTGCCCTTTAGGGTCCCCCCCAAAACACTCATATACCTTTTATCCACTTACCGACCACGCCTTATTTTATTTATTTTTATTTAAAGGGAATGCGTAACTTTTATTATATGTAGCACTAAAAAAAGAAGTAATTTAATAGGCTAATTATAAAAAAAAAAAAAAAAAAAATTCATAAAATAAACACCCATGTCAGTGTTAGCCATACAGAAATACTGTTTTTAAATTTATTTTATTTAAAGGGAATGCGTAACTTTTATTATATGTAGCACTAAAAAAGAAGTAATTTAATAGGTTAATTATAAAAAATAAAAATTCATAAAATAAACACCCATGTCAGTGTTAGCCATACAGAAATACTGTTTTTAAATTTATTTTATTTTTATTTAAAGGGAATGCGTAACTTTTATTATATGTAGCACTAAAAAAGAAGTAATTTAATCGGCTAATTATAAAAAATAAATAAAAATTCATAAAATAAACACCCATGTCAGTGTTAGCCATACAGAAATACTGTTTTTAAATTTATTTTATTTTTATTTAAAGGGAATGCGTAACTTTTATTATATGTAGCACTAAAAAATAAGTAATTTAATAGGCTAATTATAAAAAATAAATAAAAATTCATAAAATAAACACCCATGTCAGTGTTAGCCATACAGAAATACTGTTTTTAAATTTATTTTATTTATTTTTATTTAAAGGGAATGCGTATCTTTTATTATATGTAGCACTAAAAAAGAAGTAATTTAATCGGCTAATTATAAAAAATAAATAAAAATTCATAAAATAAACACCCATGTCAGTGTTAGCCATACAGAAATACTGTTTTACATTTATTTTTATTTAAGGGGAATGCGTAACTTTTATTATATGTAGCACTAAAAAAGAAGTAATTTAATAGGCTAATTATTAAAAAAAAAAAAAAAATAATTCATAAAATAAACACCCATGTCAGTGTTGGTACAATCCCCCCCCCCCCCCCAAAATCTATTTAAAAATGCACCAATTCACAATCTTGGGCTGCTACTGTTCATTGGTTGCCCTTTAGGGTCCCCCCCCAAAACTCTCGTATACCTTTTTATCCACTTGCCGACCACGCCTTTTCTGGCACTTTTTGTTTACATGTAAAACTCTATTTTTTTTTTTTTTTGCTAGAAATTTTTTTAGAACCCCCAAACATTATATAATTTTTTTTTTTTTTTTATAACAGAGACCCTAGAGAATAAAATGGTGATTGTTGCAATTTTTATTTATTTTTTGTCACACAGTATTTGCGCAGATGTTTTTTTAAACGTAATATATTTGGGAAAAAAATACACTTTAATTTTAATGCAAAAAAAAAAAAAAAAAAAACGCAATATATAACCCAATTTTTCGGTAAATTATAAAAGAGGCTACGCCGAGTAAATAGATACCTAACGTGTCACGCTTTGAGATTGCACGCGCTCATGGCATATTTATTTTTATTTATTTATTTTTATTTTAAAGGGAATTTGTACCTTTTTATTATATATAACACTAAAAAATAAGTAATTTAATAGGCTAATTTATAAAAAAAAATTATGTCGGTGTTAGTGTACCCCCCAACCACCCAAATCTATTTAAAAATACACCAATTCACAATCTTGGGCTGCTCCTGTTTATTGGTTGCCCTTTAGGGTCCCCCCCCAAAACACTCCTATACCTTCTATCCACTTTCCGACCACGCCTTTTCTGGCACTTTTTGTTTACATGTAAAACTCTATTTTTTTTTTGCTAGAAAATTTCTTAGAACCCCCAAACATTATATTTTATTTATTTTTTTTTTTAACAGACCCTAGAGCAGTAATGGTGAACCTTGGCACCCCAGATGTTTTGGAACTACATTTCCCATGATGCTCAACTACCCTGAAGAGTGCCAGAGCATCATGGGAAATGTAGTTCCAAAACATCTGAGGTGCCAAGGTTCACCCATCACTGCCCTAGAGAATAAAATGGTGATTGTTGCAATTTTTTTGGTCACACAGTATTTGCACAGATGTCTTTCAAACGCAATATATTTGGGAAAAAAATACACTTTTTTTAATTTTAATGCAAAAAAAAAACAATATATAACCCAATTTTTCAGTAAATTATAAAAGAGGCTACGCCGAGTAAATAGATACGTAACATGTCACGCTTTGAGATTGCACGCGCTCGTGGAATGGCGACAAACTATGATACTTTAAAAATCTCCATAGGTGACGTTTTAAAAATGTTTACAGGTCACCTGTTTAGAGTTAGAGGAGGAGGTCTAGAACTTGAATTATTGCTCTCGCTCTAACGTTCGCGGCGATACCTCACATGTGTGGTACGAATACCGTTTACTTACAATATCTGACAAAAGTGAGTACACCCCTCTTTTCATGTGACAACACTGAAGAAATGACACTTGTCTACAATGTAAAGTAGTGAGTGTACAGCTTGTATAACAGTGTAAATTTGCCGTCCCCTCAAAATAACTCAACACACAACCATTAATGTCTCTCTGTCTCGCTCTCTGTCTGTCTCGCTCTCTCTGTCTCGCTCTCTGTCTCTCTCGCTCTCTGTCTCTCTCGCTCTCTGTCTCTCTCGCTCTCTGTCCCTCTCTCGCTCTCTCTCCCTCCCTCTCTCTCGCTCTCTGTCCCTCCCTCTCTCTCGCTCTCTGTCCCTCCCTCTCTCTCGCTCTCTGTCCCTCCCTCTCTCTCGCTCTCTGTCCCTCCCTCTCTCTCGCTCTCTGTCCCTCCCTCTCTCTCGCTCTCTGTCCCTCCCTCTCTCTCGCTCTCTGTCCCTCCCTCTCTCTCGCTCTCTGTCCCTCCCTCTCTCTCGCTCTCTGTCCCTCCCTCTCTCTCGCTCTCTGTCCCTCCTCTCTCTCGCTCTCTGCCCTCCCTCTCTCTCGCTCTCTGTCCCTCCCTCTCTCTCGCTCTCTGTCCCTCCCTCTCTCTCGCTCTCTGTCCCTCCCTCTCTCTCTCTCTGTCTCTCTGTCCCGCTCCCTCCCTCTCTCTCGCTCTCTGTCCCTCCCTCCCTCTCTCTCGCTCTCTGTCCCTCCCTCTCTCTCTCTCTGTCCCTCCCTCTCTCTCTCTCTCTCCCTCCCTCCCTCTCTCTCGCTCTCTGTCCCTCCCTCCCTCTCTCTCGCTCTCTGTCCCTCCCTCCCTCTCTCTCGCTCTCTGTCCCTCCCTCCCTCTCTCTCGCTCTCTGTCCCTCCCTCCCTCTCTCTCTCGCTCTCTGTCCCTCCCTCCCTCTCTCTCGCTCTCTGTCCCTCCCTCCCTCTCTCTCGCTCTCTGTCCCTCCCTCCCTCTCTCTCGCTCTCTGTCCCTCCCTCCCTCTCTCGCTCTCTGTCCCTCCCTCCCTCTCTCTCGCTCTCTGTCCCTCCCTCCCTCTCTCTCTGTCTCCCTCCCTCTCTCTCGCTCTCTGTCCCTCCCTCTCCTCTCTCTCGCTCTCTGTCCCTCCCTCCCTCTCTCTCGCTCTCTGTCCCTCCCTCCCTCTCTCTCGCTCTCTGTCCCTCCCTCCCTCTCTCTCGCTCTCTGTCCCTCCCTCCCTCCTCTCGCTCTCTGTCCCCTCCCTCTCTCTCGCTCTCTGTCCCTCCCTCCCTCTCGCTCTCTGTCCCTCCCTCCCTCTCTCTCGCTCTCTGTCCCTCCCTCCCTCTCTCTCGCTCTCTGTCCTCCTCCCTCTCTCTCTCGCTCTCTGTCCCTCCCTCTGTCCCTCCCTCTCTCTCGCTCTCTGTCCCTCCCTCTCTCTCGCTCTCTGTCCCTCCCTCTCTCTCGCTCTCTGTCCCTCCCTCTCTCTCGCTCTCTGTCCCTCCCTCTCTCTCGCTCTCTGTCCCTCCCTCTCTCTCGCTCTCTGTCCCTCCCTCTCTCTCTCGCTCTCTGTCCCTCGCTCTCTCTCTCGCTCTCTGTCCCTCCCTCTCTCTCTCTCGCTCTCTGTCCCTCCCTCTCTCTCTCTCGCTCTCTGTCCCTCCCTCTCTCTCTCTCGCTCTCTGTCCCTCCCTCTCTCTCTCTCTCGCTCTCTGTCCCTCCCTCCCTCTCTCTCGCTCTCTGTCCCTCCCTCCCTCTCTCTCGCTCTCTGTCCCTCCCTCTCTGTCCCTCCCTCTCTCTCGCTCGCGCTCTCTCTGTCGCTCTCTCTCTCGCTCGCGCTCTCTCTCTGTCCCTCTCTCGCTCGCGCTCTCTCTCTGTCCCTCTCTCGCTCGCTCTCTCTCTGTCCCTCTCTCGCGCTCGCGTTCTCTCTCTGTCCCTCTCTCGCGCTCGCGTTCTCTCTCTGTCCCTCTCGCGCTCGCGTTCGCTCTCTGTCCCTCTCGCGCTCGCGTTCGCTCTCTGTCCCTCTCGCGCTCTCTGTCTCGCTCGCGCTCTTGCTCGCTCGCTCGCGCTCTCTTGCGCTCTCTCGCTCTCGCTCGCGCTCGCTCGCTCTCGCTCGCGCTCGCTCGCTCTCGCTCGCTCTCTCTCGCGCTCGCTCTCTCTCTCTCTCGAAGTGACGTCACCGGAAGGCCCCGTCCAATGCGTTTTGTCCTAGGACACCCATTGGCAGAGGAGGATGAACGGTGACGTGACTTATGTCCCATGGAGCGCACACCGAGGCGGCTCTTCCGGCTTACATGAGATTTAGTTTTCTCTGGTGAGTGGGGGGAGTGGCCTTTTTGGCGATTCGGAATTGCGGAATATCGCGGTTCTGCCCTTGATTCCAAATCGCTACAAAACACACGATGGTCATAAATTGTTCCAATTGTATACGCTATATTATTATTTTTAATTTGCTATTTTTTTTTTTCCCCACGGAAGTGGAGTTACCCTTTAACTGTATAGACATCCAAACAGGAGTATTTTTTTTTTGTTGTTGTTGCGGCTCAATGTCTGATCTGATGTTTATTTGAGGGATCTGATAGGTCAGCGAAGGACTCTGAGATGCCATCAACATGACCTTACCTACCAGTTCTGCCTATTTGATATGTTAACCCTTCTCTTCCCAGGTGGTGATGCTTCAATAATCCCCATGAGTCCCCCAGAAGACCAGCTGTGCCCCACGTCCACGGTGCGGGAGAAGACCTCACCGGTCACCATGTCTTTGAATTCCGGGTGTAAGAGGAAGAGAGAGGACTGCGATCCCTCCTCAGGCGCCAAGAAAGTGAAACAAGATGGAGATGAGCGGCGTGACCAGGAAGACAGTCGCACAGCAGATGGTGGCGCCACCCCGAAAGCGCCGGATATCTATAGGACGGGAGCTAAGTGTGTGCCCGGGGATGCCCAGGACAGTGGCGACCCCGGGGCGGACTATCACACCGTGGGGGCGCTCCGTGTCAAGCCAGGCCGCGGCGACCGCACTCTGTCCATGTCCTGCAGCGATAAGATGGCCCGATGGAACGTGCTCGGCTGCCAGGGGGCGCTGCTCATGCATTTTCTGCAACAACCAATCTACTGCGCGGCGCTTGTGGTTGGAAAGTGTCCGTTTAGCCTGGAGTCTATGGAGAGGGCTCTGCACAGCAGGTATTTGTGGGATCTTTTTTGTGCTTTTGCAGTGGGGAACAACGCGGCATAGAAGAGCGTGACGTGTCTTCTAACCCGCAGGTGCGCAAAGGTGACGGCTCTCCCGCAAGGATTTACAGCGCATACATTGGAGATCGAACAATCGCAGTTACACTTCCACCACGGGAGGGAGGCGCTGAGAAATGGAGACGACACCAGAAAACTGGTTCCGTGTGGGGCAGGTGAGTCGTACTGGGCCTCCGTTATTTCAATCCAGAACTCCGTACTGGGCCTCCGTTATTTCATTCCAGAACTCCGTACTGGGCCTCCGTTATTTCAGTCCAGAACTCCGTACTGGGCCTCCGTTACTTCAGTCCAGAACTCCGTACTGGGCCTCCGTTATTTCAGTCCAGAACTCCGTACTGGGCCTCCGTTATTTCATTCCAGAACTCCGTACTGGGCCTCCTCTATTTCAATCCAGAACTCCGTACTGGGCCTCCGTTATTTCAGTCCAGAACTCCGTACTGGGCCTCCGTTATTTCAGTCCAGAACTCCGTACTGGGCCTCCGTTATTTCAGTCCAGAACTCCGTACTGGGCCTCCGTTATTTCAGTCCAGAACTCCGTACTGGGCCTCCGTTATTTCAATCCAAAACTCCGTACTGGGCCTCCGTTATTTCAGTGCAGAACTCCGTACTGGGCCTCCGTTATTTCATTCCAGAACTCCGTACTGGGCCTCCGTTCTTTCAATCCAGAACTCCGTACTGGGCCTCCGTTATTTCAATCCAGAACTCCGTACTGGGCCTCCGTTATTTCATTCCAGAACTCCGTACTGGGCCTCCGTTATTTCATTCCAGAACTCCGTACTGGGCCTCAGTTATTTCAGTCCAGAACTCCGTACTGGGCCTCCGTTATTTCAGTCCAGAACTCCGTACTGGGCCTCAGTTATTTCAGTCCAGAACTCCGTACTGGGCCTCCGTTATTTCAGTCCAGAACTCCATACTGGGCCTCAGTTATTTCATTCGAGAACTCCGTACTGGGCCTCCGTTATTTCAGTCCAGAACTCCGTACTGGGCCTCCGTTATTTCAGTCCAGAACTCCGTACTGGGCCTCAGTTATTTCAGTCCAGAACTCCGTACTGGGCCTCCGTTATTTCAGTCCAGAACTCCATACTGGGCCTCAGTTATTTCATTCGAGAACTCCGTACTGGGCCTCCGTTATTTCAATCCAGAACTCCGTACTGGGCCTCAGTTTTATTTATTTTTAACCGCTTCCCGACAGCCTCACGCCGATATACGTCTGTAGAATGGCACGGCTAGGCAAAACCACGTACAGGTACGTGGTCCTTTAAGAGCCTGGCCATGGGTCGCGCGCGGCCCGGTCGGGAGCTCCGTGACCACGGCCGCGGGACCAGCAGACCCGATCGCCAATGGTGTCCCGCGATCGGGTCACAGAGCTGAAGAACGGGGAGAGGTCTGTGTAAACAAACCACTCCCCGCGCTTCCTACACTGACTGTCACTGATCTGCTGTTCCCTGTCATCGGGAACGCCGATCAATGACGTCAGACATCAGCTTTTAATGTAAAAAAAAAAAACACACGTCACAGCCCATAACTACTCCCCTCCCCCCTAGGGGTTAACTCTTTCACTGCCAGTGTCATTTATACAGGAATCAATGCATTTAAATAGCACTGATTGCTGTATAAATGACAATGGTCCCAAAAATGTGTCAAAAATGTCCGATGTGTCCGCCATAATGTTGCAGTCACAATAAAAATCGCTGATCGCCGCCATTACTAGTAAAAAAAAAATATATTAATAAAAATGCTATAAAACTATCCCCTATTTTGTAAACGCTATAACTTTTGCGCAAACCAATCAATAATCGCTAATTGCGATTTTTATTTTTTATTTTTTTTTACCAAAAATATGTAGAAGAATACGTATCGGCCTAAACTGAGGAAAAAAAAAAATTTTTTTTATATATTTTTTTTGGGGATATTTATTATAGCAAAAAGTAAAAAATATTGAATTTTTTACAAAACTATTGCTTTATTTTTGTTTATAGCCCCAAAAATAAAAACCGCAGGGGCGATCAAATACCACCAAAAGAAAGCTCTATTTGTGGGGAAAAAAAGGACGCCAATTTTGTTTGGGAGCCGCGTCGCACGACCGCGCAATTGTCAGTTAAAGCGACGCAGTGCCGAATCGCAAAAAGGGGCCTGGTCCTTTGGCTGCAATTTGGTCCGGGGCTGAAGTGGTTAAATGGGCCCAGCTTAAGGTAAGGGGCCTGGAGCTGCAGCTCCAATAGCCCCCATGTTAATCCGACCCTGTGTGTGTGTGTATATATATATATATATATATATATATATATATATATGTGTGTATGTTTGCTGCCCCCTCCCCACCACTGATATGCACACTGTCACTACACAACTCCTAATACTTCTATACCTCATCCACAGCTATCAGCTGGAGTGCAGTTCCACAACAGCCTGTAGATGTCACTGCTAACGGCTACAGACAAGGAACCACGAAGAAGGCCATTGGAAGCCCGCAGTCCAGGTATCCAATCAAATTATACATCATCCATTCACTATAAATCGAATCATCCATTCATTACTTTCTACTTTCATCTCTTTTTCCCAGTTGTGTATTTTTTGCTGAAGTGTTCAATCGCATTATAGTCGGGGGCACTGGAACTATATTTAGGAAATGAAACCAGAACTCCAGTAAAAAAAAAAAAAGAATAGCTAATTAAAATATAAATACAGTGGAACCTCGGATTGCGAGTAACGCGGTTAACGAGCATTTCGCAATACTTTCACTTTTTTTAAATCCTGACTCGGTTTGCGAGTGTTGTCTCACAAAACGAGCAGGATTGAAGCCTCTGCGGTGTGCAGTATCGCATTTTGAGGTGCTAGGGGGGGTGCCAGTGACACTCGGTCGGAAATACTCAAACACTGTTCCTGAGTGTTCCCGAGGGCTTCCGAGCAGTCTGAGTATTTCTGAGTCTCTCTGGCGCCCCCCCCCCCACCTCTGGCCACATGCGGTATTGCATGCAATAGAAGTCAATGTGGAACGAATTATCTTCATTTCCATTGACTTCTATGGGGAAATTCGCTTTGATATACGAGTGCTTTGGATTACAAGCATTCTCCTGGAACGGATTATGCTCGTAATCCAAACTTCCACTATAGTAGCTTTTGCTTCAATCCAGAACTGTTCACCACAGTAATTTGTTTCTGCCACTAGAGGTCCTCAGTGTTCCAGGTTGGACAATTTCATGCTCCCAACTTTGTGGGAACAGTTTGGGGACGGCCCCTTCCTGTTCCAACATGACTGCCCACCAGTGCACAAAGCAAGGTCCATAAAGACATAAATGAGCGAGTTTGGGGTGAAGGAACTTGACTGGCCTGCACAGAGTCCTGACCTCAACCCGATAGAACACGTGTGGGATGAATTAGAGCGAGCCAGGCCTTCCCGTCCAACATCAGTGCCTGACCTCACAAATACTCTTCTGGAAGAATGGTCAAACATTCCCATAGACACCCTCCTAAACCTTGTGGACGGCCTTCCCAGAAGAGGTGAAGCTGTTATACCTGCAAAGGGCCAACTCAATATTGAACCCTCCGGACTAAGACTGGGATTCTGAAGACAGGTGGGAATTCAAAACTGTTGTCTTTTTCTCAGGTCTCGGATCTGTAAAGTTGAGCTGTTTCATGTATTCCGGGATCTAGTGGAAGACCTGCCAGAGGATCAGCTTCCAGAGTCCCTCAGGTGAGACTGTGAATTCCCTACATTCCTCCCTACATTCTTCTCCCTACATACTTCTCCCTCCCTACACTCCTCCCTACACTCCTCCCTACACTCCTCCCTACACTCCTCCCTACACTCCTCCCTACACTCCTCCCTACACTCCTCCCTACACTCCTCCCTACACTCCTCCCTACACTCCCTCCCTACACTCCTCCCTACACTCCTCCCTACACTCCTCCCTACACTCCTCCCTACACTCCCTCCCTACACTCCCTCCCTACACTCCACCCTACACTCCTCCCTACACTCCCTCCCTACACTCCCTCCCTACACTCCCTCCCTACACTCCCTCCCTACACTCCCCCCTCCCTACACTCCCCCCTCCCTACACTCCCCCCTCCCTACACTCCCTCCCTACACTCCCTCCCTACACTCCCTCCCTACACTCCCTCCCTACACTCCCTCCCTACACTCCACACTCCTCCCTACGCTCCTCCCTACGCTCCTACGAGGGGTGGGGGCACCTCTCCCGCCGCCGATAACGGTGATCTCGTGGTGAATTCGCCGCGGAGGCCACCATTATCGTAAACGCGGCCGGCGCCTGAAGAGAGGGCTATCACGGTTGTGGCAGCAGCTACTGCCGTTACCGAGGTATCCCTCTTCAAAAAAGGGACGTACATCGTCGTGCGCTGCTCGTAAAGTGGTTAACTACCAAGTTTGAAGTTTGGGGGACCTATGGCTGCAAATGGGCACAGTGAGGCTGCAAATGGGCACAGTGAGGCTGCAAATGGGCATTGATGACCCTTATTTCCATTTACAGTAGCTGCGCATTTCTCACCCTAGGCTTATACTCGAGTCAATAAGTTTTCCCAGTTTTTTGTGGTAAAATTAGGTGCCTCGGCTTATACTCAAGTATATATGGTAACTGGAACACGAAGCTCATCATAAGAATTTTATTCTCACCTTTTTATCCTTCTTCTTGGAGCACCTCCTCCTCCTCTTCTTCTTCCTTCTTCCTTCTTTCTCCTTCTCCTTCCTCGTCGTCCTTCCTCGTCGTCCTTCCTCGTCCTCGTCCTCGTCCTCGTCCTCGCCCTCGTCCTCGCCCTCGCCCTCGCCCTCGTCCTCGTCCTCGTCATCTTCCTCGTCCTCTTCCTCTTCCTCGTCATCTTCCTCTTCCTCGTCATCTTCCTCGTCCTCGTCCTCGTCCTCGTCCTCGTCCTCGTCCTCGTCCTTGTCCTCGTCATCTTCCTCGTCCTCGTCATCTTCCTCGTCCTTGTCCTCTTCCTCGTCCTCGTCATCCTCGTCCTCTTCCTCTTCCTCGTCCTCTTCCTCTTCCTCGTCCTCGTCCTCGTCCTCTTCCTCTTCCTCTTCCTCGTCCTCTTCCTCGTCCTCGTCCTCATCGCCCTCTTCCTCGCCCTCTTCCTCGCCCTCTTCCTCGCCCTCTTCCTCGCCCTCGTCCTCGTCCTCGTCCTCGTCCTCGTCCTCATCTTCCTCCTCCCTTTATATTCTTCCAAAGATTTGGTGATGGGTATCGATCGATGTATTTTAACTGAAATTTTGAATTGTTGCAGAAATATCATGTGACCTTAAAAAATTGAAACTACCATTTTATTCTCCAGGGTGTGTGCTTTCAGAAAGTTTATAATGTTTCAAAGTTTTAATCTAAACTAAAAAATTTTTTTTAACCGCTTCCATACCGGACACTTTCACCCCCTTCCTGCCCAGGCCAATTTTCCCGGTAGGGAAGTGGTTAATTTGCGTCTCTTATATCTGCCCGGAGTTCTGCTTTAATGGGGACGTCTTGCTGGTAATAAAGGTCCTTTGTACATTATACAGTGAATCGTATGGATGTGGTTCTTCACTGTTACTGACGGGAACCCGCCAGACACACAACGGCTCTCTTGTTCTCTGGCCAATGGGATTTAACTGTCCACTTCTAATCTCAAAGGGTGCAACAAACTTGGCCGCCGGCGTTCCATGTCGTCCGTTCCACGCACTGGGCGGATCATAAAGATGTTTTATTCTTTGTTTTGGAATCTGTAGCAGGAATATAAAGGCTGGGAGCGTTCGATTGGCCTCATATAACCTGTCATTATGTCACTTGCTGGCAGCGATCGGCCCACTGGGCCTGGAAACCATCTGCTGGACCCGCCTAACATGCGTTCTGATCTGATATGTCACCAATTATCATAATCCAATCCGGCATTGTTCTCTTTAGAGCCCCCCGAATCACATCTTTGGGTAACGTGTGGTGTTGCTGCACCGTTCATTTTGAATGGCACCCCAATGCATGAAGGCAACACGCAGCAGTGCCACCCAGTGCCACCCATAGTGTGTTGTGCATTACAAAATTTGTGGCACATCAGATTTTTCTGGACATTAACCACTTGCTTACCGGGCAGCACCTTTACCTCCTTCCTGCCCAGGCCAATTTTCAGCTTTACAGCGCTGACACACTTTGAATGACAATTGCGCGGTCATGCAACGCTGTACCCAAATGACATTTTTTTTTTCACACAAATAGAGCCTTCTTGCTGTGGGATTTACGCGCCACTGGGTTTTTAATTTTTTGCTAAATAAATTAAAAAATATCCAAAATTTTGAAAAAAAATTATTTTATTTTACTTTCGGTTTATAAAATTTTGCAAATTAAGTAATTTTTCTCTTCCACTGATGGGCGCTGACGAGGCTGCACTGTTGGTAGAGCTGGGCGATTTTCTCAAAAAAAAAAAAAAAAAAATCAGCGTTTTTTTTTTTTTTTTTTTTTATGGACACCGCACTGGTCCTGAGGTGCTGCGGGCAAGAGTTTTTAGGCGAGGCCGCAGCTTCGGCCTAGTCCGCGGCATCTGACCTCGCGGACTAGGCCGTGGCCTCGCCTAAAAACTCTTGCCCGCAGCACCTCAGGACCGGCGCTGACACCGATTTGCTGAACTCAAGATTTAAATCGATTTTTTTTTTTTTTTTTTTGTCCCCAGCCCTAACTGATGGGCGCTGATGAGGCTGCACTGATGGGCGCTGATGAGGCTGCACTGATGGGCGCTGATAGAGGCTGCACTGATGGGCGCTGATAGAGGCTGCACTGATGGGCGCTGATAGAGGCTGCACTGATGGGCGCTGATAGAGGCTGCACTGATGGGCGCTGATGAGGCTGCACTGATGGGCGCTGATGAGGCTGCACTGATGGGCGCTGATGAGGCTGCACTGATGGGCGCTGATGAGGCTGCACTGATGGGCGCTGATAGAGGCTGCACTGATGGGCGCTGATAGAGGCTGCACTGATGGGCGCTGATAGAGGCTGCACTGATGGGCGCTGATGAGGCTGCACTGATGGGCGCTGATGAGGCTGCACTGATGGGCGCTGATGAGGCTGCACTGATGGGCGCTGATGAGGCTGCGCTGATGAGGCTGCACTGATGGGCGCTGATGAGGCTGCACTGATGGGCGCTGATGAGGCTGCACTGATGGGCGCTGATGAGGCTGCACTGATGGGCGCTGATGAGGCTGCGCTGATGGGCGCTGATGAGGCTGCGCTGATGAGGCTGCACTGATGGGCGCTGATGAGGCTGCACTGATGGGCGCTGATGAGGCTGCACTGATGGGCGCTGATGAGGCTGCACTGATGGGCGCTGATGAGGCTGCACTGATGGGCGCTGATGAGGCTGCACTGATGGGCGCTGATAGAGGCTGCACTGATGGGCGCTGATAGAGGCTGCACTGATGGGCGCATACTGGCCCATCTGACTGGGGGTGTAGTAAGCTCTATGTAGGACCTTTAGTTGGATGAAGCGGTCCTTGGCAGAAATCATTGTAGTAATATAGTTCTCCAGAGTCCTTCTCAGTCCACCCCGGGATGTCGGCATTCCATTTGTTGGGGAAGTAGCATGGGCCGAAGCAAGGTACACGCTCCATTTTTAATAAATCACCCCCAGTCTGGTGAAAGTGTTTGAGCCGGAGGCCGGGAACCCGATGCTTTGCCCGGAATACACAGACATGGTGGAATTGACGTATGACGGGACCTGACGATTGGCTGTATAAATCGCCGCAGCTCAGGATCACCCATGTCGCTTTGTGTAAGAGGATTATCCTGGGCAGCGGACGGTGCCTCTCTAGGATGGAGCCTCGGGGACTCGTAAACGCCACTCCCCAGTGCTTGGCATCGTTCTATAAAAAAAAAATAAACACCGAGCTGCGTGAAGTCATAGCCGGCGGCACGGCCAGGAAAAGCTGACTAATGTCTGCGAGGTCCGGTGTCGTGTTTTCCCACAGAGGCCTTTTTATGAATGGACCGTCCTCTGGCAGAAGACGGGGTGGTGCTGCTCCCTCCTCACCAGTTTGGGGCTCTACTGTGCTTTATCAGAGGGGGAGAAATTGGGATTTTACTGTGTAGCTCGGCTTAAAGGGGGAAACACATATTTGAAGAAAAAGATTAATAATCTCTCCTGTGAGCATTATATGGCAGCATGTAATAGAAGTGATCTCCTTATCCTCGTCTTCATCCATGTAATGTTTACTTGCCCATCACTAAGTAGACCTTGGATATCAGTGGTTGTCAGCTTATGAGCTAAGGGGGGGGCTCCAAATCAGCAAGGGATAATAATAATCAATTTACTGTATGTAATGCTGGAGAGGAGTGTCAGAGACTGCAGAGCTAATAGAGGAAATGAGGGTCAGAGAGTGAGGACAGGATACAATGTTGGTGGTCAGAGAGTGAGGACAGGATACAATGTTGGCGGTCAGAGAGTGAGGACAGGATACAATGTTGGTGGTCAGAGAGTGAGGACAGGATACAATGTTGGCGGTCAGAGAGTGAGGACAGGATACAATGTTGGCGGTCAGAGAGTGAGGACAGGATACAATGTTGGCGGTCAGAGAGTGAGGACAGGATACAATGTTGGCGGTCAGAGAGTGAGGACAGGATACAATGTTGGCGGTCAGAGAGTGAGGACAGGATACAATGTTGGGGGTCAGAGAGTGAGGACAGGATACAATGTTGGCGGTCAGAGAGTGAGGACAGGATACAATGTTGGGGGTCAGAGAGTGAGGACAGGATACAATGTTGGCGGTCAGAGAGTGAGGACAGGATACAATGTTGGCGGTCAGAGAGTGAGGACAGGATACAATGTTGGTGGTCAGAGAGTGAGGACAGCATACAATGTTGGCGGTCAGAGAGTGAGGACAGGATACAATGTTGGGGGTCAGAGAGTGAGGACAGGATACAATGTTGGCGGTCAGAGAGTGAGGACAGGATACAATGTTGGCGGTCAGAGAGTGAGGACAGGATACATTGTTGGCGGTCAGAGAGTGAGGACAGGATACATTGTTGGGGTCAGAGAGTGAGGACAGGATACAATGTTGGGGGTCAGAGAGTGAGGACGCTGATAGGCGGCACCGATTTGTGTCACTGTTGGGGCTGGACTGATGATCAGTACTGGTCTCCCCTGTGAGGAAATGCCGCTGATCGGCTCTCCACTCTGTCAGTGTGAGGCGAGGAGAGCCAATTACCGGCACTTCCGTGTTTACATGTGATTGGACACAGCCGATCACATTTGTAAAGAGCCGCGTCATCGGCTCTTTATTGAGATCGATATAGCTCACCCCCCCCCAGTGAGACTGGGCAACATTGGCCCAGAAACTTTTTATTTAGCAAAAAAAAAAAAACGCACAGGTGATTAAATACCACCAAAAGAAAGCTCTATTTGTGGGAGAAAAAAAATAATAAAAATGTCATATGGGTGCACTTGGCATTGTTAGATCTCCCCTATAACAGACAGGGGGGGGGGGGAAAAACGCACTTTGAACTCGGGTCCACTTTGTATGCATAAAAAGTACAACGGCGTACAAGAGCCTCACCTCTGTGCGTTTTTCTTTCTCTGCAGGTCCCGGGAATTGAATACGTATCGGGATTATAAGGAAGCTGCTGTGTCTTACCAGGAAGCCTGGCAGCAATTACGAGAACAGGCGTTTACATCCTGGATCCAGACTCCTCGGGATTACCTGGACTTCAGCTGAGCATTAGACTCGCTCCGAGTACATCAGAGCGCCCCCGGCTGGTGCCCACAGCATGGAAATTCTTCATTCAGATGTAACCAGCGTGTCCGAGAATCCATACAGATCTACCAGAAACTGTTTTCTACAACAATGGAATTTTTTTTTTGTTTGTTGGAACGGCTTTCAGTAAACAAAGATTTTATCAGCCAATCCCAGATGTTTTATGATTTATCTAAAGTTCCAATCGAGTCTGAGAAGGAATTGGATTGCCGACCATTTTTATAACTTAAACCATGAAAAATGTTTTTTAAACCACTTCAGCCCCAGAAGATTTTACCCCCCTTCCTGACCAGAGCACTTTTTGTGATTCGGAACTGCGTCGCTTTAACTGACAATTGCGCGGTCATGCGACGCTGTACACAAACAAATTGACATTGTAGCAAAAAGGTGTCTTTCTTCAGTGTTGTCACATGAAAAGATAGAAGAAAAGATTTACAAAAATGTGAGGGGTGTACTTACTTTTGTGAGATACTGTGTGTACTATTATTATTTTTTTTCATTTGTGATATAAATTTAACCACTTCAGCCCCGTTGGATTTGGCTGCTGAATGACCAGGCCATTTTTTGTGATTCGGCACTGCGTCACTTTAACTAACAATTGCGCGGTCGTGTGACGTTGTACACAATTGTACAAATTGATGTCCATTTTTCCCCAAAAAGAGAGCTTTCTTTTGGTGGTATTTGTTCACCTCTGCGTGTTTTTGTTTTTTGTTTTTTGCGCTATAAACAAAAAAAAAGCGACAATTTTGAAAAAAATAAAAATAAAAATGCAATACTTTTTGCTATAATAAATACCCCCCCCCCCCCCCCCCCCCCCCCAAAAAAAAAAAAAAAAAAAAAAAAATGTATAAAGTATTCTTCTACATTTTTTTTTTTTGTTTAACCACATGCTGACCGCGCTATAGTGGAAAGACGTCTACAGCGCAGTCGGCTAGTTCTAAGTGGACGTCCTCCCAGAAACTTGCTCCCGCGCGCACTCGGGAACTCGGGCGCGCACTCGGGAACATCCGTGACCGTCGGGTCCCGAGGACCCGGCGCATCACGGATCACGGTAAACAGCAGCCGTTTACCATGTGATCGCTTCGTCAAATGACGGAGCGATCACATGTACACAAACCGGCGTCACGTCATGACGCCGGATCCTCCCTCCCCTCTCTGTACCGATCGGTACAGACAGAGGAGAGAAGCGGAAAGGGGGAGAGACGGGACCAGCGCTGTGGGCTGGATGTGTAGTGCCCACAGCGCTGGTCAATGCTCTGCCACCACTGTGCAACACTGTAATACTTGCCAATACTCTGCAATAATTTTTAATAGAAACAAAGAATTTTTTTTTTTTTTTACAGAATTTTCAGGATTTTTTGATTTATAGCGCAAAAAAAAATAAAAAACCCAGCAGTGATTAAATACCACCAAAAGAAAGCTCTATTTGTGTGAAAAAAAGGACACAAAATTCATTTGGGTTCGGTGTTGCATGACGGAGTAATTGTCATTCAAAGTGTCAGAGCACCGAAAGCTGAAAATTGGTCTGGTTAGGAAGGGGGTTTAACTGCCCAGTGGTCAAAAAAAATTTTTATTTTTTTTATATATATAATTTTAAAATAAATGTTTGGGGCTCCAAGTAATTTTCTAGCAAAAAATAATGGATTTAAACCAACAAGTGTCACTAAAAGGTTTAGTCCTTTAGGTGGTTAAACTTCCCTCATTTACAGACAGAATTTCATTCCTTTTGATCTTAGGAACAAAAAGGTTACAATGTTTATAGTTCGCTCAGCAGCTGAGGAATGTTGTGAAACTTTGCAGACTGCCCCTTTTTTTTTTTTTGACAGCTGTCCTTGAGCAGAGAACTCTCTGCATAGAAATCAGGAAAATGCTTTAAGATGGTGAGGAGGGTAGAATCGCGATCTCGATTCATAACAATTAATCGTGCAGCTCCACTGTCTAGGCAACAAAATCAGAACAAACACCCCGATGATGTATTGATTTTTTAATTTTTTTTATTAGCAGGACTGTGTAAAGATGTATTGGTTACATACCAGTAATGACTGATATAATGATAGCTAGCACTAAGAGATAGAATTCTACATCTAAACCAGCAAAATGATACAAAACTTAAAGCCGAGCCGTCATTGGAGGAATAGAGCGGCTGCCATTGCTTAAAAATAAAATATGAGGCTAATGCTCTGGGATTTTATGACTGACCCCCGCCCGGGCAAGTTTGCAGATCAGGACGAGTCGGACACCCCATTAGAATGCTTGTTTTGTGTCACTCAAACTGTTGAACCAATGGGGGGGGAGGGGGGGTCTGCATAACAGCCAGAATTTTTTTAGGAGGGGGTCAGCAATGGCAGCCGGCAGACTTCTCCCAGGACGGGTTTCTTTTAAAAACCAGAATCAATATGAATGCTACAAATGTGATTAATCAAAAACTTCTTAAATAGGTTCTGCAGCAAAATAAATTACAGTGAGGGGAGGGAAGCCTGTGCAGAGATGTGTGTCTTGTCCCCGCCCCCGAGGAGCTCCCTCACCTTAAAAGCAGAATTCTGGCTTTTAGTTTACTTTCAATTAGGGATGCACCGCTACTCTTTTTTTTTTTCCATATCATAAAAAAAAAAAAAAAAACACCTGGCCTCAGCTCAGGCATACAGGCAGGAGGGTGTGCTTAGCTGAGAAAGCCCCTCCTCCTTTCCCCGCAGACTCCTGGGATGTATGACATAATCTTGGCCGGCCTAGGCTAGAAACCAGTAGGCAAAACGAAGGAATATATATATAAAAAAAAAAAAAGAAATATATTATATATATATATATATAATTTCTTCATTTTGCCTACTAGTTTCTAGCCTAGGCCAAAATGATGTCATACATCCCAGGAGTCTCTGGGAAAGGAGGAGGAGGGGCTTTCTCAGCTAGGCACAGTCTGCATGCCTGAGCCGATGGTAGAGGTCTATTTTTTTTTTTTTTATATATATATAATATTCCATTGTTTTGCCAAAAAAAAATAAAAAATAGACCTCTACCGTCAGCTCAGGCATGCAGACTGTGCCTAGCTGAGAAAGCCCCTCCTCCTCCTTTCCCAGAGACTCCTGGGATGTATGACATCATTTTGGCCTAGGCTAGAAACCAGTAGGCAAAATGAAGAAAAATATATATCTATATATTTTTTTTTTTATATATTCCTTCATTTTGCCTACTGGTTTCTAGCCTAGGCCAAAATGATGTCATACATCCTAGGAGTCTGCGGGGAAGGAGGAGGGGCTCTCAGCTAAGGCCACACCCTCCTGCCTGTATGCCTCAGCTAAGGCCAGGTGGATTCCAGGAAGCAAATGCTACATAAAATCGGCTGCCCTTACGCAAGATGGCCGAAAATGCTAAGGGGGGATGTTTTCCAAAGTGATTTCCATACAAAATAAAAGCATGGAGATGTGGATGGATGGGGAGGAGTTTGCTTTGAATATTAAAAATGTATTTGTCGGTTTGTGGCGCTCAGATACAGATTAGTACGGCCTTTCTGGCAGGATCAACAGGTATTTTCTGTACTTGCTGAAAGTGTTCTTAGCCAGAAAACTAATGCAGGACATCTAAGGACTAGTAAGCTGCAATATATAATATACTTTATGGAGGGGGAGGGGCTCCTTACAGGTAAGGAAAGACAATGGTCACATTTCTTCCCAGTTTTCCCTTTATAATAAAGGATTGGAGGAGCTTTGAGTTGTGGGCAGCGCATGCCGCCAGCGCCTCTTATACACACTAGGACTAGAATGAACCCCTATTGCTGCCACACAGCCCGCCGCCTTATTTTGTACATGGTGACTGCGGCTGTGACAGAAAAGAGGCTGCAAAATAATAATAAAAAAAAAAAAAGAATAAATTAAAATATCTACAGACAGCGATATACACAGAGAACAAGTTTATCAGAAACACATCCAGTTACCGAGCCGCTACGCTACAGAGCGGTGCGCTAAAACCACCGCCGTTATTTACAAGATTCACAAGCTGCCGCGGCGCTCAGAAGCCGAAGGTGTTCTCACCGCTGTACGCCACGTACAGGAAGCCGTCCTCGTCTTTTTCCTTCTCGTACAGCTGTCCCATGGTGAGGCTGGAAGAGAAGGAGGAGGGGAGAGAAACGGTCAGTTATAGGGCGCCCTTCACTCCGCTTCACCCATTTATATCCAGCCCCGCCCCTTTCACTGGGCTATTATGCCCCGCCCCCTTCCCGCCAATCACATGACCAGCCAACTCCCAATCATCACTAGAGACCAGGAGCTGCCCGTAGATGGACTGGGATTAGTCTGGTTTAGCAGAGGCCGGCAGGATTTTGAGCCATCTGTGGTTGTCCCACTCAACAGAAAATCGATTGAATGATTGACCAATGATGGGGCACTATTCCTCCCACTGACACCAACGACGGGGCACTATTTCCCCCCCACTGACACCAACGACGGGGCACTATTTCCCCCCCACTGACACCAACGACGGGGCACTATTTCCCCCCCACTGACACCAACGACGGGGCACTATTTCCCCCCCCACTGACACCAACGACGGGGCACTATTTCCCCCCCCCACTGACACCAACGACGGGGCACTATTTCCCCCCCCACTGACACCAACGACGGGGCACTATTTCCGCCCCCACTGACACCAACGACGGGGCACTATTTCCCCCCCCACTGACACCAACGACGGGGCACTATTTCCCCCCCCCACTGACACCAACGACGGGGCACTATTTCCCCCCCCCACTGACACCAACGACGGGGCACTATTCCCCCCCCACTGACACCAACGATGGGGCACTATTTCCCCCCCACTGACACCAACGACGGGGCACTATTTCCCCCCCACTGACACCAACGACGGGGCACTATTCCTTCCACTGACCACCAACCCTGTGGCAATGTTTATTCTCACCGATGGGGGGGGCTTGGGGGCATTTTGTACCCTCACTGGCCACAATCTGGCCCCCTAAAGTCTGAAGTGCAGTATATTGGCTCTCGGTCAGACATTTCGGGGCCCCTGTACCAACACAACCCGCTCACTGTGCTTCCAAAGAGCCATATCTGGGAAAGTTCCCAGCATGCACCGCTGACTCATGATTGGCTTAGAATGTTCACAAACAGCTCCTGCCACATATTTCCATATCCAGCTAAACGGGATAATTACACACAGTGAGTACCGATGAGTGTACAGTGCAGAGTAAATAATAATGACAAGCATTGTGGAGGTCATTCTTTATATCAGGTCTTGTATCATTTCCCTTAAAGTTATATTAAACCCAAAAACCATCTTATATTCCCCTTTACCAATCAGATGTGGCGGCTGCATTTGTTTTCTTTTTTTTTTTTAAGCCCCCCCCCCCATCTGTTTTCACCTGGTGATGTGGCCAGTAACTCACCTCCTGTATTAGAGCGCCCCCACTCTGGAGGAAGGAGCACAGCAGACAGCAGCGGCTGGGGGGCGCTCAAATACAGGTGGTGAGTTGCTGGCCACATCACCAGGTGAAAACAGAGGGGGGGGGGCTAAAAAAAGAAAACAAATACATCTTGTAAAGCTGTGATGGAGACTCTGGTGAGGCCTCACCTGGACTGCGGCACAGTCTTATCTACAAACAGGAAGATGGCTTTTTCTGAAGGCAGCTGAATGCGTTTTCTGATGATCCACATGAACTGGGCGACGGTGATGTCAGAAGGAACCAAGTATTTCCTCTTGTCGATGTCCACGATCTGTGAGCCCGACACTTTCTCCACGATCACCTGAGAAGGGGAAACGATCGTTAGAACAGAGAATACCGAGGAACCGCCGCAGTCACAGCCGCAGGGAAGGGGTGTCAGATTTTTTTCCATTTTGGTTGGAAGATCATTTCTTGTAATAATCGAGATCTCTGCAACCAATCGATCGTTCTACTTTGTCGTCGGAGGACTCACTCAGCCAAACTCCATCATGCTGCTGGAGTAAAGTAGGGATCTGATGGAAGAGGGGACACTGATGGGGAGACCCTGATGCAAAAAAGGGGAAAGGGGGGCCCTGATGTATAGTTTTTTCAGTACGGTTGCATGAAATAAAAAAAAATAAAAAAAAAAAAGGAAGGAGAAATCTTCAGTTGGTCTTTACTTGCAAGCTCTTGGCTTCTGGTTTGCATGCCGGCCTAAAAGAAATGGTGCCGATCATTATAGTGACTCGGAGTCACCGAAGGACATCCGGGGAGGACTTCCAGCTTTGTAGAACAAGAACATTGTGCCGTACAGAGAACAAAGCATTGCTGGAGATTCTCCCACCGGGACATCAGCAGCAATAAATCCAACAGGATTAATTATTTACATGTACAAAAAAACCTACACAGTGCCAACCCTGGGGGAGTTCAGGAGAAGCTTGTCAGTTCAAGAGCAACTTCTCTATCATCTCTACCAGACATCTTCTCCTGGCACTTGGGGCACCATTTCTACCACCGACACCAGGAACCGGGCGCCGCTCCCTCCCTCCCGCCGACACCAGGGACCGGGCGCCGCTCCCTGCTTCCCGCCGACACCAGGGACCGGGCGCCGCTCCCTCCCTCCCGCCGACACCAGGGACCGGGCGCCGCTCCCTCCCTCCCGCCGACACCAGGGACCGGGCGCCGCTCCCTCCCGCCCGCCGACACCAGGGACCGGGCGCCGCTCCCTCCCGCCCGCCGACACCAGGGACCGGGCGCCGCTCCCTCCCGCCGACACCAGGGACCGGGCGCCGCTCCCTCCCTCCCGCCGACACCAGGGACCGGGCGCCGCTCCCTCCCTCCCGCCGACACCAGGGACCGGGCGCCGCTCCCTCCCTCCCGCCGACACCAGGGACCGGGCGCCGCTCCCTCCCTCCCGCCGACACCAGGGACCGGGCGCCGCTCCCTCCCTCCCGCCGACACCAGGGACCGGGCGCCGCTCCCTCCCTCCCGCCGACACCAGGGACCGGGCGCCGCTCCCTCCCTCCCGCCGACACCAGGGACCGGGCGCCGCTCCCTCCCTCCCGCCGACACCAGGGACCGGGCGCCGCTCCCTCCCTCCCGCCGACACCAGGGACCGGGCGCCGCTCCCTCCCTCCCGCCGACACCAGGGACCGGGCGCCGCGCCCTCCCTCCCGCCGACACCAGGGACCGGGCGCCGCTCCCTCCCTCCCGCCGACACCAGGGACCGGGCGCCGCTCCCTCCCTCCGACACCAGGGACCACGTTCCTCCTACTAACACCAAAGATGGGGTGCTATTCCTCTCACTGACACCAATGATGGGACACTATGATGTCACCGGTCTCTAGTGGTGGATAGGCTGCATTCTCAGTGATGTCACTGGTCTCTAGTGGTTAATAGGGAGCTTTCCCAGGGATGTCACTGGTTCTGCCTCCGCAGTGTAAATAGAACGGTTTTGTTACTACAAATGATATAAACAGTTGATCGCACTATACTGGTTCTGATAAAAAAGCGATGCAAACAAACAGTCTGAATAATTCATCAGCACTTACCGGAACCCGGTCTGGATATTTGGCTCGGATCTTCGCAGACTCCACACACCGGTGTTCTAAAATAAAAAATAAAAACTGAAGTTGATAAAAAAAAAAAAAACAATTTAGAGATCTGTATGCCGTGTGGAAATGTCTAAAACTAATCCAAAAAGAGATGTGTTCGGGGGGGGGGTAATGTCTGTCTAATCTGTACATACTGACGCTAATAGGCGACCCCCCTTTATATCTATTGTAAAGGACACCGGGGAGGCGCCGGGTCCCAAAGACCGGTGCAGAGTGTCAGATCGTCCGTCATACTATCACAGTCCGCGTTTTTCAGGCGCTTTTGGGCTATAAATAGCGCCTGAATAACACCTCCCCCGCAGTCCCAGTGTGAGAGCCCCGAGTGCTTTCACATTTGGGGCGGTGCGCTTGCAGGAGGTTAGAAAAAGTCCTGCAAGGAGCACCTTTGCGGCGGTGTGTACACCGCCCCTCCACCGCCCCCTGCCCATTGAAATGAATGGCAGCGGCGCTTTTCAGGCGCTATGAACCCTTTCTTCGAAAGCTAGCGGCCGGAAAAAAAAGGAGTCGCTAAAACAACGGTAAAGCTCCGCTAAAACTAGTGACGCTTTACCACTAACGCCTCCCCCAACCCCCCTCCCCCGGCGCGGCTCAGTGTGAAAGGGCTCTTTTTGGGATTTTTTGGTACCAAAAATATGTAGCAAAATACCGATTGGCTTAAGTTTATTTAGAAATTAGATTTTTGTATTGGATATGTTTTAAACCAGAAAAATATTTTTTTTCCTCAAAATTGTTGGTCTTTTTTTGTTTATAGCGCAAAAAAAAAAAAACAAATAATAAAAAAAAGGTGATCAAATACCACCAAAAGAAAGTTCTATTTGTGGGGGGGGGAAAAAAAAGACATGAATTTTATTTGGGTACAGTGTTGCACGACCGCGCGAATGTTAGTTAAATGACTACAGTGCCGTATCGCAAAAAATGGCCTGGTCATGATGGGGGGGGGGGTAAATCTTCCAGAGGTCAGGTGGATACACTCATAAATAAAAATCAGAGCACACGCCCGGCCAGAACCTGTAGCGCAGATATTGAAGTGACGCATTGTGTACATACATAATTCATAGACCAGAGGAGTGAGGAATGAAGATTATCTGCATAGCTGACATCATATACATCACCTTCAGCTCCACCCACTTTGTTTACATGGAACAATCCGGATTTATTTTTTATTGCTAGAAAATTTATTTGAAAATTACACACTAGAGAATAAATTGGTGGGTTTTGCAACTCTTTATGTTACACAGATTTTTTTGCGCAGTGGTTTTTCAAACGCGATTTATGGGAAAAAATAAACGTTTTGCATTTTAATGCAAAGAGAAAAAAAAAAAATAATAAAAAAAAAAAAAAAAAACACACACACACACAAAAAAAACAAACAAAAAAAAAAACAAACAAACAAACAAACACACACACACACACACACACACACACACACACACACACACACACACACACACACACACAATATATCAGCCAGTTCTTTTGTAAAACATAAAAAGGATGATGTTACACAAAGTAAATAAATACCGAAAACCGTTAGGCTTTAAAATTGTGCACACCCACGACACTTTGAAAGCCTTTACAGGTCGCCACTTTTCATATACAGAGGAGGTCTGGTGTTAGAATTACGGCCCGTGATCTGATGTTCGCGGGGATACCTCACATATGTGGGAGGGAGGCGGGCGTTCACCTTTGCGCGGTAGCATAAAGGAGGGTGTGGGGGGGGGATGGCACTTTAATTGTTGCTTTACTATTAAAAAAAAAAAAAAAAAGAAAGAAAATTAACTGTTGCTTTAATTTTTTTAATATTGGAAAAGAAAAACAACTGTTTATTTTCTTAACATTAAGAAAAAAATTAACAGTTCATTTCTTTATTTTTTTAAATATTTAAAAAAGAAAGAAATTTACTGTTGCTTTAATTTTTGTTATTGCTAAAAAAATAAACAGTTAATTTCTTTATTTTAACATTAAAAAAAAATAAAGCAACAGTTAATTTTTTTATTTTTTTAATATATAAATGAACTGTTGCTTTAATATTTTTTATATTAAAACATTTTTTTTTTGATAATTTTTATTGCTGTCACAAGGAATGTAAACATCCCCTGTGACAGTGATAGGCAGGGACTGGTCCTCTTTATAGAGAGATCAGGGGGTCAAAAAGACCCCAAATCTCCCCTCTGCACTTAAAAGCATAAAAAAAAAACAAAAAAAAAAAACACACACACAAAGATCTGCGTTTTTAAATACTTTTTTTGAAAATGTGGCCGATGACATTCGGGGTAAACTGGAAGTGATGTCAGGTCACCGGTTCCGGGTTCCCGCATTGGAGACCCAATCAAAGCTGATCCCGGCTTTGTTCAGGTGTCTGGTTGGACGTTCCGGCTGGTTGCTTGGGTCACCCGGTGGGACGGGCGAGCCATGGAAAGGAGGCGGGGGTTGAGGGGGGGGATGCTTGTAACAGCAATTGAGCACCTAGCTAGCCCCTCGGATTGCTCTTACAAGTCTGCCGGCTCTGGTACCGGAGCGATTCCTGCAGCTTGAAGTCACATGACGTGCCGCTACGTGGATTGGTGGATATCCAATGGCTTTGGTACTAAAGGTTCATTTTCCACATTTGAGGCTTTTTGTATCACAATTAGTGTCTGTGTATAAATAGTCTATGAGTTTGTTCGCTCTCACATGGATGCACTAAGCAGGCTAGACACTGAGCCTAGGGGAGGTAGAAAAGAACAGTGAAAAGACCTGCATAACAAGGTAATGAAACTTTACAAAGATGGAAAAGGATGTTCATATGCCAGTCAGTCCCGTTCAATCAATCACTAATTGATAAGTGGAAAATTCGGGGCACTTTTAATACCAGGACAAGGTCAGGTAGGCCAAGAAGGATTTCAGCCACAACTGGCAGAAGAATTGTTCGGGATACAAAGAAACCCCCCACCCCCCCAGGTGACCTCAGTACAGCTCGGAGGAGGGAAAATGATCTGCATGGTGGCGTTGCCACAAAGAAGCGTTTACTGCACCAATGCCACAAAATATCCGAGATACAATATGGCCGACACCCTGACACCCCCCCCCCCCCTTCTGACACCAACATACAGCTCTATGGTCACAACCATCAGAGAGGAAGAATACCATCCCCCACCGCGAAGGGGCAATATAGAATGAGGAGTATACGGTATATAAACGGAGTATACAGGGGGGGGCAGTGTACGGTATATAACGGAGTATACAGGAGGCAGTGTACGGTATATACAGGGGGGGGGGCAGTGTACGGTATATAATGGAGTATACAGGGGGGGCACTGTACGGTATATAACGGAGTATATGGGGGGCAGTGTACGGTATATAAAGGAGTATACAGGGGGCAGTGTACGGTATATAACGGAGTATACAGGGGGGGGCAGTGTACGGTATATAACGGAGTATACAGGGGGGGGCAGTGTACGGTATATAACGGAGTATACAGGGGGGGGCAGTGTACGGTATATACAGGGGGGGCAGTGTACGGTATATAATGGAGTATACAGGGGGGCAGTGTACGGTATATAATGGAGTATACGGGGGGGGCAGTGTACGGTATATACAGGGGGGGCAGTGTACGGTATATAATGGAGTATACAGGGGGGGGCAGTGTATGGTATATAATGGAGTATACAGGGGGGGGGCAGTGTACGGTATATAACGGAGTATACGGGGGGGGCAGTGTACGGTATCTAACGGAGTATACGGGGGCAGTGTACGGTATCTAACGGAGTATACGGGGGGGGGCAGTGTACGGTATATAACGGAGTATACGGGGGGGCAGTGTACGGTATATAACGGAGTATACGGGGGGGCAGTGTACGGTATATAACGGAGTATACGGGGGGCAGTGTACGGTATATAACGGAGTATACGGGGGGCAGTGTACGGTATATAACGGAGTATACGGGGGGCAGTGTACAGTATATACAGGGGGGGCAGTGTACAGTATATACAGGGGGGGCAGTGTACAGTATATACAGGGGGGGCAGTGTACAGTATATACAGGGGGGGCAGTGTACGGTATATAATGGAGTATACGGGGGGTAGTGTACAGTATATACAGGGGGGGGCAGTGTACGGTATATAATGGAGTATACGGGGGGTAGTGTACAGTATATACAGGGGGGCAGTGTACAGTATATACAGGGGGGGCAGTGTACGGTATATAACGGAGTATACGGGGGGGGCAGTGTACAGTATATACAGGGGGGCAGTGTACGGTATATAACAGAGTATACGGGGGGGCAGTGTACAGTATATACAGGGGGGGCAGTGTACGGTACATAACGGAGTATACGGGGGGCAGTGTACGGTATATACAGGGGGGGCAGTGTACGGTATATAACGGAGTATACGGGGGGCAGTGTACGGTATATAACGGAGTATACGGGGGAGGCAGTACAGAGTATATAGGGGGGGGATGGGTGAGTGCAGAGTATATAGTGGGGGGGATGGGTGAGCGCAGAGTATATAGTGGGGGGGGATGGGTGAGCGCAGAGTATATAGTATATAGGGGGGGATGGGTGAGTGCAGAGTATATAGTGGGGGGGATGGGTGAGTGCAGAGTATATAGTATATAGGGGGGGGGGGGGGGGTCATACTCAGGACAAGCTGTATAAACACTGGAATGATTCAGCAGCCGTGACTCGCCCCCCTCCCCCTCTCCTCCCGGTACAGCCCACCCTTCCCCCTCTCACCCAGCGCGTGGTCCTCTTTGAACATCCACTTCATGGTACCGGAGAGATGACAGCAGCAGCGGCGGCGGAGGCGACAACAACAACACAGCGGAACCTCCCTCTGACGTCACTTCCGGGAAATATCTCCGCTGCCCCCCACGGCCACGCCCTCCGCGCGGTGCTGAACAAACGCTGGTGGGCGGGGCCCGGCGTCAGGTCAGTCAGCTGGGCCGTGACGTCTCCTCTCGGAGTCAGGCGGGTGTTGTTGTGACCCTGAGTGACTCGGGAGGGGGAGGGGGTGACAAAATAAAGATCTAATTCTCCTCCATGACCCCCCCGCCCCCCCCCCATACACCGATCACTTCTCTGATAGATAAAGGAAGCCTCTCCTCAGAGGAGCCCACCGAGGACTATTCAGAGCGGAAAGTTGGTTGCCATGGTGATCACCTGTCCTCATTACTTCCTGTATTAGGGTGACAACGGCTCCCTTTACTGGGAATCACACAGCAGCGTTGTCACCACTTCCTGTAATGAGATGACAACGGGGAGATCTCACACACATTGTACAATCCAAAGATATTTATTGGATTTTTTATGATTTTTGACAAAAATAATACAATAATAAAATTTTGGTTCGATTATCATAACCATAAAACAGATATAAGGCAAAATACGCGTAGCGCCATAACCCCTGCGGGGCGGCTATGGATTTCTGTGCTTACCGGTTACCTCCTCCTTGTAGCTCGTCGTTCCTACGGTACCTGAATCTTCCAGCCGTTTCGGCGATACTGTAAGAAATGCGGATTCTCTGGTGTCCATACATCTCAGCTCCCAGGCTCTTACCGAGCAGCCAGCTTCGTGGCCCTCCTCTGAAGAGTCCTCTCCTGGTCGCTTGTACGAGTCGCTGTGCCTCTCCAATCCTGAGAGGACACGGGACACCTCCGAATCCTCCTTCAGTCACTGGGCCTTGGACTAGCCAGTTCCGAGGCTCGGGAACGGATGGATCCCCACCCGACTATGAGGGCCTCACGGGGTTGGTCCGGGCCGGAACCAGGAATCAAAGAGCCAGCCGAACCACACAGACCAACCTGAACATGTGACTTCAGCATCTTAAATACCCCTTCCCGGAATACACAGCGGGGCCAGACGCGCCCATTGATTGGCTCCGAGAAAGATTGGTACCTAATGCGTCCAACCAGACTGCGTTCTCAGCCCGTCACAGGTGCCTCACCTCACCTATGACCAGACAGAACTCCAGTACAGCCCAGCCAGACTGACGCCAAAGTAAAAGACCTAAAACAATTAACCCCCAGAACTCAGTTACAGTTCTGGATAAAAATAAATTTACAGAATAGCGCACGTGTCGGCGCTACATACAACACCGAGATCTTTTTTTGATTTGCTCTAAACGAAATGACAACAGCCGTGTATTATTCTTTACTAATGAAATAATCCTTATTTACCCCGAAGGGGGAGACTCTGTACGCAAGGGAAGGGGGAGACTCTGTACGCAAGGGAAGGGGGAGACTCTGTACGCAAGGGAAGGGGGAGACTCTGTACGCAAGGGAAGGGGGAGACTCTGTACGCAAGGGAAGGGGGAGACTCTGTACGCAAGGGAAGGGGGAGACTCTGTACGCAAGGGAAGGGGGAGACTCTGTACGCAAGGGAAGGGGGAGACTCTGTACACAAGGCGGAGACTCTGTACACAAGGGAAGGGGGAGACTCTGTACGCAAGGGAAGGGGGAGACTCTGTACACAAGGGGGAGACTCTGTACGCAAGGGAAGGGGGAGACTCTGTACGCAAGGGGGAGACTCTGTACGCAAGGGGGAGACTCTGTACGCAAGGGAAGGGGGAGACTCTGTACGCAAGGGAAGGGGGAGACTCTGTACGCAAGGGAAGGGGGAGACTCTGTACGCAAGGGAAGGGAGAGACTCTGTACACAAGGGGGAGACTCTGTACACAAGGGAAGGGGAGACTCTGTACGCAAGGGAAGGGGGAGACTCTGTACACAAGGGGGAGAGTCTGTACACAAGGGGGAGACTCTGTACACAAGGGGGAGACTCTGTACACAAGGGGGAGACTCTGTACACAAGGGAAGGGGGAGACTCTGTACGCAAGGGGGAGACTCTGTACACAAGGGGGAGACTCTGTACGCAAGGGAAGGGGGAGACTCTGTACGCAAGGGAAGGGGGAGACTCTGTACGCAAGGGGGAGACTCTGTACGCAAGGGGGAGACTCTGTACGCAAGGGGGAGACTCTGTACGCAAGGGGGAGACTCTGTACGCAAGGGGGAGACTCTGTACGCAAGGGGGAGACTCTGTACGCAAGGGGGAGACTCTGTACGCAAGGGGGAGACTCTGTACGCAAGGGGGAGACTCTGTACACAAGGGAAGGGGGAGACTCTGTACACAAAGGAAGGGGGAGACTCTGTACACAAAGGAAGGGGGAGACTCTGTACACAAAGGAAGGGGGAGACTCTGTACACAAAGGAAGGGGGAGACTCTGTACACAAAGGAAGGGGGAGACTCTGTACGCAAGGGAAGGGGGAGACTCTGTGCGCAAAGGAAGGGGGAGACTCTGTGCGCAAGGGAAGGGGGAGACTCCGTGCGCAAGGGAAGGGGGAGACTCCGTGCGCAAGGGAAGGGGGAGACTCCGTGCGCAAGGGAAGGGGGAGACTCCGTACGCAAGGGAAGGGGGAGACTCCGTGCGCAAAGGAAGGGGGAGACTCCGTGCGCAAGGGAAGGGGGAGACTCCGTGCGCAAGGGAAGGGGGAGACTCTGTGCGCAAGGGAAGGGGGAGACTCTGTGCGCAAGGGAAGGGGGAGACTCTGTGCGCAAGGGAAGGGGGAGACTCTGTGCGCAAGGGAAGGGGGAGACTCCGTGCGCAAGGGAAGGGGGAGACTCCGTGCGCAAGGGAAGGGGGAGACTCCGTGCGCAAGGGAAGGGGGAGACTCCGTACGCAAGGGAAGGGGGAGACTCAGTACGCAAAGGAAGGGGGAGACTCCGTACGCAAAGGAAGGGGGAGACTCTGTACGCAAAGGAAGGGGGAGACTCTGTACGCAAAGGAAGGGGGAGACTCTGTACGCAAAGGAAGGGGGAGACTCTGTACGCAAAGGAAGGGGGAGACTCTGTACGCAAAGGAAGGGGGAGACTCTGTACGCAAAGGAAGGGGGAGACTCTGTACGCAAAGGAAGGGGGAGACTCTGTACGCAAGGGAAGGGGGAGACTCTGTACTCTGTGCGCAAGGGAAGGGGGAGACTCCGTGCGCAAGGGAAGGGGGAGACTCCGTGCGCAAGGGAAGGGGGAGACTCCGTGCGCAAGGGAAGGGGGAGACTCCGTGCGCAAGGGAAGGGGGAGACTCCGTACGCAAGGGAAGGGGGAGACTCTGTGCGCAAGGGAAGGGGGAGACTCCGTGCGCAAGGGAAGGGGGAGACTCCGTACGCAAGGGAAGGGGGAGACTCTGTACGCAAGGGAAGGGGGAGACTCAGTGCGCAAGGGAAGGGGGAGACTCTGTACGCAAGGGAAGGGGGAGACTCTGTACGCAAGGGAAGGGGGAGACTCTGTGCGCAAGGGAAGGGGGAGACTCTGTGCGCAAGGGAAGGGGGAGACTCTGTACGCAAAGGAAGGGGGAGACTCTGTACGCAAGGGAAGGGGGAGACTCTGTGCGCAAGGGAAGGGGGAGACTCTGTACGCAAAGGAAGGGGGAGACTCCGTGCGCAAAGGGAAGGGGGAGACTCTGTACGCAAGGAAGGGGGAGACTCTGTGCGCAAGGGAAGGGGGAGACTCTGTGCGCAAGGGAAGGGGGAGACTCTGTGCGCAAGGGAAGGGGGAGACTCCGTGCACAAGGGAAGGGGGAGACTCCGTGCGCAAGGGAAGGGGGAGACTCCGTGCGCAAGGGAAGGGGGAGACTCTGTACGCAAGGGAAGGGGGAGACTCTGTACACAAGGGAAGGGGGAGACTCTGTACGCAAAGGAAGGGGAGACTCTGTACGCAAGGGAAGGGGGAGACTCTGTACGCAAGGGGGAGACTCTGTACACAAGGGGGAGACTCTGTACGCAAGGGAAGGGGGAGACTCTGTACGCAAGGGAAGGGGGAGACTCTGTACGCAAGGGAAGGGGGAGACTCTGTACGCAAGGGAAGGGGGAGACTCTGTAGACTCTGTACGCAAGGGAAGGGAGAGACTCTGTACACAAGGGAAGGGGGAGACTCCGTACACAAGGGAAGGGGGAGACTCTGTACACAAGGGAAGGGGAGACTCTGTACACAAGGGAAGGGGGAGACTCTGTACACAAGGGAAGGGGGAGACTCTGTACGCAAGGGAAGGGGGAGACTCTGTACGCAAGGGGGAGAGTCTGTACGCAAGGGGGAGACTCTGTACACAAGGGGGAGACTCTGTACACAAGGGGGAGACTCTGTACACAAGGGAAGGGGAGACTCTGTACGCAAGGGGGAGACTCTGTACACAAGGGGAGACTCTGTACACAAGGGGGAGACTCTGTACGCAAGGGAAGGGGGAGACTCTGTACGCAAGGGGGAGACTCTGTACGCAAGGGGGAGACTCTGTACGCAAGGGGGAGACTCTGTACGCAAGGGGGAGACTCCGTACACAAAGGAAGGGGGAGACTCTGTACACAAAGGAAGGGGGAGACTCTGTACACAAGGGAAGGGGGAGACTCTGTACGCAAAGGAAGGGGGAGACTCTGTGCGCAAGGGAAGGGGGAGACTCTGTGCGCAAGGGAAGGGGGAGACTCTGTGCGCAAGGGAAGGGGGAGACTCAGTACACAAGGGAAGGGGGAGACTCTGTACACAAGAGAAGGGGGAGACTCTGTACACAAGAGAAGGGGGAGACTCTGTACACAAGAGAAGGGGGAGACTCTGTACACAAGGGAAGGGGGAGACTCTTTACACAAGGGAAGGGGGAGACTCTGTACGCAAGGGAAGGGGGAGACTCTGTACACAAGGGAAGGGGGAGACTCTGTACACAAGGGAAGGGGGAGACTCTGTACACAAGAGAAGGGGGAGACTCTTTACACAAGGGAAGGGGGAGACTCTGTACACATAGGTGAGCCCTGATGTCACTATTATCCCCTCCCCCCTTTGTTTCCAGGAATGACCAGGGCCCACGGCACAAATAAAGTGGTGGGCAATGGTGACATCAGTTTCCCTATATAGACACATATTCATGTTAAAGGCTAAATATGGCCATATAAGGGCCCTGACATTGCCAGTACCCCCCCCCCCCCTTTTTTTTTACAGGAATTACCCAGCTCACATCACATGTAAACAAAGTGGCGGGCACTTAGGGTGACCACATGTACCAGATTGCCCGGACCAGTCCCGCATTTTGCAGGTCTGTCCCGGCACCTTCAATCTAGGACAATACAGTGTCCCAGAATGAAACTGACACAGTCACCCCCCCCCCCCCCCACACCCGGCCGATCTGATGCCCCCCAAAAAAGACCTCCACATTGCCCCTTTACTCACTGACAGTACTTGTCCTGGCTGGGAATGTCTGTAGAGGCACAAGCCCCGCCCCCTGCTTGTGATTGGAGAAATCATAAATCCCGCTTCCTGTGTCCAATCCCTGCAGGGCAGTATAGAGCCGGTGTCAGTACACAGGACGAGCAGATTCCGAAAATAGCCGAAGATGAACGGCGCCTGCGCCGTGAGTCCAGGTTCAAGCCCCACCATCCAAGTGGACGTAGAGTTAGAATAAAAAAGAGCCAATCGCAGCGAGGCCGTGCCCGAAGCGTGGCGAGCGAAGCGAGGCCGTGCCCGAAGCGTGGCGAGGCCGTGCCCGAAGCGTGGCGAGTGCAGCGAGGCCGTGCCCGAAGCGTGGCGAGCGAAGCGAGCCCGCGAGGGGCCCTCTAAGTTTCTGTAGCCCTATGTCCACTTGGATGGTGGGGCTTAAACCTCGACTCACGTCGCAGGCGCCGTTCATCTTCGGAGGTTTTCCTAAAATCCTTCTGCTCCGTACTGCGCATGCGCTGTTAATGCGCAGTACACAGCGGACACTTTATGATAGCCGGACTATTGCTGACAGAACACCGGCGTTGGAACAAGGTAAAACGGGTCCCGGCCAGGACTGTCAGTGAGTGAAGTGGTGATGCGGCAGCCTTTTTTGGGGGCGTGATCAGTGCTTCTGGGTAGAGCATGAACCGGCCCCCCCCCCCCCCCCCCCCGGCTGTGCTGTGATTTGTTACAGCACAAAATTATTTTTAGAAAGGGGGGGTCCATATAAGGGCAATGATGTCACCAGTGACCGCCCCTTTGTTTACATGTGCTGGGTAAACAAAGGGGGGATCCTGGTGATGTCAGTACCCCTATATGGTCACGTCCATGTTAAAGATTGACTAAACATGTCCATGTAAGGTCCCCGACATCCCCCCCTTTGTTTACAGGAATGGCCGGGGCCCCCAGCACAAAGGGGCGGTCACTGGTGACATCATTGCCCATATATGGACATATTTAGTCAATCTTTAGAATGGACACGTGTCCATATGCGGGTAATGATGTCACCAGTACCCCCCCCCCCCCTTTGTTTACATGTGCGGGGGAGGGGAATTACCCAGGCCACAGCCAATTAGACTAGAAAATGGCACCAAGTATAAGTCTGGATAGAGAGGAGCCCTGAGAACTCCTGAGCTCAGCTCTGAAGGGGTGAAGGGGGTCTTCTTACTTCAGAGGAGGGGGAGTCCCCCCCATTGCACCCAGACTGGGGGGGGTGAAGGGATGGAAAACCCCTGTAATGGGGACCCTGAGTCATATAGAGCATGCTGGGAGTTGTAGTTCTCCAATACCTGGGGAGTGTGAATGTATATTCTCCCCACCCCCCTTCTGTCCGCACCACATACAAAGCCTCAGCCAGGGGGCGCCGTGCGGGACGTCACTTCCGGGTCACCACCTGACAGGCGGATGTACTTCCGGGGAAAGGCGTCTGTTACTATGGAGACGAGAAGCTGGAGAGCGCGCGGCCCGAGAGATCCGAACTGTGTGTGATCGGAGAGTGTATGAGGGGGGACACAGGAGAAGGTATGGGGGGGGGGGACACAGGAGAGTGTATGGGGGGGGACACAGGAGAGTGTATGTGGGGGGACACAGGAGAAGGTATGGGGGGGACACAGGAGAGTGTATGAGGGGGGACACAGGAGAAGGTATGGGGGGGAACACAGGAGAGTGTATGGGGGGGGACACAGGAGAAGGTATGGGGGGGACACAGGAGAGTGTATGAGGGGGGACACAGGAGAGTGTATGAGGGGGGACACAGGAGAAGGTATGGGGGGGACACAGGAGAGTGTATGGGGGGGGACACAGGAGAAGGTATGGGGGGGACACAGGAGAGTGTATGGGGGGGGACACAGGAGAGTGTATGAGGGGGGACACAGGAGAAGGTATGGGGGGGACACAGGAGAGGGTATGGGGGGGGACACAGGGGGAAGCAGGATACGGTATGGGGGGACACAGGAGAAGGTATGGGGGGACACAGGAGAAGGTATGGGGGGAACGATACAGGAGAGGGTACGGGGGGACACAGGAGAAGGTATGGGGGGACACAGGAGAGTGTATGAGGGGGGACACAGGAGAAGGTATGGGGGGGACACAGGAGAGGGTATAGGGGAAGCAGGATACGGTATGGGGGGACACAGGAGAAGGTATGGGGGGAACGATACAGGAGAGGGTACGGGGGGACACAGGAGAAGGTATGGGGGGACACGGGTGGGGAGATACAGGATTAGGTTTAGGGGGACACAGTAGAGCGTATATAGAGGATTGGTGGGGGGGGGGCACTGCAGGGTATATTTCTGGGATCAGTGGCATATATATTAGATATAAGAGGAGTGGACCCCCATATATACACCCCCTAATTCCACAAAAGTCGAGGCGCTGTGTAAAATCTACATAAAAGCAGAATGCAATGATTTGCAAATCTCATAAATCCATATTATATTCGCAATAGAAACTAGAAAACATGTTGAATGTTTAAACTGAAAATTTGGACCATTTTTAGAAAAAAAAAAATTAGGTAATTTTGAAAGTGATGACAGAAACACATCTGTAAAAAGTTGGGCAAGGAAAGTAAGTGGTACTAACAAAGCCTCAGGCAAGAACGGGACAACATTCCTCTTCCAAAACGCCCAAAAAAAAAAATGGTCTCCTCAGTTCCCAGATGTTTACAGAGTGTTGCCAAAAGAAGAGGGATTCTACAATGCGGTAAACATGGCCCGCCCCAACTTTTTTGAGACTTGTTGCTGCCATCAATTTCAAAAACGCCTTAAAATTGTCCATTTTGTGAGTTTAAAAATTTGATATGTTTTCTATTGGGACTAAAATATGAGATTTGCATTGTTTTTTTTATGTAAATTTTAAACGAGGTCCCAACTTTTTAGGAATTGGGGTTCTAAATGTTGGGGTGATGTACAGAATAGAAGGTGGGGTTTAGGTATAGGAGAGGGCAGGGTTTAGGTATAGGAGAAGGTGGGGTTTAGGTATAGGAGAGGGCTGGGTTTAGGTATAGGAGAAGGCGGGGTTTAGAAAATCAGGAAGAACTCCGGACAGCCGCACACCGGGAAAGATAAAAAATTCAATGAATTTATTTAAAAAGCAGGAATTGCATCAATCCATAACACGGCAAAGCAAAAAGGGGGGGGGCACAAAGCTGACGTGTTTCGCACTATGCGTAGTGCTTACTCATAGCTATAGGAGAGGGCGGGGTTTAGGTATAGGAGAGGGTGGGGTTTTGGTATAGGAGAGGGCGGGGTTTAGGTATAGGAGAGGGCGGGGTTTAGGTATAGGAGAGGGCGGGGGTTTAGGTATAGGAGAGGGCGGGGTTTAGGTATAGGTGAGGGCGGGGTTTAGGTATAGGTGAGGGCGGGGTTTAGGTATAGGTGAGGGCGGGGTTTAGGTATAGGTGAGGGTGGGGTTTAGGTATAGGAGAGGGTGGGTTTTAGGTATAGGAGAGGGTGGGATTTAGGTATAGGAGAGGGCGGGGTTTAGGTATAGGAGAGGGCAGGGTTAGGTGGAACGACATGATTAATATTTATTCCTCTGGAATTGCGTGTTTTGCAGGAAGTGAGAAGAAGTCGTTGCTCTGGTCGCCTTACTATGGCAATCTATGAAGTCTACTCCCACCCCTACCAGGTCCGATACAGAACCAGCATCTGCTCCAAGGCCACCCTCTTCCTGATCGCTGTGCTGCTACTGACCTACATCCCTCCATTACTAGTGTCCTATCGCAGCCAAGGTGAGACTTTGTTTTCTGCTGCTGAAAAAAACAGCCTATTAAATAAAAATATATTTTTTTTTTTGTGACTTTAACTAAACATCATTCAATGTGTATAAATCAGGTTCAGTGGGTCTCTTGAACACGGATATGTGTCCATATAGAGGTACTGATGTCACCAACATCCCAACCATTTGTTTTCATGTGCTGCTGCTGTGGACTTATCACATTATCACATTTGTGTTTCTGTTTATATGAACATTGATGTGTGCACACGAGCACTTTAGATATTACTTCATATGCCTGCATTCAGCTGAGTCGGCTGCTATAGTAATACCTTATTCAGGTTGTTTGGTTTTATATTTTATATAACTTACAGTATATTTGGAATTAGTTTGAATTCCCTTTTTTGTATATATGTTGATTATTTTGGTTTTATCACCTTGATGATGTTTACACAGTTTTAGGGGTGTGTAAGCACCTTTTCCTGGGTTTATTTCCAGGACTTATATGCTTTTAGCGCTACACATTTCTCACTCATAGAACGCATTAAGGTGAAAAAACTTGAGGGTTTACAACCCCTTTAACCACTTCCCACCCGGCCAATGCATATAAACGCCCGGGTGGGCGCTCTCCCCTTCTAAATGGACGTTCAGGAATGTCCACTCAGAAGGAGGGGGATCGCGCGCGGAGGTGCGATCCCGATGCGCTCGTGTCACTCGGACACGGCGCATCTCTGATCGGCAGGAGGGCTCTGTGATTGGCCCTCCTGATCACATGACGGCCTTGTCTAATCACAGCCGTCATGTGATGTAAACACAGAGCCGGTTGCTAGGTAATCGGCTCTCCTCTCCTCACATGGAAGTTGTCTGTGAGGAGAGGAGAGCAGATCACTGCAGCCGGCTGTTGATCAGTGAGTATGAGCTGTTTTTTTTACAGCTTTTTACACACTGATCACCAACCTAGTGTAAACACACAAAACACCACACAGTATAAACACACATGTCCCCACACAATGGCCCCAAAACACATGTCCCCAAAATAATAAAAACACATGTCCCCCACATATGTCCCACTAAAATCACATGTCCCAATGATTATCTGCACACATATGTCCGTGATCATCTGCGCACATCTGTACATGATCATTTGCGCACATATGTCCGTGATCACACAAACCAATTATTACACACTTAACTGAATTTTTTTTTTACCAAAAACATGTAGCAGAATACATTTTGGCTTAAATTTAGGACAAAATTCGATTTTATTGGATTTCTTTTAAAATAGAAGAAAATATTGTGTTTTTTTATTTTTTTATTTTTTTTCCAAATTTCCGCTCTTTTTTTCGCTTATTTCGCAAAAAAAATTAAAACGGAGTCAAGGAATAAATACCACCAAAAGAAAGCTCTATTTGTGCGAACAAAATGATAAAAATGTCATTTGGGTACAGCGTAGCATGACCGCGCAATTGTCATTGAAAGTGCGAGAGCGCTGAAAGCTGTAAAATGGTCTGGGAAGGAAGGGGGACAAAAGTCCCCCCCCCCCCGTATTGTAGTGGTTAAAGACCTTCAAAAGAAAGCTCTATTTGTGTGAAAAAAATGATTAAAAAATGTCATGTGTACAGTGTTGCATGACCGCGCAATTGTCATTCAAAGTGTGACATTGCTGAAAGCTGAAATTCGGCCTGGGCAGGAAGGGGGTGAAAGTGATCGGTATCGAAGGGGTTAATGTACTTTCATCTTTTGTAGGATTTTGGATGAAGCGGAGCACATACGAGGAGCAGCCCAACGTTCGGTTCCAGTACGAGGTTTTGCTGATCGCCTTAAACAGCACCAGTGGAAGTTATGTGGCTTGGAGCACATTTCAGAATTTCAACAGTTTGATAGGCGGGAGGCTGAGGATTCCTCTGGTATCGGTATGTCGCACAGTTACTAGATCTGCTATTCGTAGAAGTCAAGAGCAATGGAAACTTTGCTGATGGAGAAAGCATTTACGTTAATTGGCGAGCCTAGCTTCTGGCTTTGTCATAGTAACTTTCTTAAATTATACTTTCTTAAAAAAAAAAAGAAAGAACGGGCAGGCGGGACTTTTAAAGTGGTTGTAAACCCTTACAGACCACTTTTACCTACAGGTGAGCCTAGATTAAGGCTTACCTGTAGGTGCAAGAAATATCTCCTAAACCTACACGGTTTAGGAGATATTTGCAAAAGACAGGCACCATAGGCACTGAGCGTACCGTTGCTAACGGCGTTCATGCCGTTAGTGGCGGCTCCCGCGTGCATGCGTGGGAGTGACATCATTGCGGCTCCGGCCAATCACATCGCCGGAGCAGCGATACCCGGAAGGAAGGTGGAAGAGGGGACAGCAGTGACATCGCAGGCTCCTGTGTCAGGTAAGTGACGCATAATGGGCTAGTATGCGATGCATAGTAGCCCATTATGCTTTACCTTTGCAGGGAAACAAAGAGGAAGTAAAACCCATCAGGGTTTACTTCCTCTTTAAAGAGGATGGCCACCCGCACCAAAAATATTATTATTTAATAAATGGACACTTACCTGTTCCAGTGGTGTCGGCAGAATGTGACGAGCGACCGCTCGTCTCTCGGCTGCCCAGCCGCCATCCTCTGTCAGGGAATCAGGAAGTGAAGATGCAACGGCTTCACTGCCCGGTTCCCTACTGCGCATGCGCGAGTCGCGCTGCGCGTCTCTATTGGTCCCCGCTGTGTCCTAGGAACTGTGTTTCCCAAGACACAACGGGGCATCTTCCGATATGGGCGGGAAAGTCCGGTTATCTCGACCCAGAAGTGGGTGCAGATACCTGTATTATACAGGTATCTGCACCCCCTCCCCCCTCAAAGGTGCCAATTGTGGCACCGGAGGGGGGGAGGAATCCGATAAGCGGAAGTTCCACTTTAGGGTGGAGCTCCGCTTTAAGGTACCAAGATATAGAATAAACAATCAATTTGAAAAAATATACATTTTATTTAAACAATTCTTTAAAATCTCAGTAAACATTTACAAGAATCGCATATTATTTCTTTGGACTTGTATAACCACTTCTTACTCTACATGTTTCGCTCAGAGGAGCTTCTTCAGTTTTTTTTTTTTTTTTTGGAGGGGGAAAGAGGAAAAGGGGAAAATCAAACCCCAAGGGGATCAGGTGGTCTTAAAAGTCCTCCAAGGCCCTGCACAGACCACCTCCCTCCTACCTGCATAGGCAGGTCACTGAACATCAATGGCAATCAACCCAAACAATGTCACTTTCTTAATTTACAGAGAATTAAAGTGGAGTTCCTCCCATTTAACAGTCAGCAGCTCCAAAAAGTGTATCTGCTGACTTTTAATAATCGGACACTTACCTGTCCCACGGTCCAGCGATGCCGGTGCAGGAAGCCCCGCTCCTCTCCGAGGCGCCAACATTCTTACTGTGGGCACTCGGCTGTGACTTCACAGAGCTGCGCTGCACACTGAATGGCTGGGCAATCCTCTGGGACCTGTGATGTGTCCCAGAAGATTGCAGGGACACATCAATCCAAAGACATGCTGGTAGGTTAATTGACTTCTGTCCAAAAAAATATAATAAAAAAATAAATTGGCCCGAGTATATGAATGGGGACCTTGGATTGTGGGCTCCTTGAGCGTAGGGACATGTGATGTGAGTGTACAATGTACAGGGATGGGGACAATTGTAGACACTCACTGAGGTTGGACTGGTGTCTTTATTCAACCTTACTAACTATGAAACTATGAAGACGATGCTTCCTGTATAGCGCCACCTCCTGTCACAGGTGGAGTGATAGCAAATGCATTCTGCCTGAAACAGCAACAGCTGGCGATATTGAAGACTGTTATTAAAGGTATGTTTAATACTAAAATCACAGTGTATATGGGCATATCTGTTCTGCAGTGGTTACCGGGCTGCTTTCAAACTGCACTGAGCCATAGAAAACCACAGCACATCAGTGTGAAAGCAGCCTTAGGCCCCTTTCGCATGATCGGTCCGACCCAATCAGACCCTCCATTCACCTCCTATGGAGCGGCAATTTTTTTTTTTATTTATTTATTACAGGATTTATATAGCGCCAACAGTTTACGCATCGCTTTACAATATAAAAAGGGAGACAATACAGTTATAATACAATAAAATACAAGAGGATTAAGAGGGCCCTGCTCAGAAGAGCTTACAATCTAATAGGGTGGGGGAGGTGATACAAAAAGGTTGTAACTGTGGGGAATGAGCTGATGGAAGTCGTAAAAGATTAGTTGGAGACATGATAGGCTTCCTGAAGAGATGAGATTTCAGGGATCGCCTGAAGGTAGCTAGAGTAGGGGATAGCCGGATAGGTTGAGGCAGGGAGTTCCAGAGGATGGGAGAGGCTCTGGAGAAATCCTGGAGATGAGCATAGGAGGAGGAAACAAGAGAGCTTGACAGGAGGAGATCTTGAGAAGAGCGGAGAGGACGGTTTGGGATATGTTTGGAGACAAGATTGGTGATGTAGCTCGGGGCAGAGTTGTGGATGGCTTTGTAAGTTGTGCTTAGTATTTTGAATTTAATTTGCTGGGTGATCGGGAGCCAGTAGATTGGAAATCAGGAAGAACTCCGGACAGCCGCACACCAGTAAGAGATAAAATTCAATAAATGTATTTAAAAAGCTGGAATCCCATCAATCCAAAGCACGGCAAAGCAGAATAGGGGGGGTACAAAGCTGACGCGTTTCGCACTATGCTTAGCGCTTACTCATAGTTCATAGGTGATCGGGAGCCAGTGTAGGGATTGGAGGAGAGGGTTGGCAGACACTGATTGGAGACCAGTGTAGGGATTGGAGGAGAGGGTTGGCAGACACTGAACGGTTGGTAAATGTAAACAGACTTGTGTCCGTTTACACCCGCCTACCTTCAATCCGATCCACTAAATGAAAAATAAAAGAAGGGGATCTGTCCCCTTCCATCTGGGCGGATCGGAGGGCCCATAGAGTAGAGTGGGCTGTGTCCGTGTCCGCTCTGCATATGTGTACACGGACCTGTCATCCGCCCACTCCGCTCATTGTGGCCCGTGACCGGTTACCAAGTCGCTTAAGTGGCCCTTGCTCTTCAAAAGTTTGGGCACCCCTGGTTTACAGGCACAATATGCTGTTTATATTGGGCACTGGGGAAATAACAGTCCACCGCTCCACCTTTCATAAATGCACGTGGATAATGAAGATGTAATATACACAACACAGGTAAAAGTTCTCTTACATTTGCTTTGTTTGGTGTTTTACAGTTTTAATGAGCTGCTCTTACCTGTTTTGTAGGCTCGGGAAGAGGATGGCAACCAAGATGGTAAAATGGACAGGCTGAACCTTAGGTTGGAGCTTCCCCTGCTGCCCACAGAGAACGTGTACGGGGTGCAGCTTGTTCTGACCTTCTCATACCAGCTCTATGTACGTAGACTCCTCGCCGTACGGACCGCACAGTGTTTTGTTGTGTATAGAACATTTAAAGGCTCATCTCACACAGTCGGAAATTCCAACGGAAAATGTCCTATCGGACCATGTTGTCGGAAAATCCGGCCGTGTGTGGGCTCCATCGGACTTTTTCCGTTGGAAAAAATTTGCGATCCTGCTCTCAAATTTTCCGACAACAAAATCCGATCAGACATTTTCCGATCATGTGTAGAGAATTCCGACGGACAAAGTGCCACGCATGCTCAGATCACATTACAAGACCAAAGCTATTGGCTACTAGCCTCTACGTAATTCCGTTGTACGCAACGAACGCCACCACGTTCAGAATGATCTGATTTTCCGACAACTTTGTGCGACCGTGTGTATGCAACACCAGTTTCGGACAAAATCCGTTGGAAGAAAAGGCCTGCGGGTCGGGTGGTTAAGTTGAAAATCAGCAAATTACCTATTTGGGGAGGGGACCGGGGGGGGGGGGGGTGCAGGGGATGTGGTGAGGAGGCAGATGTACTTTGAATTGATCTTATGCTCAGTGGGGGGTGGTCCGTGTTTGTGGCAGGTCCACTTCAATTTTTTTTTTTTTTCTTGGTGTTTCCTGTTCTAAGATACTGCATATCTATGATTCTTTCAGAGGATGTCTACATTTGTAATGCAGAGCATGGCGTTTATTCAGCATGCGTCTCCACTTCCTGGAGCCCAGCTTTACATCAATGGAGACCTGAGACTACAACAGAGGCAGCTGCTGAGACACCAAGGCCTGGACACCACCTACAATGTAAGAAGAGTAAACCTGCAACAGAGGCAGACCCACCCCTCTGCCAATACGAATAATTCAGTTTGCCATGGGCTCTGGCAAGTTGTATTACGTTTGTATTACGTTTGGTGCTATTTAAATGCACTGATTACTGTGTAAATTACACTGGCAGTAATGAGGTTAACCACTAGGGGGCGGGAGGGGTTAAGTGTGACCTATGTGTTTTTTTATTTACTGTAGGGGGCGTGGCTTGGCATGTGACATCACTGATCGTCTTTCCCTATGACAGGGAACAGACGATCAGTGACAGCCTCACTAGGAAGCACGGGGAGAGGTTTGTTTACACTTACCTCTCCCTGTTCTTCAGCTCTGTGACCCGATCGCGGGACACCTGCGGCAATCGGTCCGTGGGTCCCACGGCCACGGAGCTCAGGACCGGGTCGCGAGCGCGCCGCTGCCGGCTGGGCCCTTAAAGGGCAACATACCTGTACGTTGATGTGCCCAGCCGTGCCATTCTGCCAACGTAAATGTGCAGGAGGCGATCCTTAAGTGGTTTCAGGGATTTGCTCTCACTTCCTGTTTGGCTATGGGACAGGAAGTGAAGGGAAATCTCCCCAATGGGACACAGATTGCCGAAATAAACTTGACATGAGTTATTATAGCCCTCCCTTTCTCTATCCAAAATGGGGAAAAAATAAAGTGTTGCCCATTATTATTATAATACAGGAATACAGGATTTATATAGCGCCAACAGTTTACGCATCGCTTTACAATATAAAAGGGAGACAATACAGCTATAATACAATAAAATGCCCATAGTTCTTCTTTAAGTTAGTAGAAGGTGACACAGACAGTTCACCTTTCTAACTGTTGGTGGGTTGGGCCATCAGTGTACTATAACTGCTCACACTGCTGTCTTTCATTTTGGTAGATTTCCGTAATTAATGGATCCAGCCCATATGCGAGCTCTTATGACCTCACAAACATCATATCGTCCTATCAGGAAAGGAACGGTAAGTCCAGAAAAAAGTCTTCGCTGCCAAAGAGAAGTATACAAAAAAGTGGCAACCACCGCAAACTGTACCTATCCTTTGCAGTAAGGTGCGCAAGGAAGGGCAATGCATCCCAGACAAACAAAAGATTTCCCAGCTCACTTACCAGCCAGCCAACAAAACAACCAAATTTGTCTCTAGTTGCACACATTTGCATTTGCCGGGTGCCGATGGACACTGAGTTTCGCAGTACCTGCAGATCAGCTCCCGTTGTGTATAATCACAGCGGATCCGGGCCCGGTGGGCAGGGTGAATGCACGCCCCCCAACCCGGAAGTGTCTGATCTTGTACCAGGTACGTGATCCGACACAGCAGTGCCACTTTGCCAATTTATACTTAAGTTATATGGTTGGCAAGTGGTTAAAGGGGTTGTAAAGGTTCATGTTTTTTCACCTTAATGTATCTTATGCATTAAGGTGAAAAAACACCTGTCAGTGACCGGCCCCCCAGCCCCCCCCCCCCCCCCCCCCATTTTACTTACCTGAGCCCTGGAACTTGTCCCACTGGGACGCGCCTTCTCTCTGGCCGGCGTTCTCGGCTGTTGATTGGATAGATTGATAGCAGCGCAATCATTGGCTCCCGCTGCAGTCAATCAAATCCGAGTCCTGCATTCGGCGTCTATGGATGTTGGATTCGGGAGCGCGCCCGCAAGGTAACCCCCCAGGAGAGCGCTTCTCCTAGGGGGTTATCTGATGCGGGGAGGAGCCGAGACAGACACCGAGTTACCCCAGAAGAGTAGGATCGGATTCACTGTGTGCAAAACGAGCTGCACAGTGGAGTCTCCCAAGCTGAAGCATATATAGCGGTGGATAGGTTAACCACTTGAGCCCCGGAAGGATTCACCCCCTTAATGACCGGGCCATTTTTTGCGATACGGCACTGCGTCGCTTTAATTGACAATTGCATGGTCGTGCGACGCTGTTCCCAAACAAAATTGATGTCATTTTTTCCCCCACAAATTGAGCTTTCTTTTGGTGGTATTTCATCACCTTGGCGGTTTTTATTTTTTGCGCTGAAAAAGAAGAAAAGAATGACAATTTTGAAAAAAAAATACAATATTTTTTTACTTTTTGCTATAATAAATTTCCAAAAAAAAAAAAAAGTAAAAAAAAAACATTTCTTCATCAGTTCAGGTCAATATGTATAATTCTATATATTTTTGGTAAAAAAAAATCGCAATAAGTGCATATTGATTGGTTCGCGCAAAAGTTATAGCGTCTACAAAATAGAGGATAGATTTATGGCATTTTTATTATTTATTTTTTTTTTACTAGTAATTGCGGTAATCAGCGTTTTTTTTAGCGGGTCTGCTACATTACGACGGACTGATCGGACACTTTTGACACTTTTTGGGACCAGTGTCATTTAGCCCGGGTCCACACTTGTGCGAACTCAGACATTGCATGTGATTCGCACTGCAGTGCCGATCGCATGCAATGTCTGTGCGATGCGAGTTCATCATTACAGTTGTATGGCTGAACTCGCATTGGATTCGCAGGAAAATAGTGCAGGGACTTTTTTTTTTTCCCCGCACTGGAATCAGATCCCATGTGATCGAATTCCTGTGCGAGTTCACAGTTCGCACTGCCATCTGTGAACCGATCTGGGGGTGCCATTAGCATTGTATTGACACCCGCAGAGGTTCACAGAGGGCAGTGTAAACTGCCAGCGGAAGAGATGCGATACGGGATTCGGCGCTTGAATCGCGCTGGTTCCTGTATCGCTATAGTGTGAACCTAGGCTCGTATCGCGATCAGTGCTGTAAAAATTACTGTATAAATCACACTGGCAGGGAAGGGGTTAACACTAGGGGGCGATCAAGGGGTTAAGTGTGTCCTAGGGAGGCGTTTCTAACTGTGGGGGGGGGAGGGGACTGACTGGAGGAGGAGAGAGATCTCTGTTTCTGATTACTAGGAACAGACAATCACACTCTCCTCCCCTGACAGAACGGGGATCTGTTTGTTTACATTGGCAGATCTCCGTTCTGCCTCTCTGTGGAGCGATCGCTGGTGACTCCGGCGCAGCACCACTGTAACTATTATGGTACAACGATTCCTGCAATAGATCCGGTTTAACTGCAGCGACTGGTCAGCAAGTGGTTGTAAACCTCCCACATGAGATATGAACAAAAGCATATCCCTCCATAGTGTGTACTTGTCTCACTCCAGAGCACTAAGGCCCCTTTCACACCGGGGCGTTTTTCATGCGGTACAGCGCTAAAAATAGCGCCTGTTCACCGCATGAAAAAATCCGGCCCCTTTAACCCCAGTGTGAAAGCTGGCGGGCTTTCACACTGGAGCGGTGCGCTAGCAGGATGACAAAAAAAAAAGTCCTGCTAGCAGCATCTTTGGAGCGGTATAGGAGCCGTGTATTCACCGCTCCTATACCGCTCCTTCCCACTGATTAGAATGGGACACCGCGGTGAAACCGCGGCAATACCGCCGCAAAGCGCCGCTACGGCGGCGCTCTGCGGGGGGTCTTTAACCCCTTTTTCGGCCGCTCGCGGGGGGTAAAACCGCACCGCGAGCGGCTGAAAACCGCGGTTAAAACGACGGTAAAGCAGCGCTAAATATACCACGGCTCCCCGCCCCAGTGTGAAAGGGGCCTAAGTGTAATTTCTGTCTGCTGCCTCCTTCCTCTTCTATCTGCATCAGTCACTTCTGACAAGTCTTCCTGACACCAAGAGATAAATGGTGACAGGGGAGGGGGCTCCAGCTCTATTCCTGTGTGGAGGGGGAGGGGGGGGTATCCTTTCCCTTCAATCAGCTCTCAGAACTCTCCTCGCTGAACTCTGCAGAGTGTGATTTCAGCTCTCCGCCCACAGCTCAGACGAGCTTTATACATTTTGGACTTTGAACAGATGCAGAGAAGAGAAGACTTCTGATAAACAGGAACTTATGTAGGAGTCACTTCACTGGGTATGTGGAAGGGTTTACAACCACTTTTAAGGGCAGGTGTGCCTAGAGGGAGCCCACTCCTCCTCCTTAAAGGCACAGAGACGCACGTGGCGCCCAACAAGGGCACAATGGCAGCTGAAGACATCCAGTGCGCCCCCCTCACCCAATTCGACCAACTATACAAAAAAAAGTACAGCAGAAACCACCCCAACCTATAACTAGCCTTTGTAGAAAAGTGCACATGGAAGGGCAACGCACATCACAAACGTACTTCCTTTTGTGCTTTTAAGGATCATATATTTGCAAATGTGTGCAAACCAAACCCTCGGTTTTTACAGTGAATTGTTAGAAAGGGCCAAGTTGGTTGTTTTGCAGGCTGGCTGGTAAATGTGCTGGGAAATGTTTTGTTTGGCAAAGTGGAGAAGTGAAGGAACCATTGGAGGGATTCATTATGTTTAGTTTGGTGATGTTTTGTGTCCTTTCAGTGACCACCGTCCTGGACAACCCGAGTCCAATATGGCTTGTTGGACGAGGTGCATCAGATCCATTTGTGGTCAATGCGGTGATCAGGTACCCCGTGGAGATCATTTCATATCCTTTTTATGTTCCTCTTTATTATAATAATACTTTTTAATCCTTACTTTTACTATGTCGTTAGATGCCAGAGTTATTATATCTTGTAGATCTCTAGCACAGACGCTGTGCATGGGTCCTCTTCCTGCATGATTCCAGTGTCCATAGGAAGCGCACTGATTGACTATCAATCCTTCCGCTGGTTTTGCACAGGCGATCCTATCCGGTCTGCCTGTCGGTTTTTCAGGCGGACCTGATCGGACCCTCCATTGCTCTCTATGGAGCGTGACGGATGTCAGCGGACCTGATCGGACCCTCCATTGTTCTCTATGGACCGTGGCGGATGTCAGCGGACCTGATCGCACCCTCCATTGTTCTCTGCGGAGCGTGGCGGATGTCAGCGGACCTGATCGGACCCTCCATTGTTCTCTGCGGAGCGTGGCGGATGTCAGCGGACCTGATCGGACCCTCCATTGTTCTCTGTGGAGCGTGGCGGATGTCAGCGGACATGATCGGACCCTCCATTGATCTCTATGGAGCATGGCGGATGTCAGCGGACCTGATCGCACCCTCCATTGTTCTCTGCGGATGTCAGCGGACCTGATCGGACCCTCCATTGTTCTCTGCGGAGCGTGGCGGATGTCAGCGGACATTAGTTAACAATTCTCTACAATTTGCAAACTCATTATACACTGCTGGAGTGAAAAATCGAATATGTTAGTTATTATTACATTTAAAAGTCAGCAGCTACAAATACTGCAGCTGCTGGCTTACAAAATATGGACACTTACCTGTCTAGCGCGCCCGCGATGTCGGCACCCGAAAGCCGATCTGTCGATCGTTTCTCAGGTGCTGCCGCCGCCATCTTCGGTATGGGAATCCGGAAGTGAAGCCTTGCGGCTTCACTTCCCGGGTTCCCTACTGTGCATGCGCGAGTCGCCCTACGCAATTGGGACGCCCCCTGCTGTCTCTAAGATCCATGTGTTTCCCAGCAGACAGTGGGGGATGACAGGAAGTGGCTTAAATACCCGCAGATTCTGCGGCAATCTATGCCCGGAAATGGGTGCAGATACCTGTATTATACAGGTATTTGTACCCCCTCCCCCCTAAAAGGTGCCAATTGTGGCACCGGAGGGAGGGGAGGGTTCTGGTGAGGGGAAGTTCCCCTTTAGGGTGGAGCTCCGCTTTAAGATATGAACATGCACTACAGACCAGTGTTAATTTTGAAGTCAAATTTCAATTTAGTCTTAGTCTTTTGACTAAAATGCCATTTTAGTTTTTAGTAGTATTTTAGTGATTTTCAGTTGTTTTAGTTTTAGTCGACTAAAATAATATTCATTTAGTTGACTAAAATGTTTTAGTCGACAAAATGAACACTGGATCCACGTAGGGGAATTTTTAAGGGATCTATTTATAAAGAGGTGGATGTGACAACAAACGTTCTGAACATGAAGAATCGATCGCTGCCCTTGAAACTCATGGACCTTGAGGATTCACTGCAGAGAATGTTTGTGCAGTTGTGCATGGGAGCCAATCAGCTTCTAACTTATTCAATTAAGCTTTGAGAATAAAACATGGAAGCTGATTGGTTTCTATGCAGAGCTGCACCAGTGTTAGTAAATCTTCTCCTATGTATCTTGGTGGAATTTAGTAGAGCTTTTTAGTTTGCACTTTTTTTTGGCATTGAATATTCTGTACCATAAAATAATGGCACCATGGTTCCAAAGTGAAAAGCAAACAGTAAACCGCCTGGGCTACTTGAGGACAGGTTGCAAAACTCTTGGTTGGCCTTTACTGCCCCAAGGTCATTGTTCTATGCCAAGTCTGTTTTGTATCTGGGATATGGTCACCAAATGTTGCTTATGTTACATTCATTTCCTCCTCCACTTCCTTTCCTTTTTTTTTTTATTCCATGTGAATGGAATAAAAAATTCCATGTTCCCTCTGGGAATTAATACCAGTTGTGTCCTTAATAAATTCTGCACATATCAGCCTGGATTTTGGGAGATGATCAAATTCGGCTGGGTTCAGTATGTCAGCGTCCTGCTCATCTTCCTCTGGGTCTTCGAGAGGGTGAAGATCTTCGTCTTTCAGAACCAGATCCTCACTACAGTCCAGTCTCCACCTTCGTCCTTATTCAAGCAGCACCAGAGCTAACCTAGCTCCGCTAGAGGCTGGCACACGTCGCAAAGTGCTCCTCGGCAGGGATGTCCACATAGGGCTTGACTTTGGTTAAAGGACCACTATACCAAAAATTGTTTTATGATAAGCTGAGCTAGAAATATTCTTAACTCTAAGAAAAAGGCCCCCAAAAACTGAGACACAAATCCTTTTTTTTTTTTTTTCTGCGCAACCTGTTGCTATATATATTGCTGCTGGTAGACTTGAAAGAAGATGAAGGAATGTTAGTTGGTCATCATCTTATATGAGATAAGTTTACAAAATGGTCAACTGTTGGGCTAGGTGGCTCCCTTCAATACTACCTAGGTTTTCAATGGAGTCACCTCTATACTAGGGTTCGGAGCAGACAGACAACAGCCCCCGAGAAGTATCTTCAAATAATTTAGCATTCCTTGCAGTGCTCCTCAGAAGCACAGAAAGACACATTGCTCTGTTATGCAAATATTGACTTTCTGCACTCCTCTCCTTGAGATTTGAAATCCTGAGAGTTGGCCTGTCCTGAGTTTCGAAGTCTGAAAGATAACTTACTTCTAGTTTTTGATATTTAGGCCCTGGACTGCTCCCAATTATCAAAGTCTGAGAGCTGGCCTTCCCCCGAGTATGAAGGTCTGAGAGCTGGCCTTCCCCCGAGTATGAAGGTCTGAGAGCTGGCCTTCCCCCGAGTAACAAGGTCTGAGAGCTGGCCTTCCCCCGAGTAACAAGGTCTGAGAGCTGGCCTTCCCCCGAGTAACAAGGTCTGAGAGCTTGCCTTCCCCCGAGTATCAAGGTCTGAGAGCTGGCCTTCCCCCGAGTATCAAGGTCTGAGAGCTGGCCTTCCCCCGAGTAACAAGGTCTGAGAGCTGGCCTTCCCCCGAGTAACAAGGTCTGAGAGCTGGCCTTCCCCCGAGTAACAAGGTCTGAGAGCTGGCCTTCCCCCGAGTATCAAGGTCTGAGAGCTGGCCTTCCCCCGAGTATCAAGGTCTGAGAGCTGGCCTTCCCCCGAGTATCAAGGTCTGAGAGCTGGCCTGCCCCCCCCCCCCATTTCAAAGTCTGAGTATTAGCCTGTCCCTGGGTTAAAAAAAAAAAACGGCTTGCTTGCTCTCAATATTCAGAGTCTAAAAGCTGGCCTTTTCTGAAATTTAAAGTTCAAAACCTGGCCTGCCCTGAGTTTCAAAGTTAGAGAGCTGGTCTGGCCCCCTAGTCTTGAATTCTGAGTGCTGACCTGCCCCTGAGTTATGGATTCTGAGAAGCTGGCCTGCCCCCAGGTATCGAAGTCTGAGAAGCTGCTTTATCCCCAGATATCGAACTATGAGACGCTGGCCTGCCCCCAAGTTCCGAAGTCTAATGCCCTGTACACACGGTCGGAAATTCCAACCACAAAATCCGTCTGATTTTTTCAGACGGATTTTGTCTGAAACTGGTGTTGCATACACACGGTTGGACAAAGTTGTCTCAAAATCCGATCGTTCGGAACGTGGTGACGTTCGTTGCGTATGACAGAGCTACGTAGAGGCTAGTACCAATAGCTTTGGTCTCATAATTTGATCTGAGCATGCGTGGCACTTTTGTCCATCGGAAATTCTCTACAAACGATCAGAAAAAGTCTGATCGGATTTTTTTTTGTCGGAAAATTTTAGATCCAGCTCTCAAATTTTGATAAGCTGGCCTGCCCCCAAGTATCAAGGTCTGAGATGCTGGTTTTCCCCCACGTATCGAACTATGAGAAGCTGGCCTGCTCCCAAGTATCAAATTCTGATAAGCTGGTCTGCCCCCCCCCCCCCATGAGTATTGAAGTCTGAGAAGCTGGCCTTCCCCCCTACTTTTACAATATGTGACCTGGGCTGCCTCCTTCAAGCTCCTGCACCTTATTGTTGTCAGTGAGAAGTATTGAGAAGTCTGAGAAGCTGGCCTGCCCCCAAGTATCAAAATCTGAGAGCTGGCCTGCCCCCAAGTATCAAAATCTGAGAGCTGGCCTGCCCCCAAGTATCAAAATCTAAAAAGCTGGCCTGCCCCCAAGTATCAAAATATAAAAAGCTGGCCTGCCCCCAAGTATCAAAATCTGAGAGCTGGCCTGCCACCAAGTATCAAAATCTGAGAGCTGGCCTGCCCCCAAGTATCAAAATCTGAGAGAGAGTTACCAAGGTTTTTATGTCACATTTGTATTTTTATACAAATATGAGCACATTGATTGCCCACATTCTGCAACTTTGATTGCGGTTCTCCCTGCAGCTCCCAGCAATAGAAGGATATATGTGACATCACGTGCATTGCCAGTTACCTCGGCGCCTTGTTCTTAGCTGAACATTTTGGGGGGAGAGTTTGGCACACTTAGACTGGCCATACACCTATAGATTATCTGCAGATTTTCTATGGTCAGATGGAAAAAGTGGAACAGATTCCTCCATCTACGCTGAATTGTGTGAATGGAAGAATCTCCCACTGGCCCAAGCTTCCATATCTTGCTAGTCGGCCCCGCTGGCTCTCACAATACCTGAACATTCTGATTGGGTGCAGGCATTGTTTAGGTTGAGAGCCAGCGGGGCCAACTAGCAATATACTGAAGCTTGGCCCAGTGGGAGATTCCTCCATCCACACAGTTTAGCATACATGGAGAAATCTGTTGCACTTTTTCCATCTAACCATAGAAAATCTGCAGATAATCTATAGGTGTATGGCCAGCTTTTACTTTTCATTTCATTTAAGCCACACAAAAAAAACCCACATCTTTCAGCACTGTTAATTATGATTAATGATTTCTTACCAAATATTTTCTAAAATGTTTTGTAATAGTTTCAATAAAAAAATGAACCAACTTGGAAGTGATTGTCATGCTGATTGTCTGCTGAGCTTTAGGCCATTTTATGGAACCCTTTGTTATTTGCTGGCTTGGTCTTGCCTTAGAGCCTGTATCAATGGGCTTTTGTTTGCAAGCAAGCTCATTAGCCTGGATTTTGGGAGATGATCAAATTCGGCTGGGTTCAGTATGTCGGTGTCCTGCTCCTCTTCCTCTGGGTCTTCGAGAGGGTGAAAAATCTTCTTTCAGAACCAGGGCCTTCCCCCAGGTATCCTCATCTAAAAAGCTGGCCTCCCCCCAGGTATCCTTGTCCGAGAAGCTGGCCTCCCCCCAGGTATCCTTGTCTGAGAAGCTGGCCTTTCCCCAGGTATCCTTGTCTGAGAAGCTGGCCTTCCCCCAGGTATCCTTGTCTGAGAAGCTGGCCTTCCCCCAGGTATCCTTGTCTGAGAAGCTGGCCTTCCCCCAGGTATCCTTGTCTGAGAAGCTGGCCTTCCCCCAGGTATCCTTGTCTGAGAAGCTGGCCTTCCCCCAGGTATCCTTGTCTGAGAAGCTGGCCTTCCCCCAGGTATCCTTGTCTGAGAAGCTGGCCTTCCCCCAGGTATCCTTGTCTGAGAAGCTGGCCTTCCCCCAGGTATCCTTGTCTGAGAAGCTGGCCTTCCCCCAGGTATCCTTGTCTGAGAAGCTGGCCTTCCCCCAGGTATCCTTGTCTGAGAAGCTGGCCTTCCCCCAGGTATCCTTGTCTGAGAAGCTGGCCTTCCCCCAGGTATCCTTGTCTGAGAAGCTGTCCTTCCCCCTCCCCCAGGTATCCTTGTCTGAGAAGCTGTCCTTCCCCCAGGTATCCTTGTCTGAGAAGCTGTCCTTCCCCCAGGTATCCTTGTCAGAGAAGCTGTCCTTCCCCCAGGTATCCTTGTCAGAGAAGCTGGCCTTCCCCCAGGTATCCTTGTCTGAGAAGCTGGCCTTCCCCCCAGGTATCCTTGTCTGAGAAGCTGGCCTTCCCCCAGGTATCCTTGTCTGAGAAGCTGGCCTTCCCCCAGGTATCCTTGTCTGGGAAGCTGGCCTTCCCCCAGGCATCCTTGTCCGAGAAGCTGGCCTTCCCCCAGGCATCCTTGTCCGAGAAGCTGGCCTTCCCCCAGGCATCCTTGTCCGAGAAGCTGGCCTTCCCCCAGGCATCCTTGTCCGAGAAGCTGGCCTTCCCCCAGGCATCCTTGTCCGAGAAGCTGGCCTTCCCCCAGGCATCCTTGTCCGAGAAGCTGGCCTTCCCCCAGGCATCCTTGTCTGATAAGCTGGCCTTCCCCCTAGTTCTAAAGTCTCAGTGATGGCCTGCCCCCCGAGTATTAAAATCTGAGAAGCTGGCCTTTCCCCAGGTATCCTTGTCTTAAAAGCTGGCCTTCCCCCCAGGTATCCTTGTCGGAGAAGCTGGCCTTCCCCCCAGGTATCCTTGTCGGAGAAGCTGGCCTTCCCCCCAGGTATCCTTGTCGGAGAAGCTGGCCTTCCCCCCAGGTATCCTTGTCGGAGAAGCTGGCCTTCCCCCAAGTATCCTTGTCCGAGAAGCTGGCCTTCCCCCAGGTATCCTTGTCCGAGAAGCTGCCCTTCCCCCAGACATCCTTGTCTGAGAAGCTGCCCTTCCCCCAGGTATCCTTGTCTGAGAAGCTGCCCTTCCCCCAGGTATCCTTGTCTGAGAAGCTGGCCTTCCCCCAGGTATCCTTGTCTGAGAAGCTGGCTTGCCCCAGGTATCCTTGTCTGAGAAGCTGGCCTTCCCCCAGGTATTCTTTTTCTTCGAAGCTGGCCTTCCCCCCAGGTATCCTTGTCCGAGAAGCTGGCCTTCCCCCCAGGTATCCTTGTCCGAGAAGCTGGCCTTCCCCCCCCCCCCAGGTATCCTTGTCCGAGAAGCTGGCCTTCCCCCCCCCCCCCCCAGGTATCCTTGTCCGAGAAGCTGGCCTTCCCCCCCCCCCCCCAGGTATCCTTGTCCGAGAAGCTGGCCTTCCCCCCAGGAATCCTTGTCCGAGAAGCTGGCCTTCCCCCAGGAATCCTTGTCCGAGAAGCTGGCCTTCCCCCCAGGTATCCTTGTCCGAGAAGCTGGCCTTCCCCCCAGGTATCCTTGTCCGAGAAGCTGGCCTTCCCCCCAGGTATCCTTGTCCGAGAAGCTGGCCTTCCCCCAGGTATCCTTGTCCGAGAAGCTGGCCTTCCCCCCCCCCCCCCCAGGTATCCTTGTCCGAGAAGCTGGCCTTCCCCCCCCCCCCAGGTATCCTTGTCCGAGAAGCTGGCCTTCCCCCAGGTATCCTTGTCCGAGAAGCTGGCCTTCCCCCAGGTATCCTTGTCCGAGAAGCTGGCCTTCCCCCAGGTATCCTTGTCCGAGAAGCTGGCCTTCCCCCAGGTATCCTTGTCCGAGAAGCTGGCCTTCCCCCAGGTATCCTTGTCAGAGAAGCTGGCCTTCCCCCAGGTATCCTTGTCAGAGAAGCTGGCCTTCCCCCAGGTATCCTTGTCAGAGAAGCTGGCCTTCCCCCAGGTATCCTTGTCCGAGAAGCTGGCCTTCCCCCAGGTATCCTTGTCCGAGAAGCTGGCCTTCCCCCAGGTATCCTTGTCAGAGAAGCTGGCCTTCCCCCAGGTATCCTTGTCAGAGAAGCTGGCCTTCCCCCAGGTATCCTTGTCAGAGAAGCTGGCCTTCCCCCAGGTATCCTTGTCTGAGAAGCTGGCCTTCCCCCAGGTATCCTTGTCTGAGAAGCTGGCCTTCCCCCAGGTATCCTTGTCTGAGAAGCTGGCCTTCCCCCAGGTATCCTTGTCCGAGAAGCTGGCCTTCCCCCCAGGTATCCTTGTCCGAGAAGCTGTCCTTCCCCCAGGTATCCTTGTCCGAGAAGCTGGCTTGCCCCTTACTTTTAAAATCTGAGGTGTGGGTTGTCCTCTCGCAGCTCCTGAACCTTACAGTTGTCAGTGAGAATAACTTACGAGGCAAAACCTAATCTATACAAATGATCTGATTTGTGATCCTTTTTGAAGTCCGTCACTCTAGAGATATGTCTATCCAGACTTTAGGTTTGCCATAAAACGCTAAATGTTATATTTTTCTATAGATTTCATAATACCGGTGAGTTAAATGTTCCAGTAATTTCTGTCTGCCTTCGTGGCCGTGCATCCGCACCCGCACCGATGTCATAGTGGGAGCAGCGGCGGTGTCTGTGCAATCTTCTAGGTATTGGTCCATGGGGCCCACACTTTGTCATATTTCTATTGACAACCCCTGTTTATATAAGTTCATCTGTACATGGGCAGGGATGGGCAGGGCAGTGTCTACCAAGGCTTCCCAGAAGGAAAGTGAAGGGGGAGAGGGAGATCCATTCAGGAGAATCTCCTTTTTAGCATGAAACAGGAGATGGGATACCAACAGTTTTAAATGATGGGAACGCCGCGCATCATCATGAACCCCCAATAGCACCAATTCGGGTGTAACTGGGAGGGACACCGGCAGCTGTAGATTTATTTTGCTGAAGACCTCGGAGGCATCGGAAATGTAAAGCATCAACACGGGGTGAGAGACCTGCTCGGAGGGGCAGCAACCCAGCCCTCAATTTCAGTTGGACAGGGACCCTCCACCCCTCTGCAAAACACACTATGTGGAGGTTGTTTCTCCTATTGCGGTTTTCAGCGTCCTCAGCCTTGTTTTCCAGAGCATATATTTTTAGTTTGCAGGGACTGGAGACTATTGGTGTCCTCAGCCACCGTGTCCTCAGCATGGCCCAGGTGCTGTTCTGCAGAGGACAGCCAGGACCTCACTGTCCATGTCTTGCCTGAACAGCCCCACATCCAGCTGTACGGCATCTACTTTACACCAATTCGGGTGTAACTGGGAGGGACACCGGCAGCCGAAGATTTATTTCGCTGAAGACCTCGGAGGCATCGGAAATGTAAAGCATCAACACGGGGCGAGAGACCTGCTCGGAGGGGCAGCAACCCAGCCCCCAAGGAGGAGAAGACAAGTATACAGTACACAAGCATATTGCATAGCAGCACATTGTTAAAGTATATAAACAATCGAATGTCACGAGGAGAGTCGTAAAAACAAAACAAAGCACCTTTAGAACCAACATACAAAAACCCAAACAACTTCCCCTCCCACTCATAACCATGTAACACCCAATGATGGGAGGTGTGGACCAGTGGGTGTAGTTTGTAGTGGATTTAGTCCTCTAGTTGGAAAAAAAAGAAGAGCGGAGTCTCCACTGTACTAGGATCAAATAATAATAAATGAGAAACGGGCTTTTCCTGCGTGAAGAAAAAAAGAAAATGCAATTTATAAACAATAAAACACATTTGGTTAGATAGCACTGTTCCGGGTGAGAGTAAAGTTCCCCTTGAAACAGGAAACACGGGTGTGCAACCACAATAAACGTCCCCAGTGCAACCTTAAAGCGGAGTTCCACCCAAAAGTGGAACTTCTTCTCATTTGTTTCCTCCCCCCTCCGGTGCCACAATTGCCACCTTTCGGGGGGAAGGGATACCTGTCTTTAACAGATATCCTGTGCCCACTTCCGGGAGTCCGGGCCGCAGGCCAGTAGGAGAGAGGAGTGGGGCCTCGCACATGCGCAGTAGGGTTCCCGGCGTGAAGCCGTAAGGCTACACTGCCGGGTACCCTTAGCAGCAATGGCGGCGGCAGCACCCGACAGCTGATGGAAACATCGCAGGACTCCAGGACAGGTAAGTGTCCTATTGTTAACCACTTTCAGCCCCGGACCAATTTGCAGCCAAAGGACCAGGCCCCTTTTTGCGATTCGGCACTGCGTCGCTTTAACTGACAATTGCGTGGTCGTGCGACGTGGCTCCCAAACAAAATTGGCGTCCTTTTTTCCCCACAAATAGAGCTTTCTTTTGGTGGTATTTGATCGCCCTGCGTTTTTTATTTTTTGCGCTATAAACAAAAATAGAGCGACAATTTTGAAAAAAATGCAATATTTTTTACTTTTTGCTATAATAAATATCCCCAAAAAATATATAAAAAAAACATTTTTTTTCCTCAGTTTAGGCCGATACGTATTCTTCTACATATTTTTGGTAAAAAAAATCGCAATTAGCGATTATTGATTGGTTTGCGCAAAAGTTATAGCGTTTACAAAAGGGGATAGTTTTATAGCATTTTTATTAATATTTTTTTTTTTTACTAGTAATGGCGGCGATCAGCGATTTTTATTGTGACTGCGACATTATGGCGGTCACATCGGACATTTTTGACACATTTTTGGGACCATTGTCATTTATACAGCAATCAATGCTATTTTAAATGCATTGATTCCTGTATAAATGACAGTTGTAGTGAAAGAGTTAACCACTAGGGGGCGGGGAGGGGTTATGGTCTGTGACGTGTGTGTGTTTTTTTACATTAGGGGGCGGGGCTGACTTCTGACGTCATTGATCGGCTTTCCTGATGACCGGGAACAGCCAATCAATGACAGGCAGAGTAGGAAGCGCGGGGAGAGGTTTGTTTACACAGACCTCTCCCCGTTCTTCAGCTCCGTGACCCGATCGCGGGACACCAGCGGCGAGCGGGTCCGCTGGTCCCGCGGCCGGGTCACGAAGCTCCCGACCGGGTCGCGAGCGCGCCGCTGGCGGCGCGCGCGACCCACGGGACGGCATTTAAAGGGCCACGTACAGGTACGTGATTTTGCCTGCCCGTGCCATTCTGCTCACGTATATCTGTGTGAGGCGGTCGGGAAGCGGTTAAACTTGCCTCCTAAACTTGGGGTGCGTGTTATACGCCGATAAATGCGGTACTTTGGGGGTATTAATCTACCACAGGCAGGAAAATATTCGGTTTCCTGCCTGTGGTTCTGAAGAAGACTCTTGTTGCTTGTACCTGGACAATTCATTTCTTCATGTAGGAGGCATGTAGTCATTTCAGATCTTCTACGTTTCTCCTAAAATAAATGAGGTGACTAACAGTCTCCGGCTCGGTGAATAATTTCGGTAAAGCTATTTTTGGTTTAAAATACCCTGTTTCCCCGAAAATAAGACCTAGCGTAATTTTCAGTGATGGCTGCAATATAAGCCCTACCCCCCAAATAAGCCCTAGTTAAAGTCCCTGTAGGTCTTATTTTCAGGGTAGGGCTTATTTTCGGGAAAACGGTGTGGCTTATTTGGGGGGGGGGGGGGGTAGGGCTTATATTGCAGCCATCACAGACAATCACGCTAGGTCTTATTTTCGGGGAAACAGGGTAATATCTTTAAATAAATTTTGCACTAGGACTCCAGGCACCACTTTACAGCCCATGCTGGAGACCAGAGTTCAGATCTCAAAAAGCCTTCAAACGTCAAGCCAAAAATAATGGATCGTTGGGGGGGGAAAAAATGATTTTGTCTCAAATGGTAAAACTGGGGTTGAAAGTTTGCTTGCTGTACTTTACAAATACCTTCAGAGTGGGCGGCAATATGATAGGCTCGGCCAATCCCTTTAGGAATACCAACTGTAGAAAGCAATGATTGGATACATTAGAAAAGATCATGCGTCCTGCTGATTGGAGAGCTCTGACTCAGCAGGAGGTGGGTTGGATCTCTGCGGAAAGACCACTGCTTCCACAGAGAGCAAGAGTCCTGCTGGCAGGAGATAGACTTTTCTACTCAGGTTGTGGCTGCTTTTTGAAGAAAACGATTGTAAAGCTTGGTACACACTACAGTTTTTTTTTTTTTTATTTGTGCACAAAAAAAAAACTTGGCTTCGGTCGGAGCCGCTGTACTAACCATGCAAGGTTAGTACAGTGATTTACCCCACTGAGCTGTTGTGTTCTGAAAGGGGCACCCCTCCCCCGCCAGAACACTCTGATAGGGAGTAAGTCGGCTGCTGGTTCTCCAGCATACACCTCCGACAGACCAACATACACACGGGCCGAATGTCGGCCAGTATTTTTTGTACCAGCAAATGTCTGCCGACGTTCTGCCCGTGTGTACAGGGCTTAAGACGGTGAACTCCTTTTGGTTCTGCGGCACCTTTAAATGGATTTAGCTGGTTTAAACTGAAAGGTCAGTTTGGTCTTTCACCAGTTTCTGCCCGCCCTCAGTACATTTACTGCAGGCAGGAGACACGGGCAGAAGACACGGGCTGAATCACGTACGTGTACATCGTCACCAGCTGTTGGGCGCTCTGTGCTTTAGTATTGTGATGCTGTGATTGGCCCACAGCTATCACTTAGCACCTGGGCCAATCACAGCACCAATTGACCGACTTTGGGGCCCCGTATCTCGGGGCCACATGGCGCTAGGAACCCAAAATTTGGTGTGCAACCTGCACCACAACATAACCAAGCGAGGAACCCAAAATTTGATGTGCAAATCCAGTGCAACCTGCACCACACCACAACAGGAACCCTATCTTTGGATATGTTGTATTGTTCCACTAGGTTTGCACACTAAATTTGGGGTTCCTAGCACCAATTGACCCCGAGATACGGGGCCCCAAAATCGGTTTGTAAAATGTCATTCTCTGCTGCAGAAAAGTGCTTGGTGTGCAAACCCACAACATACCCAAGCGAGGAACCCAAAATTTGGTGTGCAAACCCAGTGGAACCTGCACCACAACATATCCAAAGCGTTCCTAGCACTAAGAACTGGAGTTCCTAGCACTAAGTGGTCCCGAGATACGGGGGCCCCAAAGTCGGTTTGGAAAATGTCATGCACTTTTCTGCAACAGAGAATGACATTTTCCGAACCGATTTTGGGGCCCCGTATCTCAGGACCACATAGTGCTAGGAACTCCAGTTCTTAGTGCTAGGAACGCTTTGGATATGTTGTGGTGCAGGTTCCACTGGGTTTGCACACCACATTTTGGGTTCCTAGCTTGGGTATGTTGTGGGTCTGCACACCAAGCACTTTTCTGCAGCAGAGAATGACATTTTACAAACCGATTTTGGGGCCCCGTATCTCGGGGTCAATTGGTGCTAGGAACCCCAAATTTAGTGTGCAAACCTAGTGGAACAATACAACTTATCCAAAGATAGGGTTCCTAGCACCAAGTGGCCCCCGAGATATGGGGCCCCAAAGTCGGTTCGGAAAATGTCATTTTTCTGCTGCAGAAAATTGCTTGACTCGAGTATAAGCCGAGGGGGGGCACTTTCAGCACATTCAGCACTTTCAGCACAATAAAATGTGCTGAATAACTCGGCTTATACTCGAGTATATACGGTAAGTATATAAGCTATATGAAAGAAAAAAAAAAAACAGTGATTGGTACAACATAGCAGAGCATGTCAAGCCATTAGACGAAAACAGTACTCACAGTTTCAATATCCTTTTAATTATAGTACACAGCCCTCATTATAGATAGGCGGGACCTCGAGTCCTAAAAATTGCTGCGTTGCACAATGGTGCTTGTAAAGGCCGAGGGAATGGGGCCAGACAGGATGTTTGTTCAGCTTCTATAGTGGTAGAAAAGATCCTTGTATTAGAACCAGTGTTGGTCATCTTACCTTAAAAAAGTAATTCGTTAAGTTACAAATTACTTCTCCCAAAAAGTAATTGCGTTAGTAACTCGGTTGCTACATTGGAAAAGTAATTAGTTACTCAGCAAAGTAACTGTGACCAGGGTGGCAGCGGTGGTACTTGAGGGGGTGGCAGCAGTGGTACTTGGGGGGGGGGGCTGGCAGTGGTGGTGGTGTACTTGGGGGGGGGGGGGTGGCAGTGGTGGTGGTGTACAGTACTTGGGGGGGGGGGGGGGTGGCAGCAGTGGTACTTGGGGGGGTGGCAGCAGTGGTACTTGGGGGAGGGGGCTGGCAGTGGTGGTGGTGGTGTACAGTACTTGGGGGGGGGTGGCAGCAGTGGTACTTGGGAGGGGGGGGCTGGTAGTGGTGTACTTGGGGGGGGGGGGGGTGGCAGTGGTGGTACTTGGGGGGGTGGCAGCGGTGGTGTAATTAGGGGGGGGGGGTGGCAGGCAGCGGTGGTGTACTTGGGGGTGTGGCAGGCAGCGGTGGTACTTGGTGGGTGGCAGCAGTGGTGGTGCCATCCTCTCCCACCACTACCTCTGCCTCTTACTGATACCATCCCCCACCACCACTGATCTCATCCCTACCCTATCCCCCCATCACCTCTGTTGTAGTGATGGTGGGTGGGTAGGGATGGGATCAGTAAGAAGCAGAGGTGGTGGAGGACTTGGGATGGATCGATTGCACTGCAATTCAAATTGTCAGACAGTCACTTACTTGAATGCCTCCAGGGATGTCTTTCCTTATGGGGAGAGAGAGACCCTCCCCCTTCACTCAATTGGTGTCAGCTGGTCAGCTGACTTCATTTTTCAGTGTCTGGCCCGCCTCCCTACATTCTCTCTCTCTGGATAGGCGGGATGGGGCGGTCCAGACTGTCTCTCTGAGTCTCAGCCTCTTCTCAGCTCAGCGGGCGAAAGCCCCCCCTCCCCGCGGCGGAACGAACGGCCAGGCAGCGCGGCCACGGCGGGCCTCCCGGGCGGTAGATGTAATTGCGGTAACGCCGCCCAAGTAATGGAAACGGCATTACCATGAGGGGAAGAGTAATCAGTTAGATTACTCGTTACCCTCTAAAATAACTGCGTTAAGTAATTCCGTTTATTTTAACTGAGTTGATACATCACTGCTTAGAACATCCAAAACTTGATATATGTGGAATATATATATAGAGGTATGTACCATCAAGCAGCGCACCGAAGCTCGCAAGGAACGCCCACAGAGTTGGGGAAACGCCGATCTGGCACAAAAAATATATATATATATATGTTTGTGTAAGGATCTAATAGTAAGCATATATGTGTATCAATTATATCACGTAAAGCACACTGGGGCCCTAAGAAAGCTGAGGGAATAAGGAATGGGCTATAGGCAGGGGCGGACTGATCATTCGGCCACTCGGGCACTTCCCGAGGGCCCCGGGCCACTAGGGGGCCCCATCAGGGTTGCCAGCCTCAGTAAAACCAGGGACAGTATGTAAAAATCTGTTGTTTTTTTTTACATCTGTTTCTGAAATGTCCCCTTTGGTCTAAAAATCCGCAGACTCCAGTACCTTCTCAGCCAATAGAAACATGTCTGTATATACTGTGTGTACATGTCTGTGTATACTGTGTGATTGTATACTGTGTGTGTGTGTGTGTGTATACTGTGTGGCCCCATAATCTCTGATTGCATGTTGCCTGGGGGCCCCATAATCTCCGATTGCTCGGGGGCCCCATAATCTCCGATTGCCCGGGGGCCCCATGAGTTGTCAGTCCGCCCCTGGCTATAGGTAGAGATAAAGAGTAAAAATATGGAGTGAAGAATATATATAACCTTATGTAGAGCACATCTGAAATGGCCAGACTGCTGGTTGGAAGCTAAACAGTGGGGACCCTGAGTGGACAAGTTTTGCTTTTTGACTGCTGGGTTGTATTTTTAGGTGATTTTTGGGGCTTTTCCTTGTAGCTTTTTAACACCTTTTTCTGACACTTTTTAAACCTTTTTTTTTCTTTTGCTTCCTTCAGCCTACTAATTAAGGGGAGTGGTTAACCACTTCAGCCCCGGACCAATTGGCAGCCAAAGGCCAGGCCCCTTTTTGCAATTCGGCACTGCGTCGCTTTAACTAACAATTGCGCGGTCATGCGACGTGGCTCAAAACAAAATTGGCGTCCTTTTTTTCCCACAAATAGAGCTTTGTTTTGGTGGAATTGGTCTAAGTGGTGAGTTAAAAAAAAATAGAGCGACAATTTTGAAAAAAAGTCTATATTTTTTACTTTTTGTATAAAAACCCCAAAAATATATAAAAAAACTTTTCCTAAGTTTAGGCCGACGTATTCTTCTACATATTTTTGGTAAAAAAAATCGCAATTAGCGATTATTGATTAGTTTGCGCAAAAGTTATAGCGTTTACAAAATAGGGGATAGTTTTATAGCATTTTTATTAATATTTTTTTTTTTATTAGTAATGGCGGCGATCAGCGATTTTATTGTGACTGCGACATTTTGGCGGACACATCGGACATTTTTGACACATTTTTGGGACATTTGTCATTTATACAGAAATCAGTGCTATTTAAATAGCACTGATTCCTATGTAAATGACAGTTGTAGTTAGGGGGTTAACCACAAGGGGGCGGGGAGGAGTCAGTGTGACGTGTTGTGTTTACTGTAGGGGGGCGTGGCTGTACGTCTGACGTCATTGATCGGCGTTCCCGATGACAGGGAACCGCCGATCACTGACAGTCAGTGTAGGAAGCGCGGGGAGAGGTTTGTTTACATAGACCTCTCCCCGTTCTTTCGCTCCGTAACCCGATCGCGGGATACCAGCGGCGATCGGGTCCGCTGGTCCCGCGGCCGTGGTCACGGAGCTCCCGACCGGGTCGCGCGCGCGCCGCTGGCGGCGCGCGCGCGCCCCCCCGGGCAGGCAAATTAAAGGGGACGTACCCGTACGTCCTTTTGCCTGCCCGTGCCATTCTGTTGTCGTATATCTACAGGAGGCGGTCGGGAAGCGGTTAATTGGTCACAGGTGCTTGAGGCCGCCTATATAACCTTCCGTAGAACCTTATTGTGAGCCTGCTCATCTTTGAGTCTGCTGGAACTCTGTCCAAGTGGAACTGGTCTAAGTGGTGAGTTAAAAACCAGAGTTAGTGGAACTGGTCTAAGTGGTGAGTTAAAAACCAGAATTAGAAGAACCGGTCTAAGTGGTGAGTTAAAAACCAGACTCAGTGGAACTGGTCTAAGTGGTGAGTTAAAAACCAGAGTCAGTGGAACTGGTCTAAGTGGTGAGTTAAAAACCAGAGTCAGTAGAACTGGTCTAAGTGGTGAGTTAAAAACCAGAGTTAGTGGAACTGGTCTAAGTGGTGAGTTAAAAACCAGAGTTAGTGGAACTGGTCTAAGTGGTGAGTTAAAAACCAGAATTAGAAGAACCGGTCTAAGTGGTGAGTTAAAAACCAGACTTAGTGGAACTGGTCTAAGTGGTGAGTTAAAAACCAGAGTTAGTGGAACTGGTCTAAGTGGTGAGTTAAAAACCAGAGTCAGTGGAACTGGTCTAAGTGGTGAGTTAAAAACCAGAGTTAGTGGAACTGGTCTAAGTGGTGAGTTAAAAACCAGAATTAGAAGAACGGGTCTAAGTGGTGAGTTAAAAACCAGAGTTAGTGGAACTGGTCTAAGTGGTGAGTTAAAAACCAGAGTCAGTGGAACTGGTCTAAGTGGTGAGTTAAAAACCAGAGTCAGTAGAACTGGTCTAAGTGGTGAGTTAAAAACCAGAGTTAGTGGAACTGGTCTAAGTGGTGAGTTAAAAACCAGAGTTAGTGGAACTGGTCTAAGTGGTGAGTTAAAAACCAGAGTCAGTGGAACTGGTCTAAGTGGTGAGTTAAAAACCAGAGTTAGTGGAACTGGTCTAAGTGGTGAGTTAAAAACCAGAGTTAGTGGAACTGGTCTAAGTGGTGAGTTAAAAACCAGAATTAGAAGAACCGGTCTAAGTGGTGAGTTAAAAACCAGACTTAGTGGAACTGGTCTAAGTGGTGAGTTAAAAACCAGAGTCAGTGGAACTGGTCTAAGTGGTGAGTTAAAAACCAGAGTCAGTGGAACTGGTCTAAGTGGTGAGTTAAAAACCAGAATTAGAAGAACCGGTCTAAGTGGTGAGTTAAAAACCAGACTTAGTGGAACTGGTCTAAGTGGTGAGTTAAAAACCAGAGTCAGTGGAACTGGTCTAAGTGGTGAGTTAAAAAAACAGAGTCAGTGGAACTGGTCTAAGTGGTGAGTTAAATAAACAGAGTTAGTGGAACTGGTCTAAGTGGTGAGTTAAAAAACCAGAGTTAGTGGAACTGGTCTAAGTGATGAGTTAAAAACCAGAGTCAGTGGAACTGGTCTAAGTGGTGAGTTAAAAAACAGACTTAGTGGAACTGGTCTAAGTGGTGAGTTAAAAACCAGAATTAGAAGAACCGGTCTAAGTGGTGAGTTAAAAACCAGAGTTAGTGGAACTGGTCTAAGTGGTGAGTTAAAAACCAGAGTCAGTGGAACTGGTCTAAGTGGTGAGTTAAAAACCAGAGTCAGTGGAACTGGTCTAAGTGGTGAGTTAAAAACCAGAGTTAGTAGAACTGGTCTAAGTGGTGAGTTAAAAACCAGAGTTAGTAGAACTGGTCTAAGTGGTGAGTTAAAAACCAGAGTCAGTGGAACTGGTCTAAGTGATGAGTTAAAAACCAGAGTCAGTGGAACTGGTCTAAGTGGTGAGTTAAAAAACAGACTTAGTGGAACTGGTCTAAGTGGTGAGTTAAAAACCAGAATTAGAAGAACTGGTCTAAGTGGTGAGTTAAAAACCTGTGTATTGTCTTGTTGAGTATTAGTGTCAGGAAGATAGTTGTTAGGTAATTTGGACAGGGTATAATCCTCATTAAATGTAGGTAGGTACAGTGTCATTTGCAGCCTCACTGTGCCCATTTGCAGCCTCACTGTGCCCATTTGCAGCCTCACTGTGCCCATTTGCAGCCTCGCTGTGCCCATTTGCAGCCTCACTGTGCCCATTAGCAGCCATAGGTCCCCCGAAACTCGGTAGTTAAGGGTTCCTAGATGCCCCCTAGCTGCAGCAAAGGGTCCCGAAATGACATTGCTGCAGATGGACACAGTTGACCGACTTTGGGGCCCCGTATCTCGGGGCCACTTAGTGCTAGGAACCTAAAATTTGTATATGTTGTAGTGATAGGTTTTTTTTTTTTTTTATTATGACTTTAGAACAAAAATGTATTTGTGATAACCTGTAAAAGGGGAAAATAATTTTTTATTTTTTTGCACCTCGATGGTTATCTGGAGGAGATGTAATAGAAGGACGGTGCTGAGAATTGGAGTGACTGTGAGAAAGGTCACCCCGCGCTACAACATGGGTGGTGCTCCCTCTGCACCGGGGGGAATTTCTATTGAAATATTTGGCCGGAGCGGAGAAAACCATTGTCATGGAAATGACCGCTCACTGCAACGACGCCTGCACAGAATACAAAGTAGCTATTACAATATTAGGAGCAACAATGTTTTAAAGGGGAAAATGAAACTGGAAGAGCAAAACTGTCTTTGGAACAACGACTTCCCATCTTAAAGGGATTGTTCACACGGACATTCGAGTGGTGGGGGGGGGGGGGGGTGTAAAAGCAGGCGATTGAGCCGCAAAGGGAAATCGGATAAAAAAAAAATAAAAAAATCTAATGAAAGGAAACAAATGAAGTCACCACATCTAATGTTGGGAGGCTACACTATATTAAATTTTTGGTTTTGGGATTAATTAAAAAAAAAAAAATTAAGAATATACACTATATTGTCAAAAGTATTGGGACATGAACTTTAATTGCCTCCCAGTCTAATGCCGCGTACACACGGTCGGAAACTTCCGACAACAACAAATGATCGATGGGAGCTTGTTGTCGGAAATTTCCGACCGTGTGTAGGCTCCAGTGGACATTTTCCATCGGAATTTCCGACAAACAAAATTTGAGATCTGGATTCTGGATTTCTGACAAGAAAATCCGTTGTCGCAAATTCCGATCGTGCGTACACAATTCCGACGCACAAAATTCCAGGCATGCTCGGAATGAAGCAGAAGAGCCGCACTGGCTATTGAACTTCAATTTTCCCGGCTCGTCGTACGTGTTGCACGTCACCGCGTTCTTGACGTTCGGAATTTTCCCACAACATTTGTGTGACCGTGTGTATGCAAGACAAGTTTGAGCCAACAACCATCGGAAAAAAAACATGGATTTGCGATCGGAATGTGCGATCGTGTGTACGCGGCATTAGTCTGTAGGGTTCAATATTGGGTTGGCTCCGCCCTTTGCAGCTATAACAGCTTCACCTCTTCTGGGAAGGCCGTCCACAAGGTTTAATTTTGAAGCAGTGCACACCATGTCCCTGGCTGAGACTCTGGAGAACAGCCGGTGGCGGTAAAACTCTTGTTCTGGGTGGATGTCATATGACGGCTTCCCAGAACGGCCGCACTCGCACGACCGGTGGGGGGGGGGGGGGCGCAGAGCGGGCGTGCCGTGTTGCTAGGACATGGCGCGACCCTATCTGTAAAGAGCCGCAGCCACAGCTCTTTAACCATGTGATCCACTCGCCTGTGTAAACACGGAGATGCCGGTAATCGACTGACAGAGTGTGAGGAGAGGAGAATATGTAATCAGGGCACTGCGATTACAATAAAGCCCCCACCACTGCCAGCAATCAGTGCCCACAAGTGCTAGCAATCAGTGGTCATTAGTGATGCCAGTTAGTACTGGCTATCAGTGCTGCCCATCAATGCCCATCACTGCTGCCCATCAATGCCACACATAAATGCCCATCAGTGCCACCTATCTGTGCCCACAAGTGTCACCTATCAGTGCCCATAAGTGCGGCATATTCGTGCCTCCTCATCAGTGCCACCTAATCAGTGCCCATAAGTGCCGTCTCATCAGCGCCCATCAGTAAAGGAGAAAAATTACTTATTTATTTACAGAAACTAAGAGAAACTTATTTTTTTTTTTTTTTTCAAAATTTGTGGTCTTTTTTTTTATTTCTTTTTTAGGAAAAAATAAAAAGTTTAGAAGTGATTAAATACCATCAAAAGGAAGCTCTATGTGTGTGAGGAAAATTATAAAAAAGTCACATGGTTACAGTGTAGCATGACCGCGCAATTGTCATTCAAAGTGTGACAGCGCTGAAAGCTGAAAAATGGCCTGGGCAGGAAAGGGGGTATAAGTGCCCAGTGTTGAGGTGGAAAAACTTAACACCAAGTTCACAATATGGACCCCTTATATATTTGTACATGTTGATCATATCCCCCCTTAATCTCCTCTTCTCAAGAGAGAATAAATTCAGTTCCTCTAATCTTTCCTCATAGCTGAGCTCCTCCAGGCCTCTTATCAGTTTGGTTGCCCTTCTCTGCACTTTCTCCAGTTCCCTGATATTCTTTTTGAGAACTGGAGCCCAAAAACTGAACTGCATATTCCAGATGAGGTCTTACTAATGATTTGTACAAATGATATCTCTCTCTCTGGAGTCCATCCCTCTCTTATACAAGAAAGGACTTTGCTGGCTTTGGAAACCGCAGCTTGGCATTGCATGTTATTATTGAGCTTATGATCTACCAAAACCCCCAGATCCTTCTCCACTATGGATCCCCCCAGATCCTTCTCCACCATTGACTCCCCCAGATCCTTCTCCACCATTGACTCCCCCAGATCCTTCTCCACCATGGACTCCCCCAGATCCTTCTCCACCATTGACTCCCCCAGACCCTTCTCCACCATTGACTCCCCAGATCCTTCTCCACCATTGACTCCCCCAGATCCTTCTCCACCATGGACTCCCCCAGATCCTTCTCCCCCATTGACTCCCCCAGATCCTTCTCCACCATTGACTCCCCCAGATCCTTCTCCACCATTGACTCCCCAGATCCTTCTCCACCATTGACTCCCCCAGATCCTTCTCCCCCATTGACTCCCCCAGATCCTTCTCCACCATTGACTCCCCCAGATCCTTCTCCACCATTGACTCCCCCAGATCCTTCTCCACCATGGACTCCCCAGATCCTTCTCCACCATGGACTCCCCCAGATCCTTCTCCACCATTGACTCCCCAGATCCTTCTCCACCATGGACTCCCCCAGATCCTTCTCCACCATGGACTCCCCCAGATCCTTCTCCACCATGGACTCCCCAGATCCTTCTCCACCATGGACTCCCCCAGATCCTTCTCCCCCATTGACTCCCCCAGATCCTTCTCCACCATTGACTCCCCCAGATCCTTCACCATTGACTCCCCCAGATCCTTCTCCACCATGGACTCCCCCAGATCCTTCTCCCCCATTGACTCCCCCAGATCCTTCTCCCCCATTGACTCCCCCAGATCCTTCTCCACCATGGACTCCCCCCAGATCCTTCTCCACCATGGACTCCCCCAGATCCTTCTCCACCATTGACTCCCCCAGATCCTTCTCCACCATGGACTCCCCCAGATCCTTCTCCACCATTGACTCCCCAGATCCTTCTCCACCATGGACTCCCCCAGATCCTTCTCCACCATGGACTCCCCCAGATCCTTCTCCACCATGGACTCCCCCAGATCCTTCTCCACCATTGACTCCCCCAGATCCTTCTCCACCATTGACTCCCCCAGATCCTTCTCCACCATTGACTCCCCCAGATCCTTCTCCACCATTGACTCCCCCAGATCCTTCTCCACCATTGACTCCCCAGATCCTTCTCCACCATGGACTCCCCCAGATCCTTCTCCACCATTGACTCCCCCAGATCCTTCTCCACCATTGACTCCCCCAGATCCTTCTCCACCATGGACTCCCCCAGATCCTTTTCCACCATGGACTCCCCCAGATCCTTTTCCACCATTGACTCCCCCAGATCCTTCTCCACCATTGACTCCCCCCAGATCCTTCTCCACCATGGACTCCCCCAGATCCTTCTCCCCCATTGACTCCCCCAGATCCTTCTCCACCATGGACTCCCCCAGATCCTTCTCCACCATGGACTCCCCCCAGATCCTTCTCCACCATGGACTCCCCCAGATCCTTCTCCACCATTGACTCCCCAGATCCTTCTCCACCATTGACTCCCCCAGATCCTTCTCCACCATTGACTCCCCAGATCCTTCTCCACCATTGACTCCCCAGATCCTTCTCCACCATGGACTCCCCCAGATCCTTCTCCCCCATTGACTCCCCCAGATCCTTCTCCACCATTGACTCCCCCAGATCCTTCTCCACCATTGACTCCCCCAGATCCTTCTCCACCATTGACTCCCCCAGATCCTTCTCCACCATGGACTCCCTCAGATCCTTCTCCCCATTGACTCCCCCAGATCCTTCTCCACCATTGACTCCCCCAGATCCTTCTCCACCATTGACTCCCCCAGATCCTTCTCCACCATGGACTCCCCCAGATCCTTCTCCACCATGGACTCCCCCAGATCCTTCTCCACCATGGACTCCCCCAGATCCTTCTCCACCATGGACTTCCCCAGATCCTTCTCCACCATTGACTCCCCCAGATCCTTCTCCACCATGGACTCCCCAGATCCTTCTCCACCATTGATTCCCCCAGATCCTTCTCCACCATTGACTCCCCCAGATCCTTCTCCACCATGGACTCCCCCAGATCCTTCTCCCCCATTGACTCCCCCAGATCCTTCTCCCCCATTGACTCCCCCAGATCCTTCTCCACCCATGACTCCCCCAGATCCTTCTCCACCATGGACTCCCCCAGATCCTTCTCCACCATTGACTCCCCCAGATCCTTCTCCACCATTGACTCCCCCAGATCCTTCTCCACCATTGACTTCGCCAGATCCTTCTCCACCATTGACTCCCCCAGATCCTTCTCCACCATTGACTTCGCCAGATCCTTCTCCACCATTGACTCCCCCAGATCCTTCTCCACCATTGACTTCGCCAGATCCTTCTCCACCATTGACTCCCCCAGATCCTTCTCCACCATTGACTCCCCCAGATCCTTCTCCACCATTGACTCCCCAGATCCTTCTCCACCATTGACTCCCCCAGATCCTTCTCCACCATTGACTCCCCAGATCCTTCTCCACCATTGACTCCCCCAGATCCTTCTCCACCATGGACTCCCCCAGATCTTTCTCCACCATTGACTCCCCCAGATCCTTCTCCACCATTGACTCCCCCAGATCCTTCTCCACCATTGACTCCCCCAGATCCTCCTCCACCATGGACTCCCCCAGATCCTTCTCCACCATTGACTCCCCCAGATCCTTCTCCACCATTGACTCCCCCAGATCCTTCTTCACTACAGATTCCCCCAGTTGTACTCCCCCTAGTATGTATGGTGCATGTATATTCTTATAAATAGAAAATGACTATGCTGCGCTATCTCCTAACATTAGTTCCAACAAATACTTTTAAAGTGCCGACTTTACAATGATGATAAAAATAATAATAATAATTAAAAAAGTGATAAACTAACAAAAATGATAATATATTCCAAAACTGTATATAGAGTTGTTTGATTGCTGTTCTCGTAAATTCCTTGTTAAATGTCACATTCCACATAATAAGGAAACTAATAAAAGTTAACTATATGGTGCCACAAACATGAATCATAAAGTGCAAGTAGGGCAGGCGCCGGGGGGGGGGGGGGCCAGGACATGTAGGTCAGGCGCCAGGGGGGGGCCAGGACATGTAGGGCAGGCACCAGGGGGGGGCAGGACATGTAGGGCAGGGGCCCGGACGGTGGAGGAGCTCGGATACATGCTTGTTTGTACAATCTGCTGACACATACAAGTTTGGAAGTCATTTGGCGAGGAATCCTATACTTAATGCTTTTATAGTTTGGTGCGCTGGAAGCACCTAAAATGTCATCAGTGAGCAGTCTGGATCCATACAGCTAACCTAGAATCCTTGATGTGATTCATATGTGTGTTTGACCGAACTTAATTGCGAGGTCACACGCTCTAAGGTGACATCCACCCCTCTGTTCAAGTATACCACCCCAATTTTTTGGGATTTGTCCTCCTATCTTTTGCTAACTGTTGTCAGTTTTGAATTATTGCATCCTTGATTTCCTTTTTACATATTCTGTTACATTCTTTGTAACAAAGAATATACCCCTCTGTCCAAGTATACCACGTCAACATCCACCCCTCTGTCCAAGTATACCACCCCAATTTTTTGGGGTTTGTCCCAACTTTGTCCCAACTGTGTGCTGGGTGAATGTTGGGTGCTGTAGTGCCAGGCTGGGTGTATGATGGGTGCTGGGTGTATTATGGGTGCTGTGTGTGTGCTGGGTGAATGTTGGGTGCTGTAGTGCCAGGCTGGGTGTTGGGTGTGTGATGGGTGCTGTGTATTCCTCCCACTGACCCCAATGATGAGGCACTATTCCTCCCACTGACCCCAATGATGAGGCACTATTCCTCCCACTGACCCCAATGATGGGACACTATTCCTCCCACTGACCCCAATGATGGGGCACTATTCCTCCCACTGACACCAATGATGGGGCACTATTCCTCCCACTGACACCAATGATGGGGCACTATTCCTCCCACTGACCCCAATGATGGGGCACTATTTCTCCCACTGACCCCAATGATGGGGCACTATTCCTCCCACTGACACCAATGATGGGGCGCTATTCCTCCCACTGACCCCAATGGTGGGGCACTATTCCTCCCACTGACCCCAATGATGGGGCACTATTCCTCCCACTGACACCAATGATGGGGCGCTATTCCTCCCACTGATACCAATGATGGGGCACTATTCCTCCCACTGACCCCAATGATGGGACACTATTCCTCCCACTGACACTAATGATGGGGCACTATTCCTCCCACTGACCCCAATGATGGGGCACTATTCCTCCACTGACACCAATGATGGGGCACTATTCCTCCAACTGACCCCAATGATGGGGCACTATTCCTCCCACTGATCCCAATGATGGGACACTATTCCTCCCACTGACCCCAATGATGGGGCACTATTCCTCCCACTGATACCAATGATGGGGCACTATTCCTCCCACTGACAATGATGGGACACTATTCCTCCCACTGACAATGATGGGGCACTATGCCTCCCACTGACACCAATGATGGGGCACTATTCCTCCCACTGACACCAATGATGGGGCACTATTCCTCTCTGTGTATATAGAGGTGCCCCGGTATCACCTCTCTATATGGGCGTCTCTGTGGAAGGTGACTATAACTCCCTCTGTACTGCATTCTATACATCCCAACCCGTCCTCTGTAGTACATCTCGGTGTCCTCCGGTGTGTCGGTCGGTCGGTGGTCGGTGGTCGGGCTGAGCTCGCAGTGTTGTGGGGTTGGATGTCCGGTGACTCGGCCCCCCTTCTACCGCCCGGGACCCCAGAGGGGGCGGCACTGAGCTCCGCCCACCGCCCGACACCCGGAGCCACGTCTGAATGAGACTCATTGTGAGCGGAGAGCGGAGAGGAGAGGTGAGAGCACCGGAGGAGGGGGAGGGGAGACACCGACCACCGCCACCTACCTACCCAACATCAACCTGGCACTACACAACCCATCACACACCCAGCCTGGCACTACAGCACCCAACATTCACCCAGCACCCAACATTCACCCATCACACACACAGCACCCAGCCTGGCACTACAGCACCCAACATTCACCCAGCACACACACAGCACCCAGCCTGGCACTACACAACCCATCACACACACAGCACCCATCATACACCCAGCACCCAGCCTGGCACTACATAACCCAACATTCACCCAGCCTGGCACTACAGCACCCAACCTGGCACTACACCACCCATCACACACACAGCACCCAGCCTGGCACTACAGCACCCAACATTCACCCAGCACCCAGCCTGGCACTACAGCACCCAACATTCACCCAGCACACACACAGCACCCAGCCTGGCACTACACAACCCATCACACACACAGCACCCAGCCTGGCACTACAGCACCCAACATTCACCCAGCACCCAGCCTGGCACTACAGCACCCAACATTCACCCAGCACACACACAGCACCCAGCCTGGCACTACACAACCCATCACACACACAGCACCCAACATTCACCCAGCCTGGCACTACAGCACCCATCATACACCCAACACCCAGCCTGGCACCACAGCACCCAACACACACCCAGCACACACACAGCACCCAGCCTGGCACTACAGCACCCAACATTCACCCAGCACACACACAGCACCCATAATACACCCAGCACCCAGCCTGGCACTACAGCACCCAACATTCACCCAGCACACACATCACCCATCATACACCCAGCACCCATCATACACCCAGCCTGGCACTACAGCACCCCAACATTCACCCAGCACACACACAGCACCCATCATACACCCAGCACCCATCATACACCCAGCCTGGCACTACAGCACCCAACATTCACCCAGCACACACAGCACCCATCATACACCCAGCACCCATCATACACCCAGCCTGGCACTACAGCACCCAACATTCACCCAGCACACACACAGCACCCATCATACACCCAACACCCAGCCTGGCACCACAGCACCCAACACACACCCAGCACACACACAGCACCCAGCCTGGCACTACAGCACCCAACATTCACCCAGCACACACACAGCACCCATAATACACCCAGCACCCAGCCTGGCACTACAGCACCCAACATTCACCCAGCACACACATCACCCATCATACACCCAGCACCCATCATACACCCAGCCTGGCACTACAGCACCCCAACATTCACCCAGCACACACACAGCACCCATCATACACCCAGCACCCATCATACACCCAGCCTGGCACTACAGCACCCAACATTCACCCAGCACACACACAGCACCCATCATACACCCAGCCTGGCACTACAGCACCCAACACACACCCAGCACACACACAGCACCCTTCATACACCCAGCACCCATCATACACCCAGCCTGGCACTACAGCACCCCAACATTCACCCAGCACACACACAGCACCCATCATACACCCAACACCCATCATACACCCAGCCTGGCACTACAGCACCCCAACATTCACCCAGCACACACACAGCACCCATCATACACCCAACACCCATCATGCACACAGCACTCATCATACACCCAGCCTGGCACTACAGCACCCCAACATTCACCCAGCACACACACAGCACCCATCATACACCCAGCACCCATCATACACCCAGCCTGGCACTACAGCACCCAACATTCACCCAGCACACACACAGCACCCATCATACACCCAGCCTGGCACTACAGCACCCAACACACACCCAGCACACACACAGCACCCTTCATACACCCAGCACCCATCATACACCCAGCCTGGCACTACAGCACCCCAACATTCACCCAGCACACACACAGCACCCATCATACACCCAACACCCATCATACACCCAGCCTGGCACTACAGCACCCCAACATTCACCCAGCACACACACAGCACCCATCATACACCCAACACCCATCATGCACACAGCACTCAATCTACTCTGATCACCCAGCATGGGCATGGCATCCAAAATACACACAAGACCCAGAATAAACCTAGCCTGGCACCCAGCCTACCCTACTATACCGAGCACCCAGCCTACCCTACTATACCGAGCACCCAGCCTACCCTAACCCTACTATACTGAGCACCCAGCCTACCCTAATCCTACTATACTGTGCACCCATCCTACCCTACTATACCGAGCACCCAGCCTACCCTACTATACTGAGCACCCAGCCTTCCCTACTATACTGAGCACCCATCCTACCCTACTATACCGAGCACCCAGCCTACCCTACTATACCGAGCACCCAGCCTACCCCAACCCTACTATACTGAGCACCCAGCCTACCCTAATCCTACTATACTGAACACCCAGCCTACCCTACTATACCGAGCACCCAGCCTTCTCTACTATACTGAGCACCCAGCCTACCCTACTATACTGAGCACCCAGCCTACCCTACTATACTGAGCACCCAGCCTACCCTACTATACTGAGCACCCAGCCTTCCCTACTATACTGAGCACCCAGCCTACCCTACTATACTGAGCACCCAGCCTACCCTACTATACTGAGCACCCAGCCTTCCCTACTATACTGAGCACCCAGCCTACCCTACTATACTGAGCACCCAGCCTACGCTACTATACTGAGCACCCAGCCTACCCTACTATACCGAGCACCCAGCCTACCCTACTATACCGAGCACCCAGCCTACCCTAACCCTACTATACTGAGCACCCAGCCTACCCTAATCCTACTATACTGTGCACCCATCCTACCCTACTATACCGAGCACCCAGCCTACCCTACTATACTGAGCACCCAGCCTTCCCTACTATACTGAGCACCCATCCTACCCTACTATACCGAGCACCCAGCCTACCCTACTATACCGAGCACCCAGCCTACCCTAATCCTACTATACTGAACACCCAGCCTACCCTACTATACCGAGCACCCAGCCTTCTCTACTATACTGAGCACCCAGCCTACCCTACTATACTGAGCACCCAGCCTACCCTACTATACTGAGCACCCAGCCTACCCTACTATACTGAGCACCCAGCCTACCCTACTATACTGAGCACCCAGCCTACCCTACTATACCGAGCACCCAGCCTACCCTACTATACTGAGCACCCAGCCTACCCTACTATACTGAGCACCCAGCCTTCCCTACTATACTGAGCACCCAGCCTACCCTACTTTACTGAGCACCCAGCCTACCCTACTATACCGAGCACCCAGCCTACCCTACTATACTGAGCACCCAGCCTACCCTACTATACCGAGCACCCAGCCTTCCCTACTATACCGAGCACCCAGCCTTCCCTACTATACCGAGCACCCAGCCTACCCTACTATACCGAGCACCCAGCCTACCCTACTATACTGAGCACCCAGCCTTCCCTACTATACCGAGCACCCAGCCTTCCCTACTATACCGAGCACCCAGCCTTCCCTACTATACCGAGCACCCAGCCTTTACAACTATACCGAGCACCTAGCCTTCCCTACTATACCGAGCACCCAGCCTACCCTACTATACCGAGCACCCAGCCTTCCCTACTATACCGAGCACCCAGCCTTCCCTACTATACTGAGCACCCAGCCTACCCTACTATACTGAGCACCCAGCCTTCCCTACTATACCGAGCACCCAGCCTTCCCTACTATACCGAGCACCCAGCCTTCCCTACTATACCGAGCACCCAGCCTTCCTTACTATACCGAGCACCCAGCCTTCCCTACTATACTGAGCACCCAGCCTTCCCTACTATACTGAGCACCCAGCCCACCCTACTATACTGAGCACCCAGCCTTCCCTACTATACTGAGCACCCAGCCTTCTCTACTATACTGAGCACCCAGCCCACCCTACTATACTGAGCACCCAGCCCACCCTACTATACTGAGCACCCAGCCTTCCCTACTATACTGAGCACCCAGCCTTCTCTACTATACCGAGCACCCAGCCTACCCTACTATACTGAGCACCCAGCCCACCCTACTATACTGAGCACCCAGCCCACCCTACTATACTGAGCACCCAGCCTTCCCTACTATACTGAGCACCCAGCCTACCCCACTATACTGAGCACCCAGCCCACCCTACTATACTGAGCACCCAGTCCACCCTACTATACTGAGCACCCAGCCTACCCTACTATACTGAGCACCCAGCCTTCCCTACTATACTGAGCACCCAGCCCACCCTACTATACTGTGCACCCATCCTACCCTACTATACCGAGCACCCAGCCTACCCTACTATACAGAGCACCCAGCCTACCCTAACCCTACTATACCGAGCACCCAGCCTTCACTACTATACCGAGCACCTAGCCTTCCCTACTATACCGAGCACCCAGCCTACCCTACTATACCGAGCACCCAGCCTTCCCTACTATACCGAGCACCCAGCCTTCCCTACTATACCGAGCACCCAGCCTACCCTACTATACTGAGCACCCAGCCTTCCCTACTATACCGAGCACCCAGCCTTCCCTACTATACCGAGCACCCAGCCTTCCCTACTATACCGAGCACCCAGCCTTCCTTACTATACTGAGCACCCAGCCTTCCCTACTATACTGAGCACCCAGCCCACCCTACTATACTGAGCACCCAGCCTTCCCTACTATACTGAGCACCCAGCCTTCACTACTATACCGAGCACCCAGTCTTCTCTACTATACCGAGCACCCAGCCTACCCTACTATACTGAGCACCCAGCCCACCCTACTATACTGAGCACCCAGCCTTCCCTACTATACTGAGCACCCAGCCTACCCCACTATACTGAGCACCCAGCCCACCCTACTATACTGAGCACCCAGCCCACCCTACTATACTGAGCACCCAGCCCACCCTACTATACTGAGCACCCAGCCTACCCTACTATACTGAGCACCCAGCCTTCCCCACTATACTGAGCACCCAGCCCACCCTACTATACTGAGCACCCAGCCTACCCTACTATACTGAGCACCCAGCCTACCCTACTATACTGAGCACCCAGCCTTCTCTACTATACCGAGCACGCAGCCTTCCCTACTATACTGAGCACCCAGCCCACCCTACTATACTGAGCACCCAGCCTACCCTACTATACTGAGCACCCAGCCTTCCCTACTATACCGAGCACCCAGCCTTCCCTACTATACCGAGCACCCAGCCTTCCCTACTATACCGAGCACCCAGCCTTCCCTACTATACCGAGCACCCAGCCTTCCCTACTATACCGAGCACCCAGCCTTCCCTACTATACCGAGCACCCAGCCTACCCTACTATACTGACCACCCAGCCCACCCTACTATACCGAGCACCCAGCCTACCCTACTATACTGAGCACCCAGCCTTCTCTACTATACCGAGCACCCAGCCTACCCTACTATACTGAGCACCCAGCCCACCCTACTATACAGAGCACCCAGCCCACCCTACTATACTAAGAATCATAGGCATGTGCAGCCTATTGCATTGGGTTGTGCACTACAAAGCTCAGACATGTGTATATAGGGCAGCAGGACAAAAGACAGTGTCAGTAGGGCAGAGATTAATGTCAGTAGTTTATTTTTATTATTACTTTTTTTTACAATTTTATTCTTTATTATTTTTTACAATATGTTTTTATATATTTTTTACTATTCATTTTTTATTTATTTTTTACAATTTTTTCGCACCCCCATTGGAGGCTTTGGTGAAATATCAGGGGTCTAAACAGAGAAAGGGACCGAGGACAGAGATTCCCCAGTCTCTTTCTCTGCAGCCAAGCATCAAGGGGAATCTGCGCAGCACTGGGTGATTAGAGTGTGCCCAGGCACACCCGGCACACCCCTATGCTGAACAGCCAGCGTATGTTTCCATAGCGAGCACCCTGCACTTTGATTACTTTTATATATCTGTGCAGTTTGTAATAGTTGTGATGTTTATGCTGCATTTTGCACTCATCTATTTAATTCTAGTTTTGTTTATTATGTTTATTTTCTTTTTTATTTGTCCAGTTTTCTCATTTTTGTTCATGCAATTTTTTGTTTTGTTTTTTTCTTATTATACTTGTTGAACGTTTCCTATCCTGTGCTTTCCTTTTCCATACGTCTTCATTGATATTTCATTTATATTTAATTCCATTGTTTACACTCATTGAGGTTTTTATGTTTTATGCAAAATCTGGTGCAGCTGTGCATGGTAGCCAATCAGCTTCCAGCTTTTTTTTTCTTTTTTTTTTTCAAAGCTTAATTGAACAAGCTGAAGTTAGAATCTGATTGGTTTATATGCGGAGCTGCACCAGATTTTGCGCTCTCCAGTCTTAGTAAATCAACCCCTAAATTGTAATTGTGTTCAGGGACCCCAAAATAATTTTTGCAATATAATGTTTTAAATATCTTACAATCAGTTTTTGGTACCACACTATATATATATATATATATATATATATATATATATATATATATATATATATATATATATTATATACACTATATGGCCACAGGTTTTGGGCATCTGATCATCACACCCATTGGTGTATTCTGGTTCTGTGCTGCCCTAGGCAAGACTGAAACTGATGTTCACAATGAACAGCTGTGGCTTCCTCATCAGACCCCGAGGCATGATTCGTCCATATGTGGTCAATGGAGCCGAGAATGGGGTCAGCAGGGCATAGAATAGGGTCAGCAGGGCATAGAATGGGGTCAGCAGGGCATAGTATGGGGTCAGCAGGGCATAGAATGGGGTCAGCAGGGCATAGAATGGGGTCAGCAGGGCATAGTATGGGGTCAGCAGGGCATAGAATGGGGTCAGCAGGGCATAGAATGGGGTCAGCAGGGCATAGTATGGGGTCAGCAGGGCATAGAATGGGGTCAGCAGGGCATAGTATGGGGTCAGCAGGGCTCAGTATGGGGTCAGCAGGGCATAGAATGGGGTCAGCAGGGCATAGAATGGGGTCAGCAGGACATAGAATGGGGTCAGCAGGGCATAGTATGGGGTCAGCAGGGCATAGAATGGGGTCAGCAGGGCATAGAATGGGGTCAGCAGGGCATAGAATGGGGTCAGCAGGGCATAGTATGGGGTCAGCAGGGCATAGAATGGGGTCAGCAGGGCATAGAATGGGGTCAGCAGGGCATAGAATGGGGTCAGCAGGGCATAGTATGGGGTCAGCAGGGCATAGAATGGGGTCAGCAGGGCATAGAATGGGGTCAGCAGGGCATAGTATGGGGTCAGCAGGGCATAGAATGGGGTCAGCAGGGCATAGTATGGGGTCAGCAGGGCATAGTATGGGGTCAGCAGGGCTCAGTATGGGGTCAGCAGGGCATAGAATGGGGTCAGCAGGGCATAGAATGGGGTCAGCAGGGCATAGTATGGGGTCAGCAGGGCAGAGGATGGGGTCAGCAGGGCAGAGGATGGGGTCAGCAGGGCAGAGTATGGGGTCAGCAGGGCATAGAATGGGGTCAGCAGGGCAGAGAATGGGGTCAGCAGGGCATAGAATGGGGTCAGCAGGGCATAGTATGGGGTCAGCAGGGCATAGAATGGGGTCAGCAGGGCATAGAATGGGGTCAGCAGGGCAGAGAATGGGGTCAGCAGGGCATAGAATGGGGTCAGCAGGGCATAGAATGGGGTCAGCAGGGCATAGTATGGGGTCAGCAGGGCATAGTATGGGGTCAGCAGGGCATAGAATGGGGTCAGCAGGGCAGAGGATGGGGTCAGCAGGGCATAGAATGGGGTCAGCAGGGCAGAGGATGGGGTCAGCAGGGCAGAGGATGGGGTCAGCAGGGCATAGTATGGGGTCAGCAGGGCATAGTATGGGGTCAGCAGGGTATAGAATGGGGTCAGCAGGGTATAGAATGGGGTCAGCAGGGCATAGAATGGGGTCAGCAGGGCATAGTATGGGGTCAGCAGGGCATAGTATGGGGTCAGCAGGGCATAGAATGGGGTCAGCAGGGCAGAGGATGAGGCGGCACTGGTGGGCACTGATGAGAAGGCACTGATAGGCAACATTCGAGGACACTCATAGGTGGCACTGATGGGCCATTAATAGGCAGCCCTGAAGGGCACTGATAGGTGGCACTGATGGGCACTAATAGTCGGCACTGATGGGTCACACTGATGAGGAGGCACCGATTGGCAGCACAGATGGGCACTGATGGGCAGCACTAATTGGCACTGATGGGCACTGTTGTGGCTGCACTAATAATCAGGACACTCTTTTCCCCTGATCCATGATCAGGTGTGATGTGGTGTAAACAAGTCAGATCGCCGTTCTATCAGTAGGAATGGAAAAATCTACAATATATATATATATATATATAGATAGATATAGATATATATATACATACACAGTACACAGTGCCTTGAAAAAGTATTCACACTCTTTGAAATTTTCCACATGTTGTCATGTTACAACCAAAAAACGTAAATGTATTTTATTGGGATTTTATGTGATAGAAAACGTTCAAGTCTTGCCACAGATTCTCAATGGGATTTAGGTCTGGACTGTGACTGGGCCATTCTAACACATGAATATGCTTTGATCTAATCCATTCCATTGTAGCTCTGGCTGTATGTTTCGGGTCGTTGTCCTGCTGGAAGGTGACCCCCCCCCCCCCAGTCTCAAGTCTTTTGGAGACTCTAACAGGTTTTCTTCTAAGATTGTCCTGTATTTGTCTCCATCCATCTTCCCATCAACTCTGACCAGCTTCCCTGTCCCTGCTGAAGAAAACCATCCCCACCACATGATGCTGCCACCACCATGTTTCACAGTGGGGATGGTGTGTTCAGGGGGATGGGCAGTGTTAGTTTCCCCCACACATAGCGTTTTGTTTTTAGCCTAAAAAGTAGAATTGTTGGTGTCATGTGAGCAGATCACCTTCTTCCACATGTTTGCTACCCTCCCCCACATGGCTTCTCACAAACTACAAACAGGACTTCTTATGACTTTCTTTCTCCAATGTCTTTCTTCTTGTCACTCTTCCATAAAGGGCAGATTTGTGGAGAACACGACTAATAGTTGTCCTGTGGACAGACTCTCCCACCTGAGCTGTGGATCTCTGCAGCTCCTCCAGAGTTACCATGGACCTCTTGGCTCTTCTCTGATGAATGCTCTCCTTGCCCGGCCCGGTCAGTTTAGGTGGACGGCCGTGTCTTGGTAGGTTTGCAGTTGTGCCATACTCTTTCCATTTTCCGATGATGGATTGAACAGAGCGCCGTGAGATGATCAAAGCTTGGGAGATTTTTTTTTATAACCTAACCCTGCTTTATACTTCTCCACAACTTTATCCCTGACCTGTCTGGTGTGTTCCTTGGCCTTCATGATGCTGTTTGTTCACTAATGTCCTCTAACAAACCTCTGAGGGCTTCACAGAACAGCTGTATTTATACTGAGATTAAATTACACACAGGTGGACTCTATTTACTAATTAGGTGACTTCTGAAGGCAATTGGTTCCACTAGATTTTAGTTAGGGGTATCGGAGTAAAGGGGGCTGAATACAAATGCCCCCCCCCCCCCCCCACTTTTCACATATTTATTTGTATCATTTATCATTTTCCTTCCACTTCACAATTATGTGCCACTTTGTGTTGGTCTATCACATAAAATCCCAATAAAATACATTTACGTTTTTGGTTGTAACATGACAAAATGTGTGAAATCTCAAGGGGTATGAATACTTTTTCAAGGCACTGTATATCCTACAGGGCCATTAAGTAGTGAATTGTGTATGTTTTTTTTTTTGGAAGATGAAGAATATGGGTAAGCCGGTCATAGACGGCTCAAATCTCGGCCGGTTCAGCAGGAACCAGCTAAGATTCGAAGCATGTGTGGGCAGGCTGAATGTACCAAGTTGATCGATCGACCAGCCTGCCGGATTCACCTGCGATTATCGCTAGCGGCCGCCTTAGGCTGGGCGGAGGGATAATTGTATTGAGCTATTGTATTCTGGCGGCAGGACTCCTCCGCTGTCAGAATACGCCGATCAACAGCTGCAGTCGGCTGATTGAAAACGTATTTCCCACAGTGACTGTTCGGAAGAAGTCGATTGATCGGGAACAGCAATGGTTGGATCAAAAATTCACGCAGTCCCTACTTAAAACCTGCCGAATTTTGATCCATCAATGAAGGGGCAGCTTCAGCCAGACAGCAGACAGAGCGTCCTGAACTGCTGACCGCGGGCAGTAAACACTCAGTGTGTCCTTTAACCCCCCCCTCCCCACCTCCCCCTCCTGCTCAGGCCGATTTTCAGCTTTTGGCGCTGACGCACTTTGAATGACAATTGCGCGGTCACACAACGCTGTACCCAAATGACATTTTTATCATTTTTTCCCCACAAATAGAGCTTTATTTTGGTGGTATTTAATCACAGTTGAGTTTTTATTTTTTGCTAAACAAACAAAAAAAGTAAAATATTGAAAAAAAAAAAAGAAAATCATGTTTAATAGTTTGTTATAAAAATTTTGCAAACAGGTAATTTTTCTGCTTCATTGATATGCGCTGATGAGGCGGCACTGGTGGGCACTGATAGGCTGCACTGATAGGCACAGATAAGGTGGCACTGATGGGGACAGATAAGTCGGTACTGATGGGTGGCATGGATGGCTGGCATGGATGGCTGGCATGGATGGGCACTGATAGGTACCACTGATAGATGGCACTGACGGGCACTGATAGATGGCACTGATAGGTGGCACTGGTAGGTGACACTGATGGGCACTGATAGGTACCACTGATAGATGACACTGACGGGCACTGATAGATGGCACTGATAGATGGCACTGATAGGTGGCACTGATGGGCACTGGTAGGTGACACTGATGGGCACTGATAGGTACCACTGATAGATGGCACTGACGGGCACTGATAGGTGGCACTGATAGATGGCACTGATAGGTGGCACTGATGGGCACTGGTAGGTGACACTGATGGGCACTGATAGGTGGCACTGATGTGCAGCACTGTTCAGGCACTGATTGTGGGCACTGACAGGTGGCGCTGGTAGGCACTGATAGGCGGCACTTGTAGTGGGCACAGGTGGGCACTGAGGAGCTGGGGCACATCGCCGTGATCGGGACTAATGTCCCTCTCACTGCCGCCGGCTTTGTTGTCATCACATGATCAGCTGTCATTGGCTGACAGCTGATCACGTGGTAAGTTGTCGGGATCGACCCCTTACTCGGATCTGTGATCCAGCGAGTCTCACAGACTCGCTGATCACAGAGCGCGCCGCACGCGCCCTTCAGGGGGCGCACAGGTCGCTCGTGCACGGGACGACGTCAATAGACGTAGTCTCTGCAGAGCAGGTCCGCGGCGCTGTAGCCGTCATTCTGCTATAGCAGAATCTCTAGAGGTTAACATTTGTGGTAATTAGAAAATTGCCCCCTTGCCTTGCTGATTGGAGGAGGTGGAAGAGCAATACACTATCGCTTACTTTTCAACTACAGTGAGGGGGGGGGAAAAGTATTTGATCCTCTGCTGATTTTGTACGTTTGCCCCACTGACAAAAAAAATCATCAGTCTATAATAGTACTAAAAATATAAACGTGTGTGACAGAAACACCTGATAGATCTACATAAACAATAACCTGCGATGGAGCAAATATCAGTGTGTACCGAGCCGTCACATGGACTTCTTCATATGGTAATCAATGGAAATAAAAACGAGTAAAGTCCGAAAAGTGATAAACAATCCTCTGAAAAGTGATAAACAATCCTCTGAAAAGTGATAAACAATCCTCTGAAAAGTGATAAACAATCCTCTGAAAAGTGATAAACAATCCTCTGAAAAGTGATAAACAATCCTCTGAAAAGTGATAAACAATCCTCTGAAAAGTGATAGATAAAAAAGTGCAATAAGCAAAAATAAAATGACTTTCTTTCTTCTGTGCAAAAAAAAAGGAAGTTAAAGTGCAATATGATTTTTTTTTTGCTGGTGAACATCATTCAGATCTTCAGACGGACCTGTACATGTGATTTCCTGAGCGGGTGGGGGGGGGGGGGGGGTGGACCTTGCATTATTCCTTCACCTAATACCAATGATGGGGCACTGTTCCTCCAGCTGACACCAATGATGGGGCACTATTCCTCCACTGACACCAATGATGGGGCACTATTCCTCCCACTGACACCAATGATGGGGCACTATTCCTCCCACTGACACCAATAATGGGGCACTATTCCTCCCACTGACACCAATGATGGGGCACTATTCCTCCCACTGACACCAATAATGGGGCACTATTCCTCCCACTGACACCAATGATGGGGCACTATTCCTTCCACTGACACCAATGATGGGACACTATTCCTCCCACTGACACCAATGATGGGGCACTATTCCTCCCACTGATACCAATGATGGGACACTATTCCTCCCACTGACACCAATGATGGGGCACTATTCCCCCCACTGATACCAATGATGGGGCACTATTCCTCCCACTGACACCAATGATGGGACACTATTCCTCCCACTGACACCAATGATGGGACACTATTCCTCCCACTGACACCAATAATGGGGCACTATTCCTCCCACTGGCACCAATGATGGGGCACTATTCCTTCCACTGACACCAATGATATAATTTTTTTTTACGCCCACTGACTACAGTCCAGCCCCCCCTAAAATTTGAAGGGCAGTAAACTGGCCAATTGTTTCAAAAGTTTGAAGACCCCTGAGACCCCTGTCTTGGGGTATTTGAGGTCCTGAGAACTGAAATCTTTCTCCATCAGCAGGAGACCCGTCATTAGTGCCGGCGCGGTGATGTCATGAATACCACCAGCTGGGAATTATACAGTCTATAGATTGCCCTGTATACAGTCTGTGGGTTTTAAACACTGGGTGTTGTGTGGAGGGTTCTGTGATAATAATAGAGGCTGCTTTGATTATTCTTTTTTTGGGGGGTGGGAGGTGCGTGCGTGGGGCGTTTTATGACGTTCCAGTGGAGGCCACTTACACATAAGTGGAAGGCAATTATTGGAGTTCTTAGACCATTCAGTAAATGCTGAAATCAGAGTCTCATTTTCCTTAAAGCCCAACTCCGGGCTCACCTCCCCCGTCCCTCTGTGCTCCCTCCCCCATCCCTCTGTGCTCCCTCCCCCGTCCCTCTGTGCTCCCTCCCCCATCCCTCTGTGCTCCCTCCCCCGTCCCTCTGTGCTCCCTCCCCTAATTCGATATTTATTCATTTCTTTAATAATTAAAAAAAAAGTAAATATTTGTATTTTAATAGCGAGTCACGTGATGCACGGGGTCCTTCGAATCTTTTTCCTTATTGATGCAGAGGGCAGGGCTGATGTAGTAATGGTCCCTCGGGGGCGGATACATAATGCCCTGCTTCTTACCATGCCTTTGATCCCCTCCTCCCCAGCGACATGTACTCACCCTGCCTTCGCTCCCTTCCTCCCCCAGCGACATGTACTCACCCTGCCTTCGCTCCCTTCCTCCCCAGCGACATGTACTCACCCTGCCTTCGCTCCCCTCCTCCCCCAGTGACATGTACTCACCCTGCCTTCACTCCCCTCCTCCCCAGCGACATGTACTCACCCTGCCTTCGCTCCCCTCCTCCCCAGCGACATGTACTCACCCTGCCTTCGCTCCCCTCCTCCCCCAGTGACATGTACTCACCCTGCCTTCGCTCCCCTCCTCCCCCAGTGACATGTACTCACTCTGCCTTCATTCCCCTCCTCCCTAGTGACATGTACTCACCCTGCCTTCGCTCCCCTCCTCCCTAGTGACATGTACTCACCCTGCCTTCACTCCCCTCCTCCCCCAGTGACATGTACTCACCCTGCCTTCGCTCCCCTCCTCCCCCAGTGACATGTACTCACCCTGCCTTCGCTCCCCTCCTCCCCCAGCGACATGTACTCACCCTGCCTTCGCTCCCCTCCTCCCCAGGGACATGTACTCACCCTGCCTTCACTCCCCTCCTCCCCAGGGACATGTACTCACCCTGCCTTCGCTCCCCTCCTCCCCAGGGACATGTACTCACCCTGCCTTCGCTCCCCTCCTCCCCAGTGACATGTACTCACCCTGCCTTCGCTCCCCTCCTCCCCCAGCGACATGTACTCACCCTGCCTTCGCTCCCCTCCTCCCCTAGCAGCATGTACTTACCCTGCCTTCGCTCCCCTCCTCCCCCAGCGGCATGTACTCACCCTGCCTTCGCTCCCCTCCTCCCCCAGTGACATGTACTCACCCTGCCTTCGCTCCCCTCCTCCCCAGCGACATGTACTTACCCTGCCTTCGCTCCCCTCCTCCCCAGGGACATGTACTCACCCTGCCTTCGCTCCCTTCCTCCCCAGCGACATGTACTCACCCTGCCTTCGCTCCCTTCCTCCCCCAGCGACATGTACTCACCCTGCCTTCGCTCCCTTCCTCCCCAGTGACATGTACTCACCCTGCCTTTGCTTCCCTCCTCCCTAGTGACATGTACTCACCCTGCCTTCGCTCCCCTCCTCCCCAGCGACATGTACTCACCCTGCCTTCGCTCCCCTCCTCCCCAGGGACATGTACTCACCCTGCCTTCGCTCCCTTCCTCCCCAGCGACATGTACTCACTCTACCTTCGCTCCCTTCCTCCCCCAGCGACATGTACTCACCCTGCCTTCGCTCCCTTCCTCCCCCAGCGACATGTACTCACCCTGCCTTCGCTCCCTTCCTCCCCAGCGACATGTACTCACCCTGCCTTCGCTCCCCTCCTCCCCAGGTACATGTACTCACACTGCCTTCGCTCCCTTCCTCCCCCAGCGACATGTACTCACCCTACCTTCGCTCCCCTCCTCCCCAGGGACATGTACTCACCCTGCCTTCGCTCCCTTCCTCCTCAGCGACATGTACTCACCCTGCCTTCGCTCCCTTCCTCCCCAGCGACATGTACTCACCCTGCCTTCGCTCCCTTCCTCCCTAGTGACATGTACTCACCCTGCCTTTGCTTCCCTCCTCCCTAGTGACATGTACTCACCCTGCCTTCGCTCCCCTCCTCCCCAGTGACATGTACTCACCCTGCCTTCACTCCCCTCCTCCCCCAGCGACATGTACTCACCCTGCCTTCGCTCCCTTCCTCCCTAGTGACATGTACTCACCCTTCCTTCGCTCCCCTCCTCCCCCAGCGGCATGTACTCACCCTGCCTTCGCTCCCCTCCTCCCCAGCAACATGTACTCACCCTGCCTTCGCTCCCCTCCTCCCCCAGTGACATGTACTCACCCTGCCTTCACTCCCTTCCTCCCCCAGCGACATGTACTAACCCTGCCTTCGCTCCCTTCCTCCCCAGGTACATGTACTCACTCTGCCTTCGCTCCCTTCCTCCCCAGCGACATGTACTCACCCTGCCTTCACTCCCCTCCTCCCCCAGCGACATGTACTCACCCTGCCTTCGCTCCCCTCCTCCCCCAGCGACATGTACTCACCCTGCCTTCGCTCCCCTCCTCCCTAGTGACATGTACTCACCCTGCCTTCGCTCCCTTCCTCCCCAGCGACATGTACTCACCCTGCCTTCACTCCCCTCCTCCCCCAGTGACATGTACTCACCCTGCCTTCGCTCCCCTCCTCCCCCAGGGACATGTACTCACCCTTCCTTCGCTCCCCTCCTCCCCCAGCGGCATGTACTCACCCTGCCTTCGCTCCCCTCCTCCCCAGCAACATGTACTCACCCTGCCTTCGCTCCCCTCCTCCCCAGCGACATGTACTCACCCTGCCTTCGCTCCCCTCCTCCCCCAGTGACATGTACTCACCCTGCCTTCACTCCCTTCCTCCCCAGCGACATGTACTCACCCTGCCTTCGCTCCCCTCCTCCCCCAGTGACATGTACTCACCCTGCCTTCGCTCCCCTCCTCCCCCAGCAACATGTACTAACCCTGCCTTCGCTCCCTTCCTCCCCAGGTACATGTACTCACTCTGCCTTCGCTTCCCTCCTCCCTAGTGACATGTACTCACCCTGCCTTCACTCCCCTCCTCCCCAGTGACATGTACTCACCCTGCCTTCACTCTCCTCTTCCCCAGTGAGATGTACTCACCCTGCCTTCACTCCCCTCCTCCCTAGTGACATGTACTCACCCTGCCTTCGCTCCCCTCCTCCCCCAGCGACATGTACTCACCCTGCCTTCGCTCCCCTCCTCCCTAGTGACATGTACTCACCCTGCCTTCGCTCCCCTTCTCCCCCAGCGACATGTACTCACCCTGTCTTCGCTCCCCTCCTCTCCAGTGACATGTACTCACCCTGTCTTCGCTCCCCTACTCCCCCAGCGACATGTACTCACCCTGCCTTCGCTCCCGTCCTCCCCAGCGACATGTACTCACCCTGCCTTCGCTCCCCTCCTCCCTAGTGACATGTACTCACCCTGCCTTCGCTCCCCTTCTCCCCCAGCGACATGTACTTACCCTGCCTTCGCTCCCCTCCTCCCTAGTGACATGTACTCACCCTGCCTTCGCTCCCCTCCTCCCTAGTGACATGTACTCACCCTGCCTTCGCTCCCCTTCTCCCCCAGCGACATGTACTCACCCTGTCTTCGCTCCCCTCCTCTCCAGTGACATGTACTCACCCTGTCTTCGCTCCCCTACTCCCCCAGCGACATGTACTCACCCTGCCTTCGCTCCCTTCCTCCCCAGCGACATGTACTCACCCTGCCTTCGCTCCCCTACTCCCCCAGCGACATGTACTCACCCTGCCTTCGCTCCCCTCTTCCCCATGTAAGATGTACTCACCCTGCCTTCGCTCCCCTCCTCCCCAGTGACATGTACTTGTAATATATATTTCTATAACCATCAGCTCCATCTAGTGGCTATAATAGAGTAATTTCTTGCTTGAGGCATTTCAAGGAAATACCACATTATGGCCACTAGATGGAGCTGACAATTATAGGAAGTAAACATATTAAATACATTATGGGGATTATTCGTGATGGCTCTATGACATTCGCAGAGCAATCTAATAAAAAACATTAAAAAAAGACCCCTTTAAAGAGTAACTCCACTTTTTTTAAGAACCCCCCCCCCCACCCCCCTCTGGGGGATCTCTGTACTTTGCAGGGATTGTAACAAACTTTGTTTCAGATTCCTACCTTTTTGTTAGTCTGAAGAATTAGCTGTTTGTTTCTCCGTGTCCATGTGAATGGGAGTGACTTTATAATTTATCAATCAGCTGCTGCACCTGCAGGGCTCTGATGAGGAAAGTGGCAGGGCCTGCATCGCTTTAGACGTGATTTCCTATTGGGAATATCTCACCAAAAAAATTAAATTTTTGTTTCAGGAGATGCCCAAAAGTCAGACTTGTATCTTAGCGCAGACTTGTGGGATAATCAGTGAGCCAATCACACAGGCAGGAAATTACTTTTCCGGTGGGGGGGGGGGGGTTCTGTATACCATCTGTGTACGGAGCGCCTCCAGGTGGCCATATTGCATATTACAGGAAATGACAGCGGCTGCAGATTGAACAGGAAAGATCATTTTTAATAACATTCAATTATAATATGACTCGTGTAGCAATTGTATACGCTCGATTATTTTCTTTTGCCCCCCCCCCCCCCCCCCCCCCCCCATGAAAGGGAAGTTCCCCTTTAAGTGCTCATAAAACACCCTTAGCTCTAATAACCACAAGTTGGCCTCGCAATCAATGCAATCAATAAAAACAAAAGCCGGTGGCGGGTAAGTCTGCCAAATGTTCCATCTACCGGTGTTGTACGTAGTTATTTATTGGATTATATTCAGCGACTCGAAACCCTCTTATTTTGGAAAGGAGATGCTTCCCGTTGATTACAGTTATTCCCTAACCTTGTACAGCCAATCAGCATGCTGGAGGGTGAAATGTATCCCCGGCCTCGTCTCTCCTGTCTGCCCCGGCCACATACTTTCATACAATGGATCATTTGTATTGCTGGAGATTGAGTGAGTCACCCTCCACGCGTGCCAGCCATCTCGCCGTGGAGTTTTACCAGTTACGTTACCCCTGATTTTTTTTTTTATGATGCCGTTGTGGCCTGGGCCGGGGTGGTAATCAACACCACCCTGTGATGTCATGTATTATGGAACAGGCTCGTATTCTTCGCACCGCCAGGACCCTTTCCAAGACTTACAACGAAGTCAAAGTCCTTGAGGGCCACCAATACCATGGAGCCTTTTTTCAAGGGAGATCCGTAGAGAGGGTTTTCTTTGTGAGGTCATCCCGTGAAATGTCGCCACGTTTTACCGGCTTGATTAAAAAAGCGGTAATGATACGTGAAGCGCGACAAACCATATCCAACGGTCCTAAGTACAGTGCGGGAAAGGTATCTGATCCCCTACTGATTTTGTATGTTTGCCGGCTGACAAAGAAAGGATCAGTCTATAATTTTAATGGTCGGTTTATTTTAACCGGTTCCCGACCGGCGCACGACGATATACGTCGGCAGAATGGCAGGTACAGGCAGGAGGGCGTATATATAAGTCCCTCCTTAATGCCGTCCGTGCCATCGGGAGCGCGCCGGTCGGGACCCCCTTGAGTCCGGTCGCGGGTACCGCGGACTCGATCGCCGCGGGGACACCCGCGATCGTCTCACGGGAAGGCTGAACGGGGAGATGCGGAAATACACAGCATCTCCCCATTCTGCCTAGCAACTAGTGACGCCGACCTCTGCTCCCTGTGATTGGAGCAGAGATCAGCATTCACTAGCTGACAGCCACAGTAAGAAACACACCCCTAGGCATACTTAACCCTACACTGCCCCCTTGTGGTTAACCCCTTCACTGCCACTCCAAAGACATGTTGGTAGGTTAATTAGATCCTGTCGATTAAATTGGCCAAATATGTGTATGTTGTATGTGTATGTGTTTGTAAGCGTGTCGGGACCCCACAGGGCAAGGACCGCACTATACCACAAATGGACACCAGTGGCAAAAAGCGCCCTGAGGTGATTCAGTTCGCATAGGTTGCGCTATACAAGTCATTCATTCATTCATTCAGTGTCCTTTATACAGGAATCAATGCATTTAAATAGCACTGATTGCTGTATAAAAGACAATGGTCCCAAAAATGTGTCAAAAATGTCCGATGTGTCCGCCATAATGTCGCAGTCACAATAAAAATCGCTGATCGCCGCCATTACTAATAAAAAAAAAAATTATTAATAAAAATGCTATAAAACTATCCCCTATCTTGTAAACGCTATAACTTCTGCGCAAACCAATCAATAATCGCTTATTGGGATTTTTTTTACCAAAAAATATGTAGAAGAATACGTATCCGCCTAAACTGAGGAAAAAAATAGTTTTTTTGTATATTTTTGGGGGATATTTATTATAGCAAAAAATAAAAAAGAATGCGTTTTTTTTTCAAAATTGTCGCTCTTTTTTGTTTATAGCGCAAAAAATAAAAACAACTCAAATACCACCAAAAGAAAGCTCTATTTGTGGGAAAAAAAGGACGTCAATTTTGTTTGGGAGACACATCGTAGGACCGCGCAATTGTCAGTTAAAGCGACGCAGTGCCGAATCGCAAAAAGTCCTTTGGCTGCAAATTGGTCCGGTCTGAAAGTGGTTAACAGTGAGAGACAGAATAACAACAAAAAAAAATCTAGAAAAATGCATTTCTAAAAAGTATTTGACCCCTTCGCAAAACATGACTTGGTACTTGGTGGCAAAACCCTTGTTGGCGATCACAGAGGTCAGACGTTTCTTGTAGTTGGCCTCCAGGTTCGCACACATCTCATCCTCTTGCAGATCCTCTCCAAGTCATTAAGGTTTCCAGGATGACGTTTGTTACCTCGAACTTTCAGCTCCCTCCACATATTTTCTATGGGATTAAGGTCTGGAGACTGGCTAGGCCACTCCAGGACCTTAATGTGCTTCTTTTGAGCCACTCCTTTGTTGCCTTGGCCGTGTGTTTTGGGTCACGCTGGAATACCCATCCACGATCCATTTTCATCACCCTGGCTGAGGGAAGGAGGTTCTCACCCAAGATTTGATGGTACATGGCCCCATCTGTCTTCCCTTTGATGCAGTGAAGTTGTCCTGTCCCCTTAGCAGAAAAACACCCCCAAAGCATAATGTCTCCACCTCCATGTATGACGGTGGGGGATGGTGTTCTTGGGGTCATAGGACCTCCATGTATGACGGTGGGGGATGGTGTTCTTGGGGTCATAGGACCTCCATGTATGACGGTGGGGGATGGTGTTCTTGGGGTCATAGGACCTCCATGTATGACGGTGGGGGATGGTGTTCTTGGGGTCATAGGTCCTCCATGTATGACGGTGGGGGATGGTGTTCTTGGGGTCATATGACCTCCATGTATGACGGTGGGGGATGGTGTTCTTGGGGTCATAGGACCTCCATGTATGACGGTGGGGGGTGGTGTTCTTGGGGTCATAGGTCCTCCGTGTATGACGGTGGGGGGTGGTGTTCTTGGGGTCATAGGTCCTCCATGTATGACGGTGGGGGATGGTGTTCTTGGGGTCATAGGACCTCCATGTATGACGGTGGGGGATGGTGTTCTTGGGGTCATATGACCTCCATGTATGACGGTGGGGGATGGTGTTCTTGGGGTCATAGGACCTCCATGTATGACGGTGGGGGATGGTGTTCTTGGGGTCATAGGTCCTCCGTGTATGACGGTGGGGGGTGGTGTTCTTGGGGTCAGGGGTCATAGGTCCTCCATGTATGACGGTGGGGGATGGTGTTCTTGGGGTCATATGACCTCCATGTATGATGGTGGGGGATGGTGTTCTTGGGGTCATAGGACCTCCATGTATGACGGTGGGGGATGGTGTTCTTGGGGTCATAGGCTCTCCATGTATGACGATGGGGGATGGTGTTCTTGGGGTCATAGGTACTCCATGTATGACGGTGGGGGGGTTGGTGTTCTTGGGGTCATAGGACCTCCATGTATGACGGTGGGGGATGGTGTTCTTGGGGTCATAGGACCTCCATGTATGACGGTGGGGGATGGTGTTCTTGGGGTCATAGGACCTCCATGTATGACGGTGGGGGGATGGTGTTCTTGGGGTCATAGGTCCTCCATGTATGACGGTGGGGGATGGTGTTCTTGGGGTCATAGGTCCTCCATGTATGATGGTGGGGGATGGTGTTCTTGGGGTCATAGGACCTCCATGTATAACGGTGGGGGATGGTGTTCTTGAGGTCATAGGTCCTCCATGTATGACGGTGGGGGATGGTGTTCTTGGGGTCATAGGACCTCCATGTATGACGGTGGGGGATGGTGTTGTTGGGGTCATAGGTCCTCCATGTATGACGGTGGGGGATGGTGTTCTTGGGGTCATAGGCTCTCCGTGTATGACGGTGGGGGATGGTGTTGTTGGGGTCATAGGACCTCCATGTATGACGGTGGGGGATGGTGTTCTTGGGGTCATAGGACCTCCATGTATGACGATGGGGGATGGTGTCCTTGGGGTCATAGGACCTCCATGTATGACGGTGGGGGATGGTGTTCTTGGGGTCATAGGACCTCCATGTATGATGGTGGGGGATGGTGTTCTTGGGGTCATAGGACCTCCATGTATGATGGTGGGGGATGGTGTTCTTGGGGTCATAGGTCCTCCATGTATGACGGTGGGGGATGGTGTTCTTGGGGTCATAGGCTCTCCATGTATGACGGTGGGGGATGGCGTTCTTGGTGTCATAGGTCCTCCATGTATGACGGTGGGGGATGGTGTTCTTGGGGTCCTGTCCCCTTATCCCATAAAAAAATATTTCCACTGCATCTCAGCCCGGGCCACAAAAGGACCAGCTGACATCATGTCAGTGATTCTCTCGTTAACACAGGTGTCAGTGTTGACGAGGACGAGGCTGGAAATCACTCTGTAATGCTGATTGAGTTAGAATAACAGACTGGAAGCTTTAAAAGGAGGGTGGTGCTTGAAATCATTGTTCTTTCTCTGTTAACCACGGTTACCTGCAAGGAATCGCGTGCAGGCACCATTGCTTTGCACAAAAAGAGATTCACAGGCAAGGATATTGCTGCTACTAAGATTGCACCTAAATAAACCATTTATCGGATCATCAAGATGTTCAAGGAGAGAGGTTCAATTGATGTGAAGAAGGCTTCAGGATGCCCAACAAAGTCCAGCAAGCATCCAAAGACATGGAAGAGCGAGTTTGGGGTGGAGGAGCTTGACTGGCCTGCACAGAGTCCTGACCTCAACCCGATAGAACACCTTTGGAATGAATAAGAGCGGAGACTGCGAGGCTGGCCTTCTCGTCCAACATCAGTGCCTGACCTCACAAATGCGCTTCTGGAAGAATGGTCAAACATTCCCATAGACACCCTCCTAAACCTTGTGGACGGCCTTCCCAGAAGAGTTGAAGCTGTTATAGCTGCAAAGGGTGGTGCCAACTCAATATTGAACCTCAGGCGTGCAGGTAGGAGGGTGTGCTTAGCTGAAGAACGGACCGGAACATCGTGGGGAGTACTCGCCATTATGTGCAGGGCCGCCTTTAATATTGATTGGACCCTGGGCAAACATTTTCTTGGGCCCTCCCGAATCCACTTGTCAACTATTTTCAGGCAGTGTAGGATCAAGGAAAAACTGCTTTGGGCCCCACAACAATGACGGGCCGGGGGCAGCTGCCCCTTTTGCCTTAACTGCTTCAGCATTTTACCCCCTTCCTTACCAGAGCACTTTTTGCGATTCGGCACTGCGTCGCTTTAACTGACAATTGCGCAGTCGTGCGACGTGGCACCCAAACAAAATTGACGTCCTTTTTTTCCCCACAAATAGAGCTTTCTTTTGGTGGTATTTGATCACGGTTTTTATTTTTTGCGCCATAAACAAAAGAAGAGCGACAATTTTAAAAAAACACAATATTTTTTACTTTTTGCTATAATAAATATCCAATTTTTTTGAAAAAAAAATTTTTTACTCAGTTTAGGCCGATACGTATTCTTCTACATATTTTTGGTAAAAAAAAAAATCGCAATAAGCGTTTATTGATTGGTTTGCGCAAAAGTTATAGCGTTTACAAAATAGGAGATAGATTTATTGCATTTTTATTTTTATTTATTTTTTACTAGTAATGGCGGCGATCTGCGATTTTTTTCGTGACTGCGACTTTGCGGCACTTCGGACACTTTTGACACATTTTTGGGACCATTCACATTTACACAGCGATCGTTGCTATAAAATTGCACTGATTACTGTGTAAATGTGACTGGCAGGGAAGGGGTTAACACTAGGGGGAGCTGCAGGGGTTAATATATGTTCCCTGCAAGTGATTCTAACTGTGGGGGGAGGGGACTCACAAGGGGAGGAGACCGATCGGTGTTCCTCTGTTCTGGGAACACACCATCGGTCTCCACTCCAGTGACAGGACGTGGAGCTGTGTGTTTACACCCCATTATTACACACACAGCTCCACGGTCCCGCACGGTCCCGCTGTTTTCACGGGCAATCGCGGGTGCCCGGCGGACATCGCGGCCGCCAGGCACGCGCAACGGGTCCCGCGCGACGCCGCGGGTGGCGGGCGCGCGCCCCCTAGACGGCCGGGAATAGGAGGACGTCATATGACGCCCACCCAGGATGGGAGATCCACCTTGTTGGCGTCATATTACTATAGGCGGGTATTGAAGTGGTAAAAGACAGCCCTGCGTACGGGTCTAAACGCAAGTTTTTTACACCCAAGTGGTCGTGTACGATTGTTACATTGTTACATAGTATATAAAACAAATTATGCAAAGATAAAAAACTCAGCATTACCAGCGCCAACAAATATCTAGAAATATTCAGGGCGATAGTAAGGCATTCAGTGGGCTATAAACATTGTACACATAAAAAGTGAGCTACGTCAAAGTCCATGCAATAGCCCATAAATCAGTGTGTGGTGCCGTTTCCCATCAGAATTCTAAAACAGCAAACGTTCCTTTCCTGAATACCGCCACCAATCCACCACGTGGGCACCCCTTTCGTGATGTACTCACCGCAATAAAGATAAAGATAAGCCTAATATCTTCCCAAGGATATTGAACACTGTCCAAAGGTTACCAAAGATCACTCCTGGAACGGCTCAGCTCATTGGGTGCAACATAGAAAAACACAAGGGAATGCTGTGCATAGCGCAATACTGTCATTTATTTAGAAACACAACCCCCACATACATATTATGCTTACAGGAGGAATAAATAAAAACAGCGTGTCAAAAGTTTAGCCTGTGCAACCCAGCGTAACGTCTTCTCGCCACTTCCTGGAATTCCTAGAATCGCTGAGAGACCCGGGATGACGTACACTGTGATTGACAAGTGGTGACTCCCTAACGCGTTTCGTCATCACGTCTTCGTCGGAGGCAGTGGCCACGAGGAATGGCTCATCCAAAAAATACCAGAAGGGGGCGGGTGATTAACCCTGCAAGCAACGAGGCACGTCATGTGCATCACCGCTGCCAGCAACGACCAAACTAGATCAACATGCGTAACGTTAAATCGCACGCAGTGTGATCATTATACCATAATCACAAGTCATGCCTCGTATAACTCGCAAAACCCTAGTCTGACACCAATACCCTAGGACAGTGATGGCGAACCTTGGCACCCCAGATGTTTTGGAACTACATTTCCCATGATGCTCCTGCATTCTGCAGTGTAGTTGAGCATCAAGGGAAATGTAGTTCCAAAACATCTGGGGTGCCAAGGTTCACCATCACTGCCCTAGGACAGTGATGTCAGCTGAGGTGTCATTTTTGACAGAACACCCAAAGGGTCCCGAAATGACATTGCTGCAGATGGACACATCTCGGGGCCACTTGGTGCTAGGAACCCCAAATTTGGTGTGCAAACCCAGTGGATCTAGCCAAGTCGGGTCGGAAAATGTCAAGCACGTTTCTGCAGCAGAGAATGCCATTTTCCAAACCGACTTTGGGGCCCCGTATCTCGGGGCCACTTGGTGCTAGGAACCCCAGCTTTGGATATGTTGTAGTGCTGTATTCCACTGCACACCAAATTTGGGGTTCCTAGCACCAAGTGGCCCTGAGATACGGGGCCCCAAAGTCGGTTCGGAAAATTTTTATTTTATGCAGCAGAAAAATGCTCGACTCGAGTATAAGCCGAGGGAGGCACTTTCAGCGCATCAAAAATGTGCTGAAAAACTTGGCTTATACTCGAGTATATACAGTAGTTGGATCCTTATCCAGCTGTAAATATGTGTTATCATCCGAGAGCATAGACACTAAGGCCCCTTTCACACTGGGGCGGGGGAGCCGCGGTGACGGTAAAGCAGCGCTATATTTAGCGCTGCTTTACCGTCGTTTTAACCGCGGTATTCGGCCGCTCGCGGTGCGGTTTTAACCCCCGCGAGCGGCCGAAAAGGGGTTAAACACCCCCCGCAGAGCGCCGCCGTAGCGGCGCTTTGCGGCGGTATTACCGCGGTTTCACCGCGGTGTCCCATTCTATTCAATGGGAAGGAGCGGTATAGGAGCGGTGAACACACCGCTCCTATCCCGCTCCAAAGATGCTGCTAGCAGGACTTTTTTTGTCATCCTGCTAGCGCACCGCTCCAGTGTGAAAGCCCGCCGGCTTTCACACTGGAGTTAAAGGGGCCGGATTTTTTCATGCGGTGAACAGGCGCTATTTTTAGCGCTGCACCGCATGAAAAAACGCCCCGGTGTGAAAGGGGCCTAACTGGGAATGGTAAAACTCTTTTTTTATTATCACCACCCCCCCCCCCCCCCCCCCCTTATCAGCAGGGCTGACCTTCTTTCTGTTCTCTAGTGCTTTAAAGTGGTTGTAAACTCTCCAGTTTCACTTTAGCTCATTCTAATCTACATAGATAAAGCTGATGATCCCTGGCTGTGAACTTTCACTTAGGCCCCTTTCACACGGACGCAGTCAGTTTAGGCAGGTCAAAAACGTATCAGTTCTTATCCATTGTCTCATCCGTTTTCATCCGTCATCCGTTCCATTAACATCCGCTTACATCCGTAAATGTACACGTTTACGTCCGTTTTTTCATCCGTTTTGTTCCCCAGAAAATTACCCAGAATGCATTGCTCCTCCCATGTTTTTCTTTCAAACGGATCTTAACAGATCGGACGTTGACGGACAATGTCCGTCAACGTCAGTGAATATCCGTTTTGACGGATCTGGACGTAGCCTTGTACGTTAAAAAAAACGGAAGCGGAGGTTAACTGATGGTGACGGATGTTCATCTGTCTGCCCATAGGAATGCATTGTCGTCCGTCAACGGATGGAAGAAAAAACGGATAGACGGTCCGTCCGTGTGAAAGGGGCCTTACTGTTACTGTCTCTTCAAAATCCGTCCAGGAATGTTTAACTACTTGCCACCCGCCCACTGTCATATGATGGCGGGACGGTGCAGCTGTAGTTCTGGGCGGAGACGTCATATGACGTGACCGCCTTCCCGGCCCCCCAGGGGGCGCAAGCCCGCCGCGTCACGTGGGACCCAGTGCGCGTGCCAGGCGGCCCCGATGTAAAAATGCCACTGGACCCTACGCCCTGCTCTGCACCCTCTTCGTGCATTATCCTTGGAAATCGGGCTGGACTGAATGTTTTTTTCCCATGCAGGCGGGTTCCACCATTCCTGTGTGTGAGGTGGGAAGTAGGGTTGCAACGGTCGACCCCCTCAAGGGCCGGTGTCCTGTCGAATACTGTCCCCCGTCGTATAGTGTCCGCCCTGTACTGCGCATGCGCAGTACGGTTGACAAGCAGATTCCGGAAAATACCCGAAGATGGACGGCGCTTGCGCCGTGAGTCCAGGTTCAACCCCCACCATCCAAGTGGACATAGAGTTAGAATAAAAAAGAGCCGAGGGGCCCTCTAACTATGTGAAGCCCTATGTCCACTTGGATGGTGGGGCTTGCACCTGGACTCACGGCGCAGGCGCTGTTCATCTTCGGAGATTTTCGAAATCTCCTTGTCCAGCGCCTGCGCAGTACGGGGCGGACACTATCCGATGGCCGGACAGTTTTTGACAGAACACCGGTTTCCTCAACCTCGTCCTCTGGGGTGACCCCTCATGCCTCTCCCTAAAAAAGGAGGTGGGCATGGTGATCGAGTATTATAGTTATTCCCCATATTTCCCAAGGTTTCATAACGGGGTGTTGACCGGATATCACACCCAGAATTATCGGGGGGGGATTCCTAGTTGGAAACAAACCATTCTTTTTTTCCTTAAGGATATTGCTTGTTACCTCTCCCTCTATTGTTCTGAGGTGTCTGTGATGATCTGAGGTCTCTTTTTGGGGCCTTCTCTTGAGATGCTGTAACGTTAGGTCTATTAGCAGTATTACCAATATATGAGGTATTTATTGGATGAGCCGTTCCGCATGGCCACGCCCTCCGACGAAGACGTGATGACGAAACGCATTAGGGCGCGACCACGCGGATCCCTTGTCAATCACAGTGTACGTCATCCCGGGGTCTCACCGCGATCAGAGATTCTAGGAAGTGGGGAGAAGACGTTACGCTGGGTTGCACAGGCTAAACCTTTGACACGCTGTTTTTATTTATTCATCCTGTAAGCAGTATGTGGGGGTTGTGTTTCTAAAGAAATGACAGTATCGCGCTATGCAGAGCATTCTCTTGTGTTTTTCTATGTTGCACCCAATGAGCTGAGCCGTTCCAGGAGTGATCTTTGGTAACCTTTGGACAGTGTTCCGTATCCTTGGGGAGATATCAGGCTTATCTTATTGCGGTGAGTGCATCACGAAAGGAGTGCCCACGAGGAGGATTGGTGGCAGTATTCAGGAAAGGAACGTTTGCTGATGGGAAACGGCACCACACACTGATTTATGGGCTATTGCATGGACTTTGACGTAGCTCACTTTTTATGTGTGCAATGTTTATACCCCACTGAATGCCTTTCTATCGCACTGAATATTTCTAGATACAGTGGAACCTCGGATTACGAGCATAATCCGTTCCAGGAGAATGCTCTTAATCCAAAGTACTCGCATATCAAAGCGAGTTTCCCCATTGAAGTCAATGGAAACGAAAATAATTTGTTCCGCATTGACTTCAATGGCATGCAATACCGCATGCGGCCAGAGGTGGGGGGCGCCGAAGAGCCTCCGAAATGGTCGGAAAGGCCCGAGGACACCTCAGCAGACCTTGGCAAAACCTTGGAAGGACTCCAGGGCTCAAGTCCTGCGGGAACGCATGGGAACGGAGTTCCTGTACTTTTTCCACAACAGGAACTCAGTTCCCGTTAGCAGCCATGTCCTGCAAGGCTTTGAAGTATGCAAGCTGTGTGGCAGGTGCTACACCAGCAGCTGCCGACACAGTTCGCAATAGTAAGTGCCGCACACCTGACCATTCAGGCATTGCCAGTAGGGGGCCCCATGACAGCTTCCACTTCGATCTACCTGTCAATCACAGGTAGATCAGGTCCCTGCTGCTAAGAGATTGTATTTAGTCAGACCTCTCGTGATGCGCACCTCCCCGCCGGCCCCTCCTGATTTTCTGTCTCCTCATCTTCCCCCTCCCCCCCCCCAGTCTCCTGCATACTTGCTCTGTGTGTCCCGCTGAATCCCCCCCCCCTCCTCTATCTTCAGTTCCATATGATGAGAGAACCCAGAGGAGGAGCACAGCTATTCTGCTCACAGGACATGCAGGGAAAGAGGTGAGCTGAGGGAGGAACATCAGTTTGGGGTGGTAAGCTGAGCACAATACCTGGCAAAGTTTAATGCCAGGAGGGGAGTTTATGTGGAAATATGTGAAGGGTTGGAATAGCAGCGAGTGTGTGTTGGAGCCCCTGCAGAGTTTGCAGCCCCCCCCAAGCTAACATACATCTCCTAAGCAGGAACACATCACTATCTCCCCAAGCATTCTGTCCAGATAATGTGCAGTTCATTTATCACCTTTCCGTTTAACCCTGTGTTATCCAAACTCTGTTCAATGAAAAGTGTAAACTCACCACATAAACACTCTATATACAAAATAACATTCCCCAATAAAGATCAGAACATGATGTTCACATTACATGGAAGCACAATTGTATGAATGCTGATTATTCAGAGAATTACCGGATTTATGTTTATTGAGAATTGATTTTTTTTTTTATGTACTAACAGTTAAGCTTCATCCACACAATACGAAAATTGGATGAAAAATACAACTTTTGAAGCGTTCGTGCATATGAGCGTATCATATTTTTTTTTTTGGTGGGGGAGGGGATCTTGGGTGGGAGTTCCCACACTTTTTTCCCCAGGACTTGACCCCTGAAAGACTCCGTTACCGAGGTCAGCCGAGCTGTCCTCTGGCCTTTCCGTACATTTCCGATCGGCGCCGCTCAGTTTCGGCGTCCCCCCACCACAGGCCAAACGCGGTACTGCACACGCTTCGACCTGAATCATTCTCGTTTTGCGAGACAAGACTCGCAAACCGAGTTACGATTTTTTTAAATAGGGCAGCACAGTGGTGTAGTGGTCAGCACTTTCACATAGCAGCAATAGGGTCGCTGGTTCAAAGCCCGACCACGACACCTTCTGCCTGGAGTTTGCATGTTCTCCCTGTGCCTGCGTGGGTTTCCTCCGGGTACTCCGGTTTCCTCCCACACTCCAAAGACACGCTGGTAGGTTAATTAGATCCTGTCGAAAAAATTGTCCAAATACGTGTATGTAAGCGTGTCGGGACCCCACAGGGCGAGGACCGCGCTATACCACAGATGGACACCAGTGGCAAAAAAGCGCCCTGAGGCGATTCAGTTCGCATAGGTAGCGCTATACAAGTCATTCATTCATATTGCGAAACGCAATGTGACCCCCCCCCCCCCCCCCCAATCCTTTATTTTCTCTCCTGGATCAACTCAAAGACGTAAAAACCCACCAGACATGTCAATCCTTCCCCATTCTCTCCACAAAAAAAAAAGTTGGATGGCATTGTCCTTTAAAACAGTGGTCATCAACCCTGTCCTCGGGACCCCCTAACAGGCCAGGTTTGCAAGATAACTGAAATACATCACAGGTGATCTTATTTGCTGCTCAGTGATTGCAGCATTCTAGTCTGCATCTCCCCCCAAGGTAATACTTAAAACCTGGCCTGTTAGTGGGCCCTGAGGACAGGAGTTGATGACCACTGCTTTAAAAGTCTTGTACCTTGTCACCTGTCTCGATCATCACCTGTCCCGATCGCTCTTCTCTAGTTTAATGGCTGAGCGTCGCCATCTTGTGACAGAATTGCTGAACTACATCCGGATTGCTTGAAGAATGCGAAGCATGTAGCTATTGAATGTCACATAGTTTTCTCCCATGTTTGAGAAGACGTCTGCACACAAAGAGCACATTCTGAGGATCACATCTTGTTCTTTGTGTAAACTAGCAATGGATTATCAGGTGGCACCGAGGGGTGAAGAATAACCAGAAAAAGAACAAGCTGAAGTATATGTGCTTACGTTCCAAATATCATTGTAATACAACATTACTATAACACAGTGGAGGTCTTCTTTTTAGGTCTCGGTGAAGATGTAATCTGCTTCTTTTGCAAAACAGCAAAGGCCCAATTTCTAAACCAGTGATTTTCAATCAACATGCCATGGCCTACTGCTAGGCTGTGGCCTCCCTTCTACTAGACCTACTAAACCTTCAACTAGAGGCAGATCCTCTAACCTCCCACAAATCCTCCAAGCAACCATAGTGCCCTTCAACATTCCATAGTGGGCTGCAGTGTTCTTCAGTGCTCCCAACCTCACACAGTACTGTACTCTCCAGCCTCCTACAGTGCTCTCCGACATCCCACAGTGGCCTTCAACCTCTTACAGTGCTCTCCAACATCCCACAGTGGCCCCCAACCTCTCACAGTACTCTCCAACATCCCACAGTGGCTCCAAACCTCACGCATTCCTCTCCAGCCTCCTACAGTGCTCTCCAACATCCCACAGTGGCCCCCAACCTCCCACAGTGCTCTCCAACATCCCACAGTGGCCTCCAACCTCTGACAGTGCTCTCCAACATCCCACAGTGGCCCCAACCTCCCACAGTGCTCTCCAACATCCCACAGTGGCCTCCAACCTCTGACAGTGCTCTCCAACATCCCACAGTGGCCTCCAACCTCTCACAGTGCTCTCCAACATTCCACAGTGGCTCCAAACCTCACACATTCCTCTCCAGCCTCCTACAGTGCTCTCCAACATCCCACAGTGGCCTCCAACCTCTGACAGTGCTCTCCAACATCCCACAGTGGCATCCAACCTCTGACAGTGCTTTCCAACATCCCACAGTGGCCCCAACCTCCCACAGTGCTCTCCAACATCCCACAGTGGCCTCCAACCTCTGACAGTGCTCTCCAACATCCCACAGTGGCCTCCAACCTCTCACAGTGCTCTCCAACATTCCACAGTGGCTCCAAACCTCACACATTCCTCTCCAGCCTCCTACAGTGCTCTCCAACATCCCACAGTGGCCTCCAACCTCTGACAGTGCTCTCCAACATCCCACAGTGGCATCCAACCTCTGACAGTGCTCTCCAACATCCCACAGTGGCCTCCAACCTCTCACAGTGCTCTCCAACATCCCACAGTGGCCTCCAACCTCTCACAGTGCTCTCCAACATCCCACAGTGGCCTCCAACCTCTGACAGTGCTCTCCAACATCCCACAGTGGCCTCCATTCTCTCACAGTGCTCTCCAACATCCCACAGTGGCCTCCAACCCCCCACAGTGCTCTCCAACATCCCACAGTGCTCTCCAACATCCCACAGTGGCCCCCAACCTCCCACAGTGTTCTCCAACCTCCCACAGTGTTCTCCAAACTCCCACAGTGCCACCCAGCCCCTGCAGTGCCCCCGAGCCTACTACAGAACCTTCAGCCCCTCCCCCCCATAGTGCCCCCAACCTCTAACTGTGTCTCACACAACCTTCCATATTGCCTCCCATAGTGCCTCACCAACAGTTCATAGTGGGCCGCAGTGTCCCTCAGCCCCCACAGGGCCCCCAATCTCACACAGTGGCCCCCAACCTCAAACAGTGCTACCTAGCCCCCTGCAGTGTCCACAAGCCTACTCCAGAGCCTCCAGCCGTCCATAGTGCCCCCAACCTCTAACAATGTCCCCCACTGCCTCCCCATCTCCCGCAGTGCCACCCAGCTCCTATAGTGCCACCTCCAACCTTCCATAGTGGACTGCAGTGTCCCTCAGCCTCCACAGTGCCCTTTTGATATACTTTATGTTTGTTGTTCTCATTATCTTTTGTTTTGCTATTTTATCTAATTAACAAAAAAAATAAAACTAAAGATTCATCTTGCTTATATGGCTGTTTTATACTATTTTCTATAATAACTGTCTTCATTTCATTTTTTTCTCTTTCTTGGCAGCGCCGTTGGCAGCCATGGTCAGGTTCCGATTTAATGGCTCATTGGCTACCGGACTCTTATTGCTTCAGACAGTTTTCCTCCTCGTCTTGTACTCCAGACAAAATATATCTCTACAGAGGACGGAGCCCAGTGAGAAGGTCCATCTACTCATTATCTCCTCTTGGAGGTCAGGGTCTTCCTTTGTTGGCCAGATCTTCAGCCAACATCCAGATGTGTTCTACTTGATGGAACCCGCTTGGCACGTGTGGGTATCCATGTTTCAGAACAGCGCTAAGGTTCTCCAAATGGCGGTCCGAGACTTGGTGCGGTCCGTCTTCCTGTGCGACATGTCCGTGTTTGACGCCTACATGCCAAAGGAGCGCAATGTATCCAGCCTGTTCCAGTGGGCCACCAGCAGGGCGTTATGCACAGTGCCGGCATGCAAGTTCTTTTCACGTGACCAGATCACAAACGAGTTGGCTTGTAAGACACTATGTGGGAAATACCCGTTTGACAATATCAAACGAGTATGTGGCATGTACAGCCACATCGTTGTAAAGGAGGTCCGCTTCTTTGACTTGAAGGTCCTCTATCCTCTTCTCACCGACCCTTCACTGAACTTAAAAATAATCCATTTGGTCCGGGATCCAAGGGCTGTGGCCAAATCCAGGGAACAGGCCAAGAAGGCTTTGATCAGAGACAACGGGATCGTGCTCAGCACCAACGGATCCGAAATAGACGACAGCAAGTATGAGGTCGTCCAGGAGATCTGCCGGAGTCACGTGCAAATATATGAAACCGCCACCTATAAGGCTCCCAGCTTCCTTAAGGACCGATACATGCTGGTCAGGTACGAAGACGTGGTCCGCAACCCCTTGAAGGAAATCAAGCAGATGTATGAATTTGCTCATTTAAGGCTGACCAACAAGCTTGAGAAATGGATCCACAACATCACGCATGGGCAAAGCCCCTCGAGCCGAAAGGAGGCCTTCGTGATAACGTCGCGCAACGCCGCCAACGTGTCTCAAGCCTGGAGGAACGTTCTATCCTTCGAAAAAGTGAAGAAGATCCAAAATGTATGCAAAGGGGCCATGAATATGCTCGGCTATCTCACCGTAGACTCGATGGCAGAACAGGAAGACTTGTCCATCGATGTCGTGTTACCCAGGAAAACGAGCCAGTTCAGTTGGCTATGACTTAAAGAGGTGGTCCACCCGATTTTTTTTTTTTTTTTTTAAAGTCAGCAGCTACAAATACTGCAGCTGCTGACTTTTAATAAATGGACACTTACCTGTTCCAGGGTCCAGCGATGTCGGCAGAAGATGACGAGCGATCGCTCGTCTCTCGGCTGCCCTGCCGCCATACTCTGTCAGGGAATCAGGAAGTGAAGCTTGCGGCTTCACTGCCCGGTTCCCTACTGCGCATGTGCGAGTCGCGCTGCGCGTCTTTACTGGTCCCCGTTGTGTCCTGGGAACTGTGTGTTTCCCAAGACACAACGGGAACCCTCGGATATGGGCGGGCATCCTCGGATAGGGGCGGGCATCCTCGGATAGGGGCGGGCATGCTCGGATAGGGGCGGGGCAGCTAGTCCCGGTGTTGTATCATTACCATTCCCCCATCACGAAGTGTCCGAGGTGTACTGCGCATGCGCAGTACACAGGACACCCTGATTCTGAAAATTGCAGAGGATGAACGGCGCCTGCGCCGTGAGTCCACTTTCAAGCCCCACCATCCAAGTGGACATAGAGTTAGAGTATAAAAGAGCCGAGCGCAGCGAGGCCGTGCCCGAAGCGTGGCGAGTGAAGCGAGCCCGCGAGGGGCCCTCTAAGTTTGACTAACCCTATGTCCGCTTGGATGGTGGGGGCTTCTCCTCGACTCACGGCGCAGGCGCCGTTCATCTTCCGACAATTTCCGAACATCTTCATGGTCCGTACTGCGCATGCGGACACCTAGTGACAGGCGGATACTTGGTGATAGAACACCGGAAGTGGGTGCAGATACCTGTATTATACAGGTATCTGCACCCCCCTCCCCCCTGAAAGGTGCCAATTGTGGCACCGGAGGGGGGGGGGGGAGGAATCCGATAAGCGGAAGTTCCACTTTAGGGTGGAGCTGCGCTTTAAACATAACAAGAGACCTTTGCACTTTGGAAGGCTTCGCTATTTTTCGTTTGTGTTTATTTATTACATTTTATTCCATGAACTGTGAAAAAGTGTTTATAACCGCGGGAACATCTTCATGGGCCTGTTTGAAGATGAGGAAAACCTAATATGAAATTTTGCTTGTAGAGACCCAAAATCATGGACAGCTACAGTTTAGCATTTGTTACACTTGAAGTGACCCATGCCATTTCTCTTGCTATCCCGGATTATTAAATAGGCAAAGTAGGCCCTGGCCTATGGGTCCCGCCAACGCAAATTAAAATAATATCGATTTGATCTTGAAAGAAAATGACAATGAAGCTTTTCTAAATTGTTTATAAAAGATGGAAAAATGTATCAAATTACTGTATATACTCGAGTATAAGCCGAGTTTTTCAGCACATTTTTTGTGTGCTGAAAATGCCCCCCTCGGCTTATACTCGAGTCAAGCACAGAAAATGACATTTTCCGAACCGACTTTGGGGCCCCGTGCTAGGAACCCCAAATTTGGTGTGCAAACCCAGTGGAACTAGCACTGCAACATATCCAAAGCTGGGGTTCCTAACACCAAGTGGCCCTGAGATACGGGGCCCCAAAGTCGGTTCGTAAAATGTCAAGCACTTTACTGCAGCAGAAAATGACATTTTCCGAACCGACTTTGGGGCCCCGTATCTCGGGGCCACTTAGTGCTAGGAACCCCAGCTACAGATATGTTGTAGTGCTAGTTCCACTGGGTTTGCACACCAAATTTGGGGTTCCTAGCACTAAGTGGCCCCAGAGATACAGGGCCCCAAATTCGGTCAACTGTGTCCATCTGCAGCAATGTCATTTCGGGACCCTTTGGGTCCAGAGACCCCAATTTTTGGCTGCAGCTAGGGGGCATCTAGGAACCCTTAACTACCGAGTTTGAAGTTCGGGGGACCTATGGCTGCAAATGGGCACAGTGAGGCTGCAAATGGGCACAGTGAGGCTGCAAATGGACACAGTGAGGCTGCAAATGGGCATTGTTGACCCTCTTTTCCACTTACAGTAGCTGCACATTTCTCACCCTAGGCTTATACTCGAGTCAATACGTTTTCCCATTTTTTTGTGGTAAAATTAGGTGCCTCGGCTTATATTCGAGTATATACGGTAACCACTTTGGCTACGGAAGATTTTACCCCATTCATGACCAGGCCATTATTTGCTATTCAGCACTGCATTACTTTAACCACTTAAGCCCCGGACCAATTTGCAGCCAAAGGACCAGGCCCCTTTTTGCGATTCGGCACTGCGCCGCTTTAACTGACAATTGCGCGGTCGTGCGACGTGGCTCCCAAACAAAATTGGCGTCCTTTTTTTTAACCACAAATAGAGATTTCTTTTGGTGGTATTTGATCACCTCTGCGGTTTTTATTTTTTTTGCGCTATAAACAAAAATAGAGCGACAATATTTTTTACTTTTTGCTATTATAAATATCCCAAAAAATATATAAAAAAACTTTTTTTTTTCCTCAGTTTAGGCCGATACGTATTCTTCTACATATTTTTGGTAAAAAAAAATCGCAATTAGCGATTATTGATTGGTTTGCGCAAAAGTTATAGCGTTTACAAAATAGGGGATAGTTTTATAGCATTTTTATTAATATTTTTTTTTTACTAGTAATGGCGGCGATCTGCGATTTTTATTGTGACTGCGACATTATGGCGGACACATCGGACATTTTTGACACATTTTTGGGACCATTGTCATTTATACAGCAATCAGTGCTATTTAAATGCACTGATTCCTGTGTAAATGACACTGGCAGTGAAGGGGTTAACCACTAGGGGGCGGGGAGGGGTTAAGTATGACCTGTGTGTGTTTTTTTACTGTAGGGGGTGTGGCTTGGCATGTGACATCACTGATCGTCTTTCCCTATAACAGGGAACAGACGATCAGTGACAGCCTCACTAGGAAGCACGGGGAGAGGTTTATTTACACAGACCTCTCCCCATTCTTCAGCTCTGTGACCCGATCGCGGGACACCATCGGCGATCGGGTCCGCGGGTCCCGCGGCCACAGTCACGGAGCTCAGGACCGGGTCGCAAGCGCGCCGCCGGCGGCACGCGCGCGACCCACAGCTGGGCTCTTAAAGGACAACGTACCTGTACGTTGATGTGCCCAGCCGTGCCATTCTGCCGACGTATATGTGCAGGAGGCGGTCCTTAAGCGGTTAACTGGTATTTGCGCAACACTGAAATTTATATAATTTTTTTAAACATTTTTTCTTTTGATGGTATTTGATCACCACTGTTTTTTTTTTTTTTTATTCTTTTGTGATATAAACAAAATAATACGGAAAATTTTGTAAAAAAAAATTACCAAAGACATGCAGCAGAATATATTTTGCCTAAGTTTATGAACAGATTTTTTTTTTAATTGGATATGTTTTATAACTAAAATTAGAAAATATTGTTTTTTTTTTTTTTAAATCTTCAGTCTTTTTTCATTTATAAAATAACAAATAAAAAACCCCAGTGGTGATAAACCAAAAAAAAAAAGCTCTATTTGTGTGAAAAAAAATGATATAAATTTAGTTTTGCGTATGATCACGCAATTACCAGTTAAAGTAGCTCAGTGCTGAATATCAAAAATTAACGTGGTTATGGAAGGGGGGGGGGGGTAAAACCTTTCCAGAGGTTTTGGGAGGTGTGTATTGTTGTAATCTCTTTATCCGTCTCGTAGAAGCTCTCTAGCAGCTCCTAGGGTAGCAGCTGTGAAAACTCTGGATTGACTGGTATTATTTTTATTTTATTTTATCTGAATATATTTTTTGTTTTTATTTTTTATAAATATTTTCAGCCTATGGGGGAAAGGAAGAATACAGCAAGTAAAAGTGATTATGGGTAATGTGGATTTTTACTCAGATCTTCACAGCTGTTATCTTGCTAGAGAGCCGAGCTAATGACAGCCTCTATCCACAGGGGGGCGATAAAGGGACAGCGAGAGGAATGGCGCGGGATGACTTTCATTTAAAGTGTTGTAGTTTTAATGTAAAAAGTTCAGAGATGGTTTTAGTTTTTTATTTGTTTACCTGGGGAAATGCTTTTTTTTTTTTTAAGGTAAATACTTCTTAAATAAAAATAAATAAAAATAAATGTGATTACTTTGGTAGAATTTTTCCTTTAATTACTGACGCGTTTGTAACCTTCAGACCAATTCCAGAGAGCTAGAACACTGAATCCTTATACTGCTTGTTTGGTTGACCACTCCAAGAAGATCCCCCCCCCCCCCCCTTCTCATTTTTTTGTGTAATGCGGCGTACATGCGGTCGGAATTTCCGATGGGAGCTTTTCATCGGATTTTCCGACCGTGTGTATGCCCATCGGTCTTTTTCTGTCGGAATTTCCGACGGACTTTGGATTGAGAACCTTTCTATCGGATTTTCCGATCGTGTGTATGCAATTCCGACACGCAAAATTCCGACGCATGCTCGGAAACAATTCGACGCATGCTCGGAAGCATTAAACTTCCCTTTTATAGTGCAGTCGAACGTGTTTTATGCCGCTGTGTTACAGATCGTCGGAATTTGGTGTGATCGTGTGTAGGCAACACAGCTTGAGCGGAATTCCGTCGGAAAAACTGTCAGAGTTTTTTCCGACGAGAATTCCGATCGTGTGTACGCGGCATTACTTTAACAACTTCAGCCCCGGAAGGATTTACCCCCTTCCTGACCAGAGCACTATTTGCGATTCGGCGCTGCGTCGCTTTAACTGACAATTGCGCGGTCGCGCGACGTGGCTCCCAAACAAAACTGACGTCCTTTTTTCCCCACAAATAGAGCTGTCTTTTGGTGGTATTTGATCGCCCCTGCGGTTTTTTTTTTTTTTGCGCTATAAACAAAAAATGTGCGACAAGCGATTTTTATCGTGACTGCGACATTATGGCGGACACATCGGACATCTTTAACACATTTTTGGGACCATTGTCATTTATACAGCAATCAGTGCTATACAAATGCACTGATTCCTGTGTAAATGACACTGGCAGTGAAGGGGTTAACCACTAGGTGGCAGTGTAGGGGTTAAGTGTGTCCTAGGGGCGTGTTTCTAACTGTGTAGGGGCGTGGCTGTGCGTGACATGTCACTGATCTCTGCTCCGATCACAGGGAGCAGAGATCAGTGACACTGTCACTAGGCAGAACGGGGAGATGCTTGTTTCTATTAGCATCTCCCTGTTCTTCTCCGTGAGATGATCGCGGGTATCCCCGACCGACTCACGGAGCGCACCGCCCGCAGAACGCCTCTTAAAGGGCAACGTACAGGTACGTGATTGTGCCTGTATGTGCCCTTCTGCCGCAGTATATCTGCGTGAGGCGGTCAGCAAGCGGTTAAAGCTGAACTCCAGCCTTCCCTTCAGTCTTGCACAGGTTTTACGGCTCCTCTCCTCCTTACTCTGATTTCACTGCACACTGTGAGCTTCTCGCAGCGTGCAATGGAAGATTCAGAATCGCAAATAGAGCCCAGCTTATTCCCTGGGTGGAAGAAGTCCAGCATCATCTAGCACTTTCCTCCCCAGCCTGACTGTCCCAGGCCCAGTCCCTTTCATTCATTGGATTTCAGTGCAGTCAAGTTCCTCCACCCCAAACTCGCTCCTCCGTGTCTTTATGGACCTTGCCTTGTGCACTGGTGGGCAGTCATGTTGGAACAGGAAGGGGCCGTCCCCAAACTGTTCCCACAAAGTTGTCCAAAGTGTCCTTGTATGCTGACGCCTTAAGTGTTCCCTTCATTGGAACTAAGGGGCCAAACCAACCCCCACACCCTAATCCCCCTTCCACCAAATGACGAATGCAGTTCTGGCTGCAAATGGGCACAGTGAGCCTGCAAATGGGCACAGTGAGGCTGCAAATGGGCATTGTTGACCCTCTTTTCCACTTACAGTAGCTGCGCATTTCTCACCCTAGGCTTATACTCGAGTCAATACGTTTTCCCAGTTTTTTTGTGGTAAAATTATGTGCCTCGGCTTATATTCGGGTCGGCTTATACTCGAGTATATACGGTATATTGCAGCCCTCCTGGAAAATCAGGGTAGGTCTTATTTTCCGGGTAGGTCTTATTTTCCGGGTAGGTCTTACTTTCTATCCCCATTGAGCTGTATTTCCAAAGGGGGTCATTTAGCAAATCCCATACCTATAGCAAACATTGTAATATTGTATATTATTTTATTCCCATTTTTTTTTTTTATATATATCATTTTAATATTTTTTTTTTTTTTTTAATATATGTTAGTTTTATTTATTTTTATTACACCATGCTAGATCTTTTATTTATTTATCATTAAAGCCATGTGATTGCCACGTCCTCGGTTTACATCGGCACATCAGAAGCGCCCCGTAATGTCTACAAACAGCCTTCGTCTCCCGAAATCTGACATTTCCGGTTGCTAGGGTTGACTTCACTTTGTATTTTATCCTCGGCATTTGGTTGCCATGACGACACTGCATCTATCTCATAATCTACTAAAGTGCATCCATGCAATTACGGAACACTTCCCAAATATATGACTCCGTCTCCAGAAAATGATGTCGGATTTCTTCATCCGCGGCGCTCCGCGGCTCCGATTACCAGTGAGTGGAATCAGATTGAACAGCAATTTACTTAGAAACAAAGATGAAGGCTGCCTTTTATCTCCTCTCAATAAAATGCTTTGCATTTCCCTTCAAATGTTTTTTCTTTTTTTCTTTTTTGTTCCATCTTTTTCTTAGCGTGATACTTTTCATACCACCTTCTGCTGCAATGCTCGGTTCATGTTACCGTCAATGATTGTGAAATGGCATTTAAAGGAAAACTCCACTTTTATGAAAATATCCTACCACCTGTGTCACCGCCCTGTTGGTGACACCCTGTGCCGAGTTCCTGGATCTGTACACCCGCTGTGCCCATTATGAGGGGTTCCCACCATCCCTGTGCTGAGTTCCTGGATCTGTACCCTGCTGTGCCCATTATGAGGGGTTCCCACCATCCCTGTGCTGAGTTCCCATCTCTGTACCCTGCTGTGCCCATTATGAGGGGTTCCCACCATCCCTGTGCTGAGTTCCCGGGTCTGTACACCTGCTGTGCCCATTATGAGGGGTTCCCACCATCCCTGTGCTGAGTTCCCAGGTCTGTACACCCGCTGTGCCCATTATGAGGGGTTCCCACCATCCCTGTGCTGAGTTCCCGGGTCTGTACCCGGCTGTGCCCATTATGAAGGGTTCCCACCATCCCTGTGCTGAGTTCCTGGATCTGTACACCCGCTGTGCCCATTATAAGGGGTTCCCACCATCACTGTGCTGAGTTCCCGGGTCTGTACACCCGCTGTGCCCATTATGAGGGGTTCCCATCATCCCTGTGCTGAGTTCCCGGGTCTGTACACCCGCTGTGCCCATTATGAGGGGTTCCCACCATCCCTGTGCCGAGTTCCCGGGTCTGTACACCCGCTGTGCCCATTATGAAGGGTTCCCACCATCCCTGTGCCGAGTTCCGGGTCTGTACACCCGCTGTGCCCATTATGAAGGGTTCCCACCATCCCTGTGCCGAGTTCCCGGGTCTGTACACCCGCTGTGCCCATTATGAAGGGTTCCCACCATCCCTGTGCCGAGTTCCCGGGTCTGTACACCCGCTGTGCCCATGAGGGGTTCCCACCATCCCTGTGCCGAGTTCCCGGGTCTGTACACCCGCTGTGCCCATTGTGAGGGGTTCCCACCATCCCTGTGCCGAGTTCCCGGGTCTGTACACCCGCTGTGCCCATTATGAGGGGTTCCCACCATCCCATGTGCTGAGTTCCCGGGTCTGTACACCCTCTGTGCCCATTATGAGGGGTTTCCCACCATCCCTGTGCAGAGTTCCCAGGTCTGTACACCCGCTGTGCCCATTATGAGGGGTTAATACCATCCCTGTGCTGAGTTCCCGGGGCTGTACACCCTCTCTGCCCATTATGAGGGGTTCCCACCATCCCTGTGCTGAGTTCCCGGTCTGTACACCCGCTGGGCCCATTATGAGGGGTTCCCACCAACCCTGTGCTGAGTTCCCGGGTCTGTACACCCGCTGTGCCCATTATGAGGGGTTCCCACCATCCCTATGCTGAGTTCCCGGGTCTGTACACCCGCTGTGCCCATTATGAGGGGTTCCCACAATCCCTGTGCTGAGTTCCCGGGTCTGTACACCCGCTGTGCCCATTATGAGGGGTTCCAACCATCCCTGTGCTGAGTTCCCGGGTCTGTACACCCACTGTGCCCATTATTAGGGGTTCCCACCATCCCTGTGCCGAGTTACCGGGTCTGTACACCCGCTGTGCCCATTATGAGGGGTTAATTTTGTTTATTGAAAATCTTACAAACAACAACTTATATACAATAAAACCATAATAAATAAGTAAAAAACATGTTTACAAAATAATTGAATATGACTATACAAAACAAGAACATAATAAACGTTACAAACCAAATTGCGCAAAACATAATCCCTACGGGAGAGTCAGACTAAGAAACATCACCGTCACCAGGCATGTAGCCTTTTATCAAAAATATACTTGATCTGAAAATCTAGGGGAGTGAAACAAGAATACAAAGGGCAACATTAATGGTTGCCACTTTTAACGGAGTGGGAACTGCCATAAGGCCGGCTTCACACTGGGGCGGTGCGGGGCGGCGACGGTATATATTTAGCGCTGCTTTACCATCGTTTTTCCCGCGGTATGCGGCCGCTAGCGGGGTGGTTTTAACCCCCGCTAGCGGCCGCAAAAGGGTTAAAAACCTCCGCAAAGCGCCGCTGCAGCGGGCGGTTTGCGGGCGGTATCCCCGCGGTTTCCCATTGATTCCAATGGGAAGGAGCGGTATAGGAGCGGTGAATACACGGCTCCTTCACCGCTCCAAAGATGCTGCTAGCAGGACTTTTGTTGCGGTCCTGCTAGCGCACCGCTCCAGTGTGAAAGCCGGTCACACTGGAGTGAATGGGGCCGGTTTTTGTCAGGCGGTACACAGGCGCTATTTTTAGCGCAAAACCGCCCCAGTGTGAAAGGGGCCTTAGGGTAGTTGAGGCAGCCGTTTCTTAGCCTGACTACTCCCTCTCCCTGGAGAACCAGCGCGCTTTGTTGCACCCTGGCACTCATCATCCATAGAGGATGCAGAACTCCACGAGTCCCATTCATCCTCATCATCTGACAAGACCTCAAACTTATTTTCTAAAGGCAAAATCTTAGGATTTAGGGTAACTGTACCTTTTTTTCCCCTCCTTTTGCCCCTCCTCCTCCTCCTCCTATCCTCCAACCACTCCATATCATCCTTAGACAAACCAGCATCAACAGCCTCCCCACACCCATCCTCCCCTTCACCCCCACTCTCCCTTCCCTTATCTACCACCAGGCCAGCCTCTCCACCATTTTCCCCACTTCTCTGCACCCCACGATCCGCAATAGAAACCCTGCAGCGCCGGGGGAGGGGAACTGGCACTGCACTTGCTGCACCTGCCTCAGCACCTCTTGCGGCCTCTGCAATTTTGGAAGACACAGAAGGGTTGGACACATTCTCAGGAACTGAAACCTTACCTACAGACTGGGAAGACATGGGCACACTAGGTAAACTCACAGACTGGGAAGGCACAGACACATTGGGTATTGGCACAGACTGGGGAGACACAGACACATTGGGTATTGGCACAGACTGGGGCACCACAGACTGGGGAGACACAGACACATTGGGTATTGGCACAGACTGGGGAGACACAGACACATTGGGTATTGGCACAGACTGGGGCACCACAGACTGGGGAGACACAGACACATTGGGTATTGGCACAGACTGGGGAGACACAGACACATTGGGTATTGGCACAGACTGGGGAGACACATTGGGTATTGGCACAGACTGGGGAGACACAGACACATTGGGTATTGGCACAGACTGGGGAGACACATTGGGTATTGGCACAGACTGGGGAGACACAGACACATTGGGTATTGGCACAGACTCAGGTGGAATCACAGGCACTCCAGCTGCTGAGCTCTGAGCATCCTCCATGTCCAGGCGGAAGAACTCTCTCACAAGCTCAGGCTTGTTGTGCATTGCCTCAGGACACTGACTGTAGGGATGTCCCACCGCATTGCACAGATTGCACCTTATAATATTACAGTCTTTAGCCAAATGTCCTACACCCTGACATAGAGAGCACTTCATCACCGGACAGGTGGATGCCAGATGCCCTTCATCTCCACACTTATTGCATAGCTTTGGCTGGCCTGGATAGAAGATGGTCAGCCTGTCCCTCCCCAGGAAAGCCGAGGATGGCAGATGCTGGACGACATTGTCAACAACCTTTAATTTTAGCTGCACAGACCATCCCCCCGTCCATATTCCCCGATCATCCAATATCTTTTTTAGGGGGCTCAGGACATCTCCATAACCATACAGATAGATCTCCCTGTGGTATAGACTCATTACGGACAAGAATTGTCACCATTTTAATGAGGGGCTGGCGTGATACAAGTTTGGGGATGAGCCCTCTCCAGTCCGGCAGGCCCCTACACACGTGCTCATATTTCTCCCAAAATATGTCCAAAGATTCCGGACGGATAAAGGACAAATCGTATTCATAGGAACCTGCCGGACTGATCAGGGCGAAGATATCTGCGGGCGTAAACCCCATCTGCAAAATCCTATCCACCACGGCCCTCCTATGTGGGGGAATTCCCATTTTAATTGGACTACATTCCTCCTTTTAAACAGGGAGGAAGATAAACCATTCCCATGCTCCTTCCCTGCTTGCTCTCCTTTCCCAGACCCTGTAGCAGCAACACCAGCAGAAGTTTTTCTTACACCGCCAACATTTTCAGTCTTGTCCTTAGACACATTCAAACCTGCTGGCAGAGAGTCTGAATCAGCTGGGATAGCAGCATTCTGATTGGCAGAGGCAGGACCCGTCCCCTCCCCCTGCTCCGAGCACTCAGCTTCAATCACAGTCTTGGCTGCTGCAGACTCCTGGAGAGTTGTGGCACTACTGCACCCAGCATCTCCTCCACCATTCATAGGAACAGCCGCTGTGCCAGGTCCAGGCAAAGTCTCTGTATTGTCCATGGACCTCTCTGCAGACTGAAGCTGACAGTTATTAGCAGATGTTATTGCATGCTGTATATTGTCTATGGGTTTGGGTTGACTGCCTGCAGCACTACAACCCTCAGCAAGCCCATTGTCATTAAAGTTCACATTATCCTGCACACACATTGTACCTGCACCTGCTTTCTCCACAGGTCTTTCCTCCACAGGGATAGGAACGGTGTCCATCTTCTCACCATCCTGGCAAAACGCATCCGCAGGGCACTCCAGTTTGTTGATGAAATCCAGCATGGCAGAACCTTCAGCCCCCTCCACAGATGTTCCACATTGCTGGGGAGTGAAGGTGACAGAGGCCTCCGCCATTGAGGGCTCAGCAGATGTCTGAGGTGTTGAAGAGCTGGGCTCATCCTCCGGGCCCCTCACTCTCTGCTGTCTGCATCTCCTCACCTTCCATGCAGGAAGCGGCTCCTCTTCTCATCTGCTTAAATCTTTCTTCATTCTTATATCTTTCTTTGAAAGCTCCACTATTCTCCTTCAGAGAACTCACCAAATCTTTCTGCTTCCGCAGAGCTTGTTCCAGATCTTTCAACTCCGGCCTCAGAGCCGGTCTCTTCTTGCTGAACACTTTAGCACAAACCTGCTTTTTCTTTTTAAATTCAACTTTCAAAGCCATCAACTTCTCTTCTTCCTTCTCAACACGCTTCAGCGTTTCCACAATCCTCCGTCTAAAGGCAGACAGAGGTTCATCTTTCCTTGGGCCAGGCCCAGAATCTTCCACAGGCTGAGGCCTATCCAGGGGGCCCCCACCAGGGTCCTCCCCAGGATCCAGCATCTCTCCTGGGGCAGAGAAGTAACTCCAGCCCCTGGTCTCTGGAAGCACAGGAGCAAAGGAACCAGCAACCTCACACCTCACTGTCAAGGAGCGGAATGGCAGTTTCCCACCATCCCTGTGCTGAGTTCCCGGGTATGTACACCCGCTGTGCCCATTATGAGGGTTCCCACCATCCCTATGCTGAGTTCCCGGGTCTGTACACCAGCTGTGCCCATTATGAGGGGTTCTCACCATCCATGTGCTGAGTTCCCGGGTCTGTACACCCACTCTGCCCATTATGAGGGGTTCCCACCAAACCTGTGCTGAGTTCCCAGGTCTGTACACCCGCTGTGCCCAATATGAGGGGTTCCCACCATCCCTGTGCTGAGTTCCCGGGTCTGTACACCCACTCATCCCATTATGAGGGGTTCTCACCATCCATGTGCTGAGTTCCCAGGTCTGTACACCCGCTGTGCCCATTATGAGGGGTTCCCACCAACCCTGTGCTGAGTTCCAAAGTCTGTACACCCGCTGTGCCCATTATGAGGGGTTCCCACCATCCCTGTGCTGATTTCCCGGGTCTGTACACCTGCTGTGCCCATTATGAGGGGTTTCCCACCATCCCTGTGCTGAGTTCCCAGGTCTGTACACACGCTGTGCCCATTATGAGGGGTTCCCACCATCCCTGTGCTGAGTTCCCGGGTCTGTACACCCGCTGTGCCCATTATGAGGGGTTCCCACCATTACTGTGCTGAGTTCCCAGGTCTGTACACCCGCTGTGCCCATTATGAGGGGTTCTCACCATCCTGTGCTGAGTTCCCAGGTCTGTACACCCGCTGTGCCCATTTGAGGGGTTCCCACCATCCATGTGCTGAGTTCCCGGGTCTGTACACCCCTGTGCCCATTATGAGGGGTTCCCACCATCCCTGTGCTGAGTTCCCGGGTATGTACACCCGCTGTGCCCATTATGAGGGGTTCCCACCATCCCTGTGCTGATTTCCCGGGTCTGTACACCACCTGTGCCCATTATGAGGGGTTCCCACCAACCCTGTGCTGAGTTCCCAGGTCTGTACACACGCTGTGCCCATTATGAGGGGTTCTCACCATCCCTGTGCTGAGTTCCCGGTCTGTACACCCACTGTGCCCATTATGAGGGGTTCCCACCATCCCTGTGCTGAGTTCCTGGCCCATTCTGAGGGGTCTGTACACACCTGCTGTGCCCATTATGAGGGGTTCCCACCATCCCATGTGCTGAGTTCCCGGGTCTGTACACACCTGCTGTGCCCATTATGAGGGGGTTCCCACCATCCCTTGCTGAGTTCCCAGGTCTGTACACCTGCTGTGCCCATTATGAGGGGTTCCCACCAACCCTGTGCTGAGTTCCCAGGTCTGTACACACCAGCTGTGCCCATTATGAGGGGTTCCCACCATCCCTGTGCTGAGTTCCCGGGTCTGTACACCGGCTGTGCCCATTATGAGGGGTTCCCACCATCCCTGTGCTGAGTTCCCGGGTCTGTACACCCGCTGTGCCCATTATGAGGGGTTCCCACCATCCCGTGCTGAGTTCCCGGGTCTGTACACCAGCTGTGCCCATTATGAGGGGTTCCCACCATCCCTGTGCCGAGTTCCCGGGTCTGTACACCCGCTGTGCCCATTATGAGGGGTTCCCACCATCCCTGTGCCGAGTTCCCGGGTCTGTACACCCGCTGTGCCCATTATGAGGGGTTCCCACCATCCCTGTGCTGAGTTCCCGGGTCTGTACACCCGCTGTGCCCATTATGAGGGGTTCCCACCATCCCTGTGCTGAGTTCCCGGGTCTGTACACCAGCTGTGCCCATTATGAGGGGTTCCCACCATCCCTGTGCTGAGTTCCCGGTCTGTACACCCACTGTGCCCATTATGAGGGGTTCCCACCATCCCTGTGCTGAGTTCCCGGGTCTGTACACTCGCTGTGCCCATTATGAGGGGTTCCCACCATCCCTGTGCTGAGTTTCTGGGTCTGTACACCTGCTGTGCCCATTATGAGGGGTTCCCACCATCCCTGTGCTGAGTTCCCAGGGTCTGTACACCCGCTGTGCCCATTATGAGGGGTTCCCACCATCCCTGTGCTGAGTTCCCGGGTCTGTACACCCGCTGTGCCCATTATGAGGGGTTCCCACCATCCCTGTGCTGAGTTCCGGGTCTGTACACCCGCTGTGCCCATTATGAGGGGTTCTCACCATCCATGTGCTGAGTTCCCGGGTCTGTACACCCGCTGTGCCCATTATGAGGGGTTCCCACCATCCCTGTGCTGAGTTCCCAGGTCTGTACACCCGCTGTGCCCATTATGAGGGGTTCCCACCATCCCTGTGCTGAGTTCCCGGGTCTGTACACCCGCTGTGCCCATTATGAGGGGTTCTCACCATCCATGTGCTGAGTTCCCGGGTCTGTACACCCGCTGTGCCCATTATGAGGGGTTCCCACCATCCCTGTGCTGAGTTCCCGGGTCTGTACACCCGCTGTGCCCATTATGAGGGGTTCCCACCATCCCTGTGCTGATTTCCCGGGTCTGTACACCCACTGTGCCCATTATGAGGGGTTCCCACCATCCCTGTGCTGAGTTCCCAGGTCTGTACACACGCTGTGCCCATTATGAGGGGTTCCCACCATCCCTGTACTGAGTTCCCGGGTCTGTACACCCGCTGTGCCCATTATGAGGGGTTCCCACCATCCCTGTGCTGAGTTCCCAGGTCTGTACACCCGCTGTGCCCATTATGAGGAGTTCTCACCATCCCTGTGCTGAGTTCCCGGGTCTGTACACCCACTGTGCCCATTATGAGGGGTTCTCACCATCCCATGTGCTGAGTTCCCGGGTCTGTACACCCGCTGTGCCCATTATGAGGGGTTCCCACCATCCCTGTGCTGAGTTCCCGGGTCTGTACACCCGCTGTGCCCATTATGAGGGGTTCCCACCATCCCTGTGCTGATTTCCCGGGTCTGTACACCCTCTGTGCCCATTATGAGGGGTTCCCACCATCCCTGTGCTGAGTTCCCAGGTCTGTACACACGCTGTGCCCATTATGAGGGGTTCTCACCATCCCTGTGCTGAGTTCCCGGGTCTGTACACCTGCTGTGTCCCATTATGAGGGGTTCCCACCATCCCTGTGCTGAGTTCCCGGGTCTGTACACACCTGCTGTGCCCATTATGAGGGGTTCTCACCATCCCTGTGCTGAGTTCCCGGGTCTGTACACACCTGCTGTGCCCATTATGAGGGGTTCCCACCATCCCTGTGCTGAGTTCCCAGGTCTGTACACCTGCTGTGCCCATTATGAGGGGTTCCCACCATCCCTGTGCTGAGTTCCCAGGTCTGTACACACCTGCTGTGCCCATTATGAGGGGTTCCCACCATCCCTGTGCTGAGTTCCCGGGTCTGTACACCGGCTGTGCCCATTATGAGGGGTTCTCACCATCCCTGTGCTGAGTTCCCGGGTCTGTACACCCGCTGTGCCCATTATGAGGGGTTCCCACCATCCCTGTGCTGAGTTCCCAGGTCTGTACACCTGCTGTGCCCATTATGAGGGGTTCCCACCATCCCTGTGCCGAGTTCCCGGGTCTGTACACCCGCTGTGCCCATTATGAGGGGTTCCCACCATCCCTGTGCCGAGTTCCCGGGTCTGTACACCCGCTGTGCCCATTATGAGGGGTTCCCACCATCCCTGTGCTGAGTTCCCGGGTCTGTACACCCGCTGTGCCCATTATGAGGGGTTCCCACCATCCCTGTGCTGAGTTCCCGGGTCTGTACACCTGCTGTGCCCATTATGAGGGGTTCCCACCATCCCTGTGCTGAGTTCCCGGGTCTGTACACTCGCTGTGCCCATTATGAGGGGTTCCCACCATCCCTGTGCTGAGTTCCCGGGTCTGTACACTCGCTGTGCCCATTATGAGGGGTTCCACCATCCCTGTGCTGAGTTTCTGGGTCTGTACACCTGCTTTGCCCATTATGAGGGGTTCCCACCATCCCTGTGCTGAGTTCCCGGGTCTGTACACCCGCTGTGCCCATTATGAGGGGTTCCCACCATCCCTGTGCTGAGTTCCCGGGTCTGTACACCCGCTGTGCCCATTATGAGGGGTTCCCACCATCCCTGTGCTGAGTTCCCGGGTCTGTACACCTGCTGTGCCCATTATGAGGGGTTCCCACCATCCCTGTGCTGAGTTCCCGGGTCTGTACACCAGCTGTGCCCATTATGAGGGGTTCCCACCATCCCTGTGCTGAGTTCCCGGGTCTGTACACTCGCTGTGCCCATTATGAGGGGTTCCCACCATCCCTGTGCTGAGTTCCCGGGTCTGTACACTCGCTGTGCCCATTATGAGGGGTTCTCACCATCCCTGTGCTGAGTTCCCGGGTCTGTACACCCGCTGTGCCCATTATGAGGGGTTCCCACCATCCCTGTGCTGAGTTCCCGGGTCTGTACACCCGCTGTGCCCATTATGAGGGGTTCCCACCATCCCTGTGCTGAGTTCTCGGGTCTGTACACCCACTGTGCCCATTATGAGGGGTTCCCACCATCCCTGTGCTGAGTTGCCGGGTCTGTACACCCGCTGTGCCCATTATGAGGGGTTCTCACCATCCCTGTGCTGAGTTCCCGGGTCTGTACACCTGCTGTGCCCATTATGAGGGGTTCCCACCATCCCTGTGCTGAGTTCTCGGGTCTGTACACCCACTGTGCCCATTATGAGGGGTTCCCACCATCCCTGTGCTGAGTTCCCAGGTCTGTACACCCGCTGTGCCCATTATGAGGGGTTCCCATCATCCCTGTGCTGAGTTCCCAGGTCTGTACACCCGCTGTGCCCATTATGAGGGGTTCCCACCATCCCTGTGCTGAGTTCCCGGGTCTGTACACCCGCTGTGCCCATTATGAGGGGTTCCCACCATCCCTGTGCTGAGTTCCCGGGTCTGTACACCCGCTGTGCCCATTATGAGGGGTTCCCACCTTCCATGTGCTGAGTTCCCGGGTCTGTACACCCGCTGTGCCCATTATGAGGGGTTCCCACCATCCCTGTGCTGAGTTCCCGGATCTGTACACCCGCTGTGCCCATTATGAGGGGTTCCCACCATCCCTGTGCTGAGTTCCCAGGTCTGTACACCCGCTGTGCCCATTATGAAGGATTCCAACCATCCCTGTGCTGAGTTCCCGGGTCTGTACACCCGCTGTGCCCATTATGAGGGTTCCCACCATCCCTGTGCTGAGTTCCCAGGTCTGTACACCTGCTGTGCCCATTATGAGGGGTTCCCACCATCCCTGTGCTCAGTTCCCGGGTCTGTACACCCGCTGTGCCCATTATGATGGTTCCCACCATCCCTGTGCTGAGTTCCCGGGTCTGTACACCTACTGTGCCCATTATGAGGGGTTCCCACCATCCCTGTGCTGAGTTCCCGGGTCTGTACACCCGCTGTGCCAATTATGATGGTTCCCACCATCCCTGTGCTGAGTTCCCGGGTCTGTACACCTGCTGTGCCCATTATGAGGGGTTCCCACCATCCCTGGGCTGAGTTCCCGGGTCTGTACACCTGCTGTGCCCATTATGAGGATTCCCACCATCCCTGTGCTGAGTTCCCAGCTCTGTACACCCGCTGTGCCCATTATGAGGGTTCCCACCATCCCTGTGCTGAGTTCCCAGGTCTGTACACCTGCTGTGCCCATTATGAGGGGTTCCCACCATCCCTGTGCTGAGTTCCCGGGTCTGTACACCCGCTGTGCCCATTATGAGGGGTTCCCACCATCCCTGGGCTGAGTTCCCGGGTCTGTACACCTGCTGTGCCCATTATGAGGATTCCCACCACCCCTGTGCTGAGTTCCCAGCTCTGTACACCCGCTGTGCCCATTATGAGGGTTCCCACCATCCCTGTGCTGAGTTCCCGGGTCTGTACACCTGCTGTGCCCATTATGAGGGGTTCTCACCATCCCTGTGCTGAGTTCCCGGGTCTGTACACCCGCTGTGCCCATTATGAGGGGTTCCCACCATCCCTGTGCTGAGTTTCCAGGTCTGTACACCCGCTGTGCCCATTATGAGGGGTTCTCACCATCCCTGTGCTGAGTTCCCGGGTCTGTACACCCGCTGTGTCCATTATGAGGGGTTCCCACCATCCCTGTGCCGAGTTCCCGGGTCTGTACACCCGCTGTGCCCATTATGAGGGGTTCCCACCATCCCTGTGCTGAGTTCCCGGGTCTGTACACCCGCTGTGCCCATTATGAGGGGTTCCCACCATCCCTGTGCTGAGTTCCCGGGTCTGTACACCCGCTGTGCCCATTATGAGGGGTTCCCACCATCCCTGTGCCGAGTTCCCGGGTCTGTACACCCGCTGTGCCCATTATGAGGGGTTCCCACCATCCCTGTGCTGAGTTCTCGGGTCTGTACACCCGCTGTGCCCATTATGAAGGATTAATTTTGTTTATTGAAAATCTTACAAACAACTTATATACAATAAAACCATAATAAATAAATAAAGCATATTTACAAAATAATTGAATATGATTATACAAAACACACACACAAAAAAAAAAACAAGAACATAATAAACGGTACAAACCAAATTGCACACAACATAATTCCTACGGGAGAGCCAGACTAAGGAACATCCCCGTCACCATGCATGGAGCCTTTTATCAAAAATATACTTGATCTGAAAATCTAGGGGAGTGAAGCAAGAATACAAAGAAAAGCCGCCCACCCCCCGAGATCAACAGGCAGCAGCTACAGAGTCCTGATATCCCTCCACGCCCTTATCCAGGCGTTCTGCCGCCACCTGTCTTTCTCAAGACCCTGAATCTTCCCAACCTCACCCAGAATGTCCTGCATCACCACTTCGACAGGGAGAATTTTACTCCGTAAGGATACCTGACACCGTGTACTCCACGTGAAATAACGGACTACTAGACTAACTAAAAAAAGTGTTTCCAAATCATAATCCCGACGAGTCTGGAATGCCCCATACACCCACTCTGCATAACTCATATAGGGGGTGGAAGGGTATACTCAGAGCCCTCCCCACCCTCTTGTACACCTCTATATTAAAAGGGCACTGAAGTAGAAAGTGATCAATGGACTCCACCACTCCTCCACACTCCACTCTCGGGCAGCCCCGATCACTCATGGAAAGAAACTTCAAGTTGCCCTTCACATATAGTTTTCCATGAAAGGCAAGCCAAGCCTGATCCCTAAACTTCATTGGGATTCTCTCCAAATGAATCAATCGCAAACCCACCCCCAAAACCAGGCTTGGGCAATCCCTTAAGGCCAGTGGCTCGCAAAAAAGCAGAGCTCATGGTCCGCTTCTCAAGAAGTTTCCTTGGAAGAGATCTGACTTCTGCTGCTGTTAGCATTTTCAAACACGGGGCAACATAAGCAGGGATCTTATCATGCTTGACCCTCAGGCTTTTCACTGGCCCACCACCATAGGCGGCTCTAGGCTTTGTGAGGCCTTAGGCAAATCTAATGCCGCGTACACACGTGCAGACTTTTCCCGGCGGACCTAGTCCAGCGGACAATCCGCCGGACTTTCCAGCTGGCTTCGCCGGACTTTCCGAGCGTGTGGACTTGCCCACACACGCCCGGACTTCTCCGGCGGACAATCCGCTGGACAAAGTCCGCGGGACTTTTGAAGATGAACGGACTTGCCCACACACGGAGCAGTCCGTTCATTTAGAACGTAACTTCAGGTACGTAGCTAGCGTAGGCAGTAAATGCCGGCGCGCTAGCTCCGTCACCTGGCATGGATTTAAAGGGAATCCCCACGCCGAAAAACGGCCCAAAATCCATCTCAGACCCTTATCCGAGCACGCAGCCCGGCCGGCCAGGAAAAGGGGTGGGGACGAACGAGCGCCCCCCCCCCTCCTGAGCCGTACCAGGCCGCGTGCCCTCAACATTCGGGGGTCTTCGGGGGTCTCTTCTGTTCTTGCCGCTGTCGTCGCTTTCTGCGCCGCCTTCTTCTTCCGCCTTCTTCTTCTTGTTCTTCTTCCGATGTTGACACGTCGCTCCCTCTGGCCGGAATGGCAGAGCCGCGCTGTGCTGGGACTTATATAGGGACATGGGGACAGGGTCACATGCTCATGTCACATGGTGACCCCGCCCCCTTGTGATGTCACAGTCCCAGCATCCTCCGGGACTGTGACATCACAAGGGGGCGCGGTCACCATGTGACATGAGCATGTGACCCTGTCCCCATGTCCCTATATAAGTCCCAGCACAGCGCGGCTCTGCCATTCTGGCCAGAGGGAGCGACGTGTCAACATCGGAAGAAGAAGAACAAGAAGAAGAAGGCGGAAGAAGAAGGCGGCGCAGAAAGCGACGACAGCGGCAAGAACAGAAGAAACCCCCGAAGACCCCGGAAGACCCCCGAAGGCGGATCAAGACCCCCAGACGACGGCGGCGATGACGAAGAAGGTAGCCGGACTTCTCCGCTCGGTAAAAGAGCTTGGTAAATGGCGGAGGAGTCCGGCGAGAAGACCCCCAAGACGGAAGAAGACCCCCGGAGCAGTGCAATAAAATATTTTTTCAAAAGTGTATGTGTTTTTTACTTTACATTTTACACCTTAGGTGAATGGGTAGGGGTACATCGTACCCCATACTCATTCACATAGGGTGGGGGGCCGGGATCTGAGGGCCCCCTTATAAAAGGGGGCTCCCAGATTCCGATAAGCCCCCCACCTGCAGACCCCGACAACCAACGGCCAGGGTTGTCGGGAAGAGGCCCTTGTCCTCATCAACATGGGGACAAGGTGCTTTGGGGTGGGGGGGCCGCACGGCCCCCCTTTCCCCAGGGCACCCCCCATGTTGAGGGCACGCGGCCTGGTACGGCTCAGGAGGGGGGGGCGCTCGTTCGTCCCCACCCCTTTCCTGGGCGGCTGGGCTGCGTGCTCGGATAAGGGTCTGAGATGGATTTGGGGGGGACCCCCACGCCGTTTTTCGGCGTGGGGATTCCCTTTAAATCCATGCCAGGTGACGGGGCTAGCGCGCCGGCATTTACTGCCTACGCTAGCTACGTAACCTGAAGTCACGTGCTAAATGAACGGACTTGCCGATGAGCGGCAAGTCCGTTCATTTAAAAAGTCCGGCGGACTAGCCTACTAACGGCGGGATTGTCCGCCGGACTGCCAAGTCCAGCGGATAATTTTAAAACCAAACTTAAAACTTTGGTCCGCCGGACTTTGGCGCCAAAAAGTCCGCCGATGCCCACACACGAGGGGATTGTCCGCTGGACTTGAGTCCAGAGGATAATCCTGCGGGATTGTCCCTTCGTGTGTACGCGGCATAAGAGCCACTCATGCCCAAAACGGGAAAAATAATTCAAGTGGACACTCTCTCCAACTCCCACACACGTCAGGCAAATTAGGCAGCCGCGAGGCCCCTGGGAGTGCGAGGCCTAAGGCGGCCGCCTAATTTGCCTAATTAGAGAGCCGCCTCTGCCCACCACTTTCCCAGTCTCGCAGAAAGGGCCTAAACCAGGACTGGAAAATTCCAACCCACCCAGGCGGTCTCTCTGTCAACATGTTACCAAGATTGTACTTCACAAACATCAGAGAGAAGAAGACTACAGGGTTGATCCTCCCCAGACCACAAATTCCTTTTGACAAGGTTTATTTTGTTTCCCCATAACAGCTGGAAGAAACAACTATAGATCCTGGTATAGAGAGAAAGTGGCAAAACGCAAACAAAACTGACATACAGAAAAATCTGAATCAGGTAAGTCTTGATCAGATCAACCTTTTCCCTCAAGGAAAGCCGCCAACCTTTCCAGCTTGCCACCTTGGCATCAGCATTCTCCAGCTTGTTAACCCAATTTGAATGACCATAGTCACCTGGGCCAAATTCAATGCCTAGAACTCAAATGTTTTGCTGGTGCTCTGGTAAGTCATATGGGAGAACAAAGCCCTCACCTTCCACGCCCATCCAGAAATCTTCACACTTGTCCTGGTTGACCTTTGAACTTGATGCCTCTGTATACTGCCTTATCACTGAGACCACCTCTTGAGCCTCCCCAGTCCCAGAGACAAAAACAGAAACATCTTCAGCATAGGCCACAACCTTCAAAGAAGGCTCACCAGCGATGCCCAAAGGTACCCCACCCAATGGTCCACTCTCTAGCCTTCTAATGAAGGGGTCGATTGCAAACACATATAGCAGAGGACGCAATGGACACCCCCGACGCACACCCGAGCCGACCACAAAGGGCTGCCCAACCCAACCATTAACCAGAGGAAAGCTTTCAGCCCCTTTGTACAAAATCTTGAGCCAATCAATGAAACCCCCCTCCAGGCCATATTTGCCAAGAAGGAGCCATAAGTACTCATGATTAACCCGATCAAATGCCTTAGCCTGATCCAATGTCAGCAAAAATGTACCCCAACCAGCACCCCTACAACGCTCCAATATAATATATGTATATACTGCGCTATCCCAATGTTAGCAGCCGGCACTAAAAGGTGTAGGTATGTGACATGTACACTTGCTGTGCCCATTATGATGGTTCCCACCATCCCTGTGCTTAGTTCCCAGCTCTGTACACCCGCTGTGCCCATTATGAGGGGTTCCCACCATCCCTGTGCTTAGTTCCCAGCTCTGTACACCCGCTGTGCCCATTATGAGGGGTTCCCACCATCCCTGTGCTGAGTTCACAGGTCTGTACACCCGCTGTGCCCATTATGAGGGGTTCCCACCATCCCTGTGCTGAGTTCACAGGTCTGTACGCCCAATTTTCCCATTATGAGAGGTTCCCACCATCCCTGTGCTGTGTTCCCAGCTCTGTACACCCGCTGTGCCCATTATGAGGGGTTCCCACCATCCATGTGCTGAGTTCACAGGTCTGTACACCTGATTTGCCCATTATGAGGAGTTCCCACCATCCCTGTGCTGTGTTCCCAGCTCTGTACACCCGCTGTGCCCATTATGAGGGGTTCCCACCATCCATGTGCTGAGTTCCCCGGTCTGTACACCCGCTATGCCCATAATGAGGGGTTCCCACCATCCCTGTGCTGAGTTCACAGGTCTGTACGCCCGATTTGCCCATTATGAGAGGTTCCCACCATCCCTGTGCTGAGTTCCCGGGTCTGTACACCTGCTGTGCCCATTATGAGGGGTTCCCACCATCCATGTGCTGAGTTCACAGGTCTGTACACCCGCTGTGCCCATTATGAGGGGTTCCCACCATCCCTGTGCTGAGTTCACAGGTCTGTACGCCCAATTTTCCCATTATGAGAGGTTCCCACCATCCCTGTGCTGTGTTCCCAGCTCTGTACACCCGCTGTGCCATTATGAGGGGTTCCCACCATCCATGTGCTGAGTTCACAGGTCTGTACACCCACTGTGCCCATTATGAGGGGTTCCCACCATCCCTGTACTGAGTTCACAGGTCTGTACGCCCAATTTTCCCATTATGAGAGGTTCCCACCATCCCTGTGCTGTGTTCCCAGCTCTGTACACCCGCTGTGCCCATTATGAGGGGTTCCACCATCCCTGTGCCGAGTTTCCGGGTCTGTACACCCGCTGTGCCCATTATAATGGGTTTCCACTCGTCCTATTTGATGTTTTAAATTTTATCTTAAATGATGAGAGGTGTATTGCACGAAAGAGGGCGTGGAATTATTGCAGTGAATAAAGGGGTAGGGTTAAATAGAGTCTGAGCCTTCTCTCCATATACACTGCACACATATAGTATGCCAAAGCTCTGGTACCAAGAAAAATACTAGCTACTGTATTACTAGTCTGGCAGACACGCATAAATCTCAGCACAAAGGATCATTTATTAAAAAATAAGCTCTTCTATTTAGGGATTGTTCTTATCAGCGATTGCATTAGAACGCAGCCGCTGGTGTGTGGTAGGATGACAGCAGTTCTGATGCGCCTATTGCAGCAGTTTTTTTTTAACAAACTTTATTGAAATTGAACACAATAACATTTCATAATTGACTGCAGTGAAGTGCAATGCGGTGGATTGCCTTGCACCGCCCTGCACTGGTGCACATTGGTGCATCGCATACTAGCCCATTATGTGCCATTTACCTGCAAATGAAGCCCGTGATGTCCCCGATGGTGGCCACGTCCATCTTCACCCCTCTTCCTTCCAGGGGCCATGGACTCCAGCTCTGTGACTGGCCAGAGTCGCGTGACATCACTCCCGCATATGCGCGCGGGAGCCCACGGTCATGGCGTGGGCCATGTAGAAATGGCACGATCATGCCCTTTTTTTCAGTGCGCATGCGCGATGATGTCGGAGCAAGCGTATATGGTAAATATCTCCTAAACCAGGTTTAGGAGATATTTCCAGTACCTACAGGTAAGCCTTATTATAGGAGAACCGGACAAAACCTACAAAAAAACGAGTGGTAGCAGATGATTTACTACAAGACTTATAAGACTGCAGATGACCCATCAGCAGGACCATTTGAATGAACAAGGCTAGGCCACAATTTACTTGCGACAATGAGCACAGGCTGAGGTTTTATTGCAATAAATAGGATACTGCAGAGGATACAGCAGTGTAAAATTGGCTAGCAACAGGACAGGTGTAATCGCGGATAACAGGGATACCCAATGTATCTCTAATTACATTTTTCTATGGGAATGGTGGGGATAGAGTGCAGTGAAGGAAGTAAAGTCTTAGATGCCCTCATAGAGTCTCTTCTTCTCTGCAATGGGGGCCACCGCCACCACCACCTCTCCTTAGAGGGGGTGTCATCAGAATCCTCCCCGCACACAGAAATGATACCCCCTTTCTCTACTACAGCCTGGGCACCCTCCAGCCAACATCTATACCCCCCTCCCCCCCAGTACCCCCTTACACTAATCTCCTCCTCTTGGATCACATCAAAGAGAAGCCGCACCTCTGTAACTCCTGTTTTATAGATGGGTTTCTCATAAATATATGGTCCAGGTGTTTTTCCTCATTCTGATGGATATTTACTGATCTAACAGTGTACACCAATCACTAATCCTTCTGTCTATATAGGCTTTTCTACTTGTCAAGATTGCTTACCGATGGGTCATTACAGCAGAGGGGCACTGGGTGGCGCTGTGGATCTGTAGATAGAAAATATATCACTTTACATTATATCCGCAGGACTGGAAAAACCTTCCATCTGTTTAGTATGAGGCCTATGGGTGGAGGAGAGGTAATTGGAGGCGATGGCTGCAAATTAGGTAGCACAGAGGTGTATATACCATATACCATTCTTCATCTTTATTTCTTTTCTTCTGTCTTTCTGTATGTCTATTTATCTCTTTCTATTATCTATGTATTTATATATTTATTTATTTTTCTATTATCCATCTGTTTATATCTATTTATGTTCCCCTCTCTAATTTCTACACATATATCTATCTATCTATCTATCTATCTATCTATCTATCTATCTATCTTTCTTTCTTTCTTTCTTAGATTATCTATCTTCTTTCTTTCTATCAATCTTTCTTACTAGCTTAGCTATCGTCTATCTATCTATCTATCTAACTATCTCCCTATCTATCTATCTATCTATCTATCTATCTATCTATCTATCTTCTTTCTTTCTTTCTATCAATCTTTTTTTTTCTAGCTTAGCTATCATCTATCTATCTATCTATCTATCTATCTATCTATCGATCTATCTATCTTCTTTCTTTCTTTCTTTCTATCAATCTTTTTTTTTCTAGCTTAGCTATCATCTATCTATCTATCTATCTATCTATCTATCTATCTATCTATCTATCTATCTATCTATCTATCTATGTATCTATCTATTTTCTTTCTTTCTTTCTTTCTTTTTTCCTATCAATATTTCTGTCTAGCTTAGCTATTGTCTGTTTATCTATCTATCTGTTTATCTATCTATCTATCTATCTATCTATCTATCTATCTATCTTTCTTTCATTGTTTCTTTCTCTTTCTTTCTTTCTTTCGTTCTATGTAGCTTAGCTATCGTCTATCTATCTATCTATCTATTTATCTAGTTTCTTTCTATCTATTTTTCTATCTAGCTTAGCTTTCGTCTATCTATCTATCTATCTATCTATCTATCTATCTATCTATCTATCTATCTATCTATCTATCTATCTTTCTTTCTTTCTTACTATGTAGCTTAGCTATCATCTATCTATCTATCTATCTATCTATCTATCTATCTATCTATCTATCTATCTTTCTTTCTTTCTATGTAGCTTAGATATCGTCTATCTATCTATCTATCTATCTATCTATCTATCTATCTTTCTA